>PVKB01000199.1:485609-993742 GCA_004027205.1 Ctenodactylus gundi
GTACCCATATCCAGAAGACCCTTAAGAATTTTTTGTAGTGCTGGTTTGGTTCCCATAAATTTCATCAAGATTTCTTTGTCATGGAAGGTCTTTATTTCATTATCAATTTTAAGTGATATTTTCTCTGGGTACAGGAGTCCTGGTTGACAGTTATTTTCTTCTAGGGCTTTGAGGACTTCACTCCAGGCTCTTCTGGACCTTGGAGTTTGTGTTGAGAAGTCTGCTGTTACCCTGATAGGTTTGCTTGGTATGTGACTTGCTTTTTTTCCTCTTAGAACTTTTAGTATGATCTCTTTGCATTGTATGTCAGTGAGTTTTATTATAATATGGCTAGGGCAGCTTCTGTTCTGGTCACGTCTAGTAGGTGTATAGTATGCCTTTGTCACTTGTATGTCTTTTTTTTTTTTTCTCCCCTGTGTGTGGAAAGTTTTCTCTTGTGACTTCAGTGAATAGGTTTCTTAATCCTGTAGTATGAATTTCCATTTTTACTTGTATTTCTGTTATTCTGAGATTAAGTTTCTTTGAGTTATCTATAATCTGTTGGAATCTATTTCCTTGTTGATGTTGCATTATTTGAATGTTGTTAAGAGTTTATTTCTGCCTTGTCTTCTAGATCAGAAGTTCTCTCCTCATTTTGATTCATTCTGTTACCCAAACCTTCCAAGGAGGTTTTAATCTCCTGATGCTTTTCCTTTTTTTCTTTTCATATTTTTGGACTTCTTTAGTGAATTTGTCATTCATTTTCTGTATTGGTTTTTATAGCTCTGCTAGCTTTGCATGTGTTTTATCCTTAAGTTCTTTGGTCAAATCTTTTTTTTAACTCATTAATTACCTTGTACAGGTTGTTGTTTGAGTCTGTCTTGTATTCTTCCAGCGGGTTAAATTTTTTTGAAATTTAGGGTTTTTAGTTAAATTATTTATTATTTACATGGCACCTCCCTTTCCCCTTCCCATCCTTTCACACACACACCTCCCCCCCTTTTCTCTTTTCCTGTTACTCTCCACAAAGTCCATCTTCTTACTTTCGTCCGTATCTCTTAGATTTTTTATGGTTTGTTTTTTTCATATGAGAGAAACTATATAATATATTTAAGTTTCAGGGTCTGTTTCATTTTGCTGAACATAATGGTCTCAAGGTATGTCCATTTTCCCAGAAATGACTCAAATTTGACATTCTTAATGGCAGAGTAGTATGCATCGCATGTATATACCACATCTTTATCCAGTCATCTCTCTCCTGGGGCTTATTGGCTTCTTCAAAGATTTGACGGAGAACTGTTTATTCATTTCAGATTCCCATTTTTTGATTGGGTCCTTTATTTCAGAAGGTCTAGGTATTTTTCAGTTCTTTGTATATGCTTGATGATAGTCCTCTGTCTGAGGAGTACCTGGCAATTATTTTTTCACATTCTATGGGTGCCCTCTTCACTCTTTTGATTGTTTCCTTTGCTGTGCAGAACACCTTTGTTCCCATCTGTTGATTCTTGGGTTTTGGGTGTTTTATTAAGAAAATCCTGGCCTGTGCCTTAGGTCTTCAAGGGTTTTGCCTACTTTTTCTTCCAACAAGTTCATTATCTCCACTTTAAGGTCTAAATCTTTTATCCATTTTGATTTGATTTGGGTGCGTGGTGAAAGTGGTATGTTCAGTTTCATTTTTCTATGTGTAGTTAGCCAGTTTCCCCAGCACTGTTTGTTGAAGGGGCAATCTCACTCCAGTGTATACTGTTGGCCCCTCTGTTGAAGATCAGATGGCCAAACGTACCCAGGAATGTTTGGGCATCTTCAGTTCTGTTCCATTGATCCATCTGTTTTTGTGCCGATACCATGTCATTTTTATCACTGTTGCTGTGTAACTTAATTTGGTATCTGGTATCATGGGCCTCCTGCTTTTGTTTTGTTGCTTAAGATTGTTTTGTCTATTCTTGTCCTCCTGTTCCATATAAATTTTCTAATCATTTTTTCCTAGTTCTGTGAGAAATGCTGTTGGTTTCTTGATTGGAATTGCATTGAAGCTGTACATCAGTTTAGATAGTATGGCTATTTTGACAATATTGGTTCTGCCTATACAGGAACAGTGAATGTCTTTCCATTTTCCTAAATTCTCTTTGTTTTCTTTTTTCAGAGTACTACAGTTCTCAATATAGAGGTTCTTCTCTTGCTTCGTTAGGTTAATTCCTAGGTATTCAGTTTTCTTTGAGACAGCTGTGAATGGGATTGTTTTTCTGATCTCTTTTTTTATGTTTTCATTGTTGCTGTAGAGGAATGCTCGTGTGATTTTAGGGACCATGTGATTTTTGTCCTTTTGTTGATGTGATATATTACATTAATTGATTTGTGTTTGTTGAACCAGCTTTGGATCCCTGGGATGTATGGTCTTTTAATAATCTTTTTATTCTCTTTGCAAGTATCTTATTGAGGAATTTTGCATCCGTGTTCATTAAGGAAATTGGCCTGTAGTTTTTCTTTCTTTGTTGGGTCCTGGTTTGGGAATCAAAATGATGCCTGCTTTCAGGAAGGAGTTGGGCACTGTTACCTTCCTTTCAATTTTATGGAAGAGTTTAAGGAGCATTGGCACTCAACTCTTCCCCAAAGTTGTAATAAAATTTTGTGGTGAACCCGTCAGGTCCTGGGCTTTTCTTTATTGTTAAATCCTTTATTGCTGTCTCAATTTCATCCCTGGTTATTGCACTGTTCAGAGTTTCTATATCTTCTTGGGTCAATATTGGTATATCATATGTGTCAAAGAATTTATCCATTTCTTCTAAGTTTGTGAATTTGATGGAATAGCGTTTTTGAAATAGTTTATTATAATTCTCTGGATTTCAGCAGTATATGTTGTAATTTCACCTTTTCATTTCTAATTCCTTTGAGGTGAATCTTTGCGTTCCTTCTTTTGGTGAGTTTGGCTGGAGGTTTATCAGTCTTAATTATCCTTTCAAAGAACCAACTCTTTGATTTGTTGATTTTTTTTCTGTTGCTTTTTTACTTTCAATTTCATTGATGTCTGCTCTGATCTTTTAATTTCCTTCCTTCTACTAACTTTGGATTTGACTTGTTCTTGTTTCTTGAGGACTTTACACTTCATCATTAGATTGTCAGTTTGTGATTGCTCTGTTTTTTTCATATGTGCGTTCATAGCTATAAGTTTCCCTCTTAGTACTGCTTTCATTGTGTCCCACATGTTCTGGTATGATGTACTTCCATTGTCATTTGACTTTAAGAAGGTCTTGATTTCTTTCTTTGGTTTCTTCTGTTGCTTGTTCAATAATGTATTATTTTATTTCCATGTATTTGAATAATTTCTGTAGTTACTTTTGCTGTTGATTTCTATTTTTATTCACTATGATCTGAAAGTATATAAGGAGTGATTTCACTTCTTTTCGTATTTATTTAAGCATGTCTTAGGTCCAAGGATATGGTCTATTTTGGAAAAAGTCCCATGTGCTGCTGAGTAAAAGGATATATTCTGTTAACGTTGTATAAAATAGTCTGTAGATATCTGTTATGTTCATTTGCTCCTCGGTGTGATTTAGCTCTGATGTTTCTTTGTTGATTTTTTGTCTGGTTGATCTATTTGTGAGAGAAGGGTATTGAAATCCCCTAGTCTGATTGTACTGGGGCCTTTTTGGTCCTTCTTGTCCAGTAGCTTCTATTGTGTATAACTGGGTACATCTGCCTTGGGTACATATATGTTGATAATTGCAAGCTTTTCATGTTGGATTGTTCGTTTTACCAGTATATAGTGACCCTCTTTGTCTCTTCTAATCTGCTTTGGTTTGAAGTCTGCCATGTCTGAGAATAGTATAGCTACTCCTGCTTGTTTCCGGGCTCCAGTAGTATGTAGTATTAGTTTCCAACCTTTTATCTTTACTCTGTGTGCTTCTTTGTCGGGTAAAGTGTGTCTCTAGCAGACCACAAATGGTTGAGTTTTGTTTTTTGTTCTACTCTGCCAGTCTGTGTCTTTTGATTGGTGAGTTAAGAACCATTAGCATTGAGGATAATTATAATAAGATTTTTACTGGATCCTGTCACTCTCCTCTTCTTCTAGTGTTGGCTCTTCGCTTTTTCTTTTTGTTACACTTTCTCTTTAGATGTTTTCTTTCCTTTAGGGTACTGCTTTTCTCTGTCTCTAAGATTTCTTTAAGCATTTTCTACAATGCTGAGCTCGTGGTCACAAATTTCTTTAGGGATGCTTGGTCATGAAAAAGTTTTACTTCCCCTTCAATTTTCAGGGATAGGGTTGCTGGATAGAACAACCTGGTTTGACACAGCAATTGTCTTTTAGAGCTTGAAAGATTTTGCTCCAGACTCTCCTTGCCTTTAAAATTTGCATTGAGAAATCTGAAATAATTCGAATGGGTTTGGCTTTGGTAAAATAATGTCTTGGTTTTCTTTTGGTGCTTTAAATATTCTCTGTTTATGTTGAATTTCTGAAGTTTTGATTATGATATGTTGTCGTGACTTGCTTTTCTGGCTGACATTTTATGGGTGTTCTATAAGCTTCTTATACCTGAATGTTAATTTCTTTTCCTAGATTCAGGAAATTTTCTTACATGATTTCAGTGAATAAATTCTTCATAGCTTTGGTGCTGTCATTTGCTCTTTCTCCCACACTACTAATTCTGAGGTCGGTTCGCTTTGGATCATCCATCAGCTGTTGTATCCAACTACTTTGCTCATTTCTCTTTCTAGGCCTTATCTTCAAAGTCTAAAATTCTGTCCTGTCAATATTTGAGTTGGCTTATCTTGCTTTCAAATGAATTTTTAATATTCTGAATTTCAGCCAGATTTCTTTTTGGAATTTCTGCTTCTTTATCAAAATATCCCTTCATGTCTTGCATTTTTCTTACTTACCTCAGTCAACTTTTTTTCGGCTTCTCTAAGCTCCATAAGCTTTGTGTTCATTAAGATCACTATTTGTTTAGTAAGTTTCTCTTTAAGCCTTCTGATCATTGCTTTCATTTCTTTAAGAATATTTTGTTTGAGGCGGCTGTTCAACTCACTTATTTGTTTTTTTACTTCTTTTCTTATGAGTTCCACTATTTCAGGTCCCATGACATTAGTTTCTGGGATCTCAGGAGTTTCTGTTTGTGTCCTGCTGCCTTGTCTTCTTGTGTTTCTGTTGTTGGGGAACTTCACTTTAAAGGCCTGGTAGAGAGATTTCTTTGACTGGCTATTCGGGTGTGAGGGGGAGCTGGAATTTCTCCAAATGTCTGTGCTGGGAGTAGGCAGTGAGGGCACACCTAACAGTTCAGTGGCCTCTGAGGTGTCTTGATCACACACAGCCTCCTCAGTGAAGCTCTCCTGCCTGCCCTGACTTCCCTTCCTTGAAGGCGTGTTCTCTGCCCTCAAAGGTTCTCCCACTGCCACCTGAGCCATTCAGGGAGTCAGTGGCCTTTCTCTCCTCTCCTCAACTGTCTCTTGTACTGGGCACTATTTAAGAGTGTCCCCCAAAGCCTGATGTACCCTTCTGAGCCTTCGTTTATTCTAAATAGTGCAGGTTCAGGCTCTTTTGTAGGCAGTGATGGATAAGGATCCCCTAGAAATGTAGAAGTTACTGGAAAACAGGATTATAGAAATGGCAACTGGCTCTACCTCATTGAAGTTTAGGAATTTTTGATCTTTCCCTCATTTAGTTTGGATCTGCCCTGGTGGGCTGGGGCTTTCCAAGGCATCTTGTCCCTGTGTTTTCCCATCTTGTTGACGAGTTTTTCTTTGGCTTTGAGTGGTAGTTCTTTAAGCAATCTTTGTTTTCTGGTAGTGGAGAGTGCTATTCTTTGGCAGTGTAATTTGCTGTCTGGGACACTGGGGTGGCGTTCTCCGTTACAGCTCGCCTACCTCACTCTTTCAGACTTGGCTCTCTCTACTTGGACTGCTATAGAAAGGCTTTTCCGCTCTGGCTGGAGCTGCTTGTCCTGACACCCTTTGGCTTCCAGGGGAGCTTGCGAGGGAGAGTACAGCACAGGCTCACCAGGTGCACCAGGGGATAGCACAGGTTACGAAAGGTGCCCAGGGCTCCCTTAGCCTCACTGTGAAGTCTTCAACCCCAGGCAGGACCAGGCCAAGGCGCATGGCACGTAGAGAGTGCATTAGGGGATGTTTAGCTTCTCAGTGCCAGGGCCCAGCCCCAAGCAGCTCCAAGCTGTGGGAAGTGTAGCTCTCCTCCCTTTCCTAATAGAGTTGTGTGTCCCTTTTTGTGACCCCCAACAGCAGCTAGTGGTGGTTTTTGAATCATTTCTTTGCCTCCTTTCTGTGAGTATGGCCTCTTGAGATCCCTAGAGAACTGAGATAGCAGGGGGCAGAGGCGGGTGGGCAGGTCTCTATGCCTCTCCCCCTCCAGGCCCTGGAACAAAAGTTGGTTTTGATTTCCTTGGCCCTGCACATGAAAAGCAGAGTATGTTAGGGAATGCCTTGCTTCTCAGTGCTGGCCCCAGCCTCAGGTGGTTCCCAAGTGCTATGGAGTACAACTCCTGGCCCTCTCTTCACAGACTGAATGGCATGCAGCTGGACTGAGCGGGTAAAGGCCTCTCCCTCTCTTTCTGTCATTCATATGCCCTGAAGCGTGGCTTGTAGTGCCACTGCTTCCAACTCCTTACGGTTTCCACCTTGGAGTGGGCAGCCAGTTTCTCGGGTTTGTTCTACTTCCCAGTGTCCTGAGGGTGTTTTGATCTCTGGATCCTTTGTTCTAAGGCACTACAGGGAGTTTCTATCTCCTTTGAGCCTTCTGCTGGGGGCCAGGGGCAAGACCCACCTTTTGGGGCCCCTCAGCCTGAGATCGCCCACTTTTGGTTTTACCTCTTAACCTTGGACGTTGTTATAGTTCCAAGATATACTCTCCTCTGGCTTTCTGCTTCCTGAGGTATTTCTTTGGGAGCAGCTTTTCCTGGAGATCTTACTCTGGCACCATCTGGACTCCAACCCTTCCCTACATTTATTCTTTATAGGACTCCTGGTGAGAGCACCCCAAAGACCCTAGCTAGTGGTAGGCAGCCAGGAGGCCCAAGGTGATCAGCCCCAGTGCAGTATGGCACAGGAAATGGGGCATTGGGGTGCTGGGGCATGAGAAGGTGATGCTCACACAAGTTCCCCATAGTTGAAGGGGTGTCACATCCTGGGAGGTAGTGTGGCATGGATAGTACCAGGGCAGTCTGGATGCCTTAGGGCCTGGATGTACCTGGTATGGTGGGGACGGGTATGAGGAATATGAGGAACAGCATGTGCCCCAGGAAGATTAGGCCACATGAGCATATGTGGAGACAGCAGGGAAGTCTGGCCATGAGAGGCAGGGAGGAGCCAAGGAGCAGCAGGACTAACATTTGTCATAAGGAATCACCTCCCTACCCCCAGATCTCATGACCTCCTCATGTCAGCACTAAACATGTGATGTTACACATCACTGCTCCAAAACAGCACTGTCATGAATGACATTTTTTTCCCCTACACAGTGTCTTACTGTATTGTCTAGGCTAATATAGAACTCCTGGCTCAAGCAATTCTGTGTCTCAGCTTCTCAAGTGGTAGGACAAGAGCATGCACTACCATGCCCAGTGAAATGCCTTTTTTTAGGGTGCTAAATATAACTTTATTTTGAAATTTATTTATGTTTTGCGTGAATGACTTTTCTCCCCCATTTTCTATAGGTGTGAATTTGCGATATGCTACAGTTGCATTAAACTTGAGAATTTTGCACATACGCATGTCAATTTCATATTCCTTCTCCTTCTCCATTTCTTGCCCTCTTGCACCCTTCCTCTTGCATCCTCCCTCTTTCCTCTTGTCTCTTAATGTCTCACCCATTTGATTTTATTCTTTATGCTCTGGATTTCTCATGTTAGACCATGTGATATTTAATCTTCTGAGTATGATTGACTTCACTAAGAATAATGGTCTCCAGTTGTATCCATTTACCTGCAGGTTACTTCGACCTCTCTGTCTTTATGGGAGACTAGTACTCCATTGTATACATACACCACATTTTCTGTATGCATTGGTCTATCGATGGATATTTCAGCGTCTTCCATGATTTAGCTATGTCTGGTTGTGCTGCTATAAACGTGGGTTTCAATGTATTTCTATTTTATGGTACTTATGGTGCTGATAACCAGAAGAGGTATTACTGGGTCAAATGGAGTACTTACTTTCTGTTTTTGAAGACTGTCCATACTTTTTGTAGTAATTGTGCCAGTTTACAGTCCTACCAGCAATATCCAGCTTCTAATGATTTTGAGTTCTTGATAGGAGCCATTCTCACTAGAGGAAGATGGTATCTCAGTGTTTTTTGTTTCGCATTTCTCTAAGGGCTAAAGATGTTGAACATCTTTTCATATATTTGTTAGCCACCTAAACTTCTGAAAACTGTTCATTACATTCACCCCCTTTTTAATTGGGACCTTAATTTTCAGGGGTCTGTTTTTCTTCAGTTCTTTGTGTATTCTAATTCTACTCCCCTGTCCAAATATAGGTGGTAAGAAAGTTTTTCCAATTCTCTTTTCATTCTGTTGTTTGTTTCCTTTGCTGTGCAGAACATTTTTAAATTGATGTTAATCCCAGTTGTTAATTCTGGGAGTTCTTTTGCATCAGGTATTCTATTGAGAAAGTGTTTGCCCCGTGCCTCTTTATCTTCAAGAGTTTTACCTATTTTATCCTGTAGTGTTCCTGTTTTAATGTCTAGGTCTTTGATGCACTTTGATTTAATTTTAGTACATGATTAAAAGTGCAGGTCTAGATTCATTCTTTTGCATGTGAATAACCAGTCTTCCTATCAACCTGTATTCAATAGGCTGTTCTTTCTCCACTGTATGTTTTCGGCCCCTTTGTTGAAGAGCAGAAGGCTGAAGTCGATCAACTTGAGATTGTCTCTCCATCCCGAGTTCTGTTCCATTTGGTTGACCTGTCTGTTTTTGTGGCAATACCATATGCTTTTTAATCACTGTTGCTTCATAATATAACTTGATACCTGGAACAGTGGTACCCCTTACTCATATGATCTTGCCGAGATTGCTTTGGCTGTTCGGAGTCTCTTTTTTTCCATATGAATTTTAGGATTGTGTCTTAGGTACTTTCTCGTTGCTATGACTCGATACACAACACCCACAAACTTAGGAAAGGAAAGGTTTATTTTAGCTCACAGTCCATTCAGGGGTGGCCTGCAACAATAACAACGAAGTATTTCAAAGAGAGAGGTGGAGGCAGCTTCCCCGGACAAACAGGAAGATAAGCCGAGGCTAGTTGAGACTAGGCCCCAGTCCTCCAGGAAGGCAGGTGCAGCTTATGTATCCTTTCAGGTCTCCGCCCAGTAACTAGTCCCTCCTGCATCCAGGTGTGGCCACTTCACACCTTTAATCCTAACTCACACGCCTTTAGTCTTAACTGTAATCCACCCCTCCACACTGGACCCCAATCCACTATCATCATATGGTTCCATAGACAATTCATAACAACAAAATACATGAGACTTTTGGGGGCACTCCAGATACTAACCACAACAGATTGTTTTTCCTAGTTCTCTGAAAAATGTTGTTGGTATTAAGATAGGAATTGCATTGGATCTGTGTATGAGGTTTGGTAGTGTGACTACTTTGACAATATTAGTTCTAACTATCCAGGAACAAAGAATGTCTTTCCATTTTCTAAAGTTCTCTTCAATTACTTTTTTTGCTTGTTTGTTTTGTTGAAACAGGATCTCACTTTGTGATCCAGGCTGGTCCTGAACTCACTTCAGAGCCCAGGCTGGCCTTGAACTCACTGCAATCCTCCTGTCTCAGCCTCCCAGAGTGCTGGGATTACAGGCGTGCGCCACCACGCCCAGCTTATGTGGTGCTGGGGAATCGAACTAGGGTACTTAGCGCTTGCTAAGCAAGCACTTTAACTGCTGAGCCATTCCTCCAGCCCCTTCAGTTACTTTTTTTCAGTCTAATGTAGTTTTTATTGTAGAAGTCCTTCATTTACCATTGTTGAATTTATCCCGAGGTATTAAAGGGCTATTGAGAATGGGATTTTTCTTCTCATCTCTTTCTCAGTGAGAGTGAGTTAATTGTTATTGTAGAAGGATGCTGCTTTTAGTTAATTTTGTATCCTGCAACTTGGCTGAATTTATTGATTACTTCTAAGTCTTCTGATAGAATTTTGGAGAGTTTCTATGTAGAGAATCATATCATCTGCAAATAAGGAAAATTTAACTTTTTCCTTTCCCATGCTTATTCCTTTTATTTCATTCTCTTGCCCAGTTGCTTTGGCTTGGGGTTTTGAGTACTGTATTGAATAGGCGTGGTGAGAGTGGATAGCTTTGTTTTGCTCCTGACTCAAGGGGAAATGCTTTCAATTTTTCACTATTTAATATGATATTAGCAGTAAGTTTGGCAAAGTGGACTTCTCCCAATTTGAGACAAAGACCTTCTATACCTATTTTTGACAGGGTTTTTGTCATGAATGGATGTTGGACTTTGTCAAAGGGTTTTTCTGCATCTATTGAGATGATTGTATGATTTTTGTCTTTTGTTTATGTGGTGTATTTTATTAATTGATTTACATGTGTTGAATCATCTGTGGATCCTTGGGGTGAAGCCAGCTTTATCATGGTATATGATCTTTTTAATGATTTGTTGAATTCTCTTGTCCAGTATCTTATTGAAGATTTTTGCATGCTTATTCATTAAGAAAATAGGTCTAGAGTTTTCTTTCTTTGTTAAGTCTTTGTCTACTTTTGGTATCAGGGTAATGCTACCTTCCAGAAAAGAGTTTGGCAATGTCTCTGTTCTCTCAATTTCATGGAACAGTTTGAGAAGTGTTGGTGTTAGCTCTTCTCTGAGGTACCAGTAAAATTCTTCAGTGAATCATCCCGTCACGGACTTTTCTTTGTAGGTGGAGACTTAATCACTGTCTCAATTTCAATATTTGTCATTAATGTAAAGCTTTTATATCTTCTTGGTTCAATTTTGGTTTCTTATATGTATCCAGGAATTTATCCATTTCTTTCCAATTCTCCAGTTTGTTGGAGTATAAGTTTTCAAAAATAGTTCCTTATAAACCTCTGAATTTCAGTAGTGTCTATTGTGATTTCAAGTTTTCTGTTTCTAATTGCATTAATACAGGGTTTTTTGTTTCCTTCTTTTGATTAGTTTAACTAGGGTTTATCTTTTCAAAGAATCAGCTTGTCAGTTCATCTTTTGTGTTTTTGTCAATTTCATTCATTCCTTCTCTGATCCTTGTAATTTGTTTTCTTGTTACTTTTGGATTTGGGTGCTCTTGTTTTCACAGGACCTTGATGTGCATCATGAAATTGTTTATTTGAGATCGTTCTGTTTTAATATGTGCATTCATAGCTCTAAACTTTCTCCTGAATATTGCTTTCATTGTGTCCCTTGGGTTCTGGCATGGTGTACTTCCATTGTTGTTTGACTCTGGGAAGTTTTTAATTTCTTCTGTGGCCCATTGTTTGTTTAATAATATATTATGTAGCCTCCATGTATTTGCATTGTTGGTTTAGTTTGTTTTGCTGTTGATTTCTAGTTTTATTCTGATGTGATCTGAAAGTATACAAGAAATTATTTCAATTATTTGTATTTATTTAAACCTGCCTTCTAGACTACATTATGATTAGTTTTGAAAAAAGTCCTATATACTGCTGAGAAAAAAAGGGTAGTCTGTTGATGTTAGATTGAATATTCTATAAATATCAATTAAGTCCATATTTCCCATAGTATGGTTTAACTCTTAGTTTTTTGTCTAGTTGCCCTGCCTGTGTTTGATAGTAGGATATTGAAGTCCCCTGCTATACTTTTATTAGAGCATAGTTGTCTTTTCATGTCCAGTAATTTCTGTTTTATAAAATTGGGTGCACCAATGTTGGGTGCATGTATATTGATAATTGCAACTTCTTCCTGTTGGGTTATTCCCTTACTCAGTATATAACATCAACTTTATCTCTCCTGATCTGTTTTGGTTTGAACTTCTGTGTCTGAGAAGAGTATAACTACCCCTGCTTGTTTTCTGGGTCCAGTTGCATGAAGTATGTCATCCTTTTATTTTTAGTCTGTGCTTCTTTATAGGTAAGGTTCATCTCTTGCAAGCAATAAATTGTTGGGCTTTATTTCTTGATCCAGTCTCCCAATCCGAGTTTTTTGGTAAGAAAGTTGAGAACATTAACATTGAGTGTTATAGTAGTATATTTACAATATACTGTCAGCATTATGTTGCTTCAATGTTCATTATTTGTTTGTCACTATTATTAGATAATTCTCTTTTTGTTGTTTCCTTTCTCTGGGTTCTTTTGTACTGTTAGCTTTAAATCTGTCTAATATTTCTTTAAGTATTTTCTGCATCACTTCCTGTCTCAGTTACTTTTTTGTCATTGTGACTCAAGACCTGACATCTACAACTTTAGGGAGGAAAGATTTATTTTATTTCACAGTTAAGGAGGTTTTAGTCCATTCACAGGTGTACAGTTGGAAAATGGTGGAGTCACATGATGGGGTCATAGCTATAGCCAGAGCTGGAGTCAGTCAGTGCTCCAGAGACTAAGATCCTCACAGCAGCATGGCAGAACCGAGAAGCCTGGGAGGAAGAGTGGAACCAGCACACTCCCCTCCAGGTCAAGCCCCAAGCATCTGCCTCTTCCACCCAGGCCCCATCTCCCAAACCTACATGGGTACATGAGGCTTTTGGGGATCACACCAGACCTATACCACGACTTCCCAACCCACAGACCCTCTGGTGCTATACATGTCAGTGTAACTAGTCACATGAGTGTTTCTAGCCCTGTATCCTTTTTCCTTTTCTGAGTGAGTGAGTGAGTGTGTGTGTGTGTGTGTGTGTGTGTGTGTGTGTGTGTGTGTTTCTTCTTTTTCTGTTCTCCAGCTAACTTCTTAAGCTTCTTAGTCTTATTTTCTCATGTGTGCATGAAAGGCTGCAAATGACCCGGCACATGAGGTAGCTACATCTCACAAACCTGATAGGTAGCACTTTTATTATTTTTTAGTTATGGTTTCTTCCCAGATCTGTGAGTTAGTATGTTTCTTTGTTTCCAAATGTGAGGGGATCATGGTTCTCTGTCACCCAGTTCTAGTGGATTATGCTAGGATGAGAAAAGGCCATCTGTGTGGTATTCACTTGTGTTCAGACTTGTGTGTGACTGATGCGTGTCCATCTGCACAGATACTCTGCATGTGTCTGGAATCACGTGTCTCCCCATCTGCTTTACAGAGCTTTAACTTACGTCCATTTAGCTCGCCTTGCTAATTGCGTTACTCACATTTTGGTTTCTTGGTCAATTCTTGTCTGCTGGTCTGAGAAAGACAGGTGTCAAAATCACTCACCATAATGGAATTCTTCATCTCCGCTCTGCCCATCTAAAAGCCGTTTTATGGAGATGTTCAAAACCATTGTATTCTTTTCACTAGTTGGACCTCCATTGTTGCGTAGTGTCCATCTTTAGACCCAGTCATATTTTCCCCTTGAAGCTGTCTACCAACATTTAAGATACCACACCAGCTTCTTCATAGCTCATCTGTTCTTGTGCCTGACTTTTCTCCTCCCTACTCAGTACAGATACATCCTTTATAAGCAGCATGAAGCTGGGTACTATTTTTTTTTAATATCCAGTCCTTCAATCTTCTGTAAGTGGAAACGTAGGCAATTTACAATTGTTAGATTATGTTTTCCAGATTTATTTCTGCCATCTTATTTTGTTTCTTATTTGCCTCATTTTCTGTAGCTCCTTGTTTTTCTTCCGTTATTACCTTCTTGATGTGGTTGAGGCTGTCTGCACCTTTTTTTTCCCAGTGCTCAATCAAAAAACATGCCCTTTGTGTTCAGTGGAAAGCCTTAGAATTTCAAACGTGATCCTTAGTACAGTCAAGTGCTGTCCTCATCTCTGTCATCCAGCACCAACCAAGGCCTGGATTGTGTTAGTCTATTAGGGTGATCAGGTTGAAAAATGGACACGTGACCAGACATTTTTATATTAAGAAGTTATTGTTAATCACAAATTCAAATTTAACTAGAGTCCAGTGTATTTCGTATGGCAGCCCCACATCGTGTGCCATCATTGGCCAGTAGTACGGTTTCTTCTTTGGTTTTCGTTTTGTTTAATGTTACTGCGTAGACCTTGATATCATCTAGTCCCTATTTATCTGGGCCGTGCCATTTTCTTTGCTCATTGTTTCTTGTTACTCAAGCTGTCTTCGAGGACTGTTTTTATTCTGCCATAAGACCATCCTGAAGAATTCTCCTGGGTAAAAAACTCATGTGATCAAAGTCCCAGTTCACTGGGGAAAGAGGTGAGGGAGGTGTCTTTATTTCATCCTTATTTTAATGACAGTCTTTCTATGTGACAGTTCTGGGTTGACGGTATTTTCTCTTGATACACTGAAGATACAGGCTGCTGTTTCCTTGCTTCCCTCGCTGTTGAGAAACAGTCTGACACCCTGTGACGTCATCTGTCTGCCTTCTCTACCTACTTGTAGAATTTTCTGTCAGTCTCTCATGGTGTGTAGCTTTTTTATCATGTGCCTGCTTGTAGATTTCTGTTCCTGATCCCCTGCCTGAGTCCCATTCCCTTGTGAACCCAGGGTCTGAAACTTTGGTCAGCTCTGGACAGTCCACATGTGTTGCCTCCCTTGCTGCTGCCCCTGCTCCTGGGAGCTGTAGTCCCGTGGAGACCTCCCTCCTGCTGCTCCCTGTCCCCTGTGCTCCAGTGCCAGTTTTCTTCACCGCAGCTTCCAGCTTATCAGTTTTCTTTCTTAGCTGGTCTCAGTGCTTCTCAAGTTCCTACTGTTACAATCTATTTTCTAAAACCTCTCTCAGATTTTTTTCAATCTTGCAAGTTAGATGCAGTACCCCCTGGTTCATCATACATAAATATCTTACCTTGATTTTATGACATCCAACATGTTTGCTTCATAATTTGTAATAGATTGTTTTAATAACTAGTCTTTGAGAATCTAAAGCAGCATTTTAACAGACTTTATTTTGAGATGGTTTTATATTTTGCAGAAAATTTTGAAAGATAGTGCCAAGTTACCCTGCACCCCTCAGCGCCCCTCCTGTCCCTCTTCACTTAGGTGAGCCTCTTGTCACAACTCTGATCCCAGCAGTGATGTCTTCATCAGCTGAATTCTCTACTGCCTACATACCACGAGCATTTCATGCTGTCCTTCCTCTGCCACAGGGTACCCCCAGAGTCCCATATCCCATGGCTCTTCTGTGTCATCAGTCTTCTCTGTCTGTGACGGTTTCTCAGTCTTTTTTTTTTTTTTTTTCTATGATGCAGAGTTCAGGCTAGGTGTTGTACAAACTGTTCCTTGGTTTATATCACTAAGCTTTTTGTTTTAGTCATGGTGCTAGACTTGGTGTGGATGATCATGAGGTCCAGGGCCATTCTCAGCACCATGAGTCTGGACACACGTCTGTAGGATTCACCATGGGCCTCAGCTGTGAAGTCGACTGTTTCCCCTGCACCTGGGGATACGTGGGGAGGCAGTAATCTCTACCTCATGGAGAAGGGGTTATTTAAAATTCTTTTCTAAGGAACATTTGTGTCTTCTTGTTTATTTACATCCATGTGAACTCTTAGATACTTACTTTATAATTTGGGTCATGATTCTAGACTATGTCATTTATTTCACTGCTCAGCTTTGGTAGCTTTGGTGACTGGACACTGCTGCATAATCACCGCATGTCACTGGTAGTGTACCCTGGCTTGTCTTTGAGCATGTCCTCACGCTGCTCCACCAGGAGCACCCGGCTCCTCTTGTGTTTTCTCTGCCCAACCCTGGCCTGATGTGTTGCTCACAGAGTCATACTCTTCTTGTCTAGGAATTTTGTGAGAGTCCATATGGGTTCACCTGGCCTGGACCCTACTGTCTCCCTTCTGTGCTCTGATTTCCTTGATTGGGCACAGATGCTTCTTGGGACATGATAGCCATGCTTGTTTAAAGGCTGATTAGGGTCCATTTACTTGGACCAGGTCCCCTGGCAGTACAGAGCTGGCCACAGGGCAGCTGTCTACTTGCAGGGTCAGGACCAGCAAACATACAGGTTTTGTTCCTACTCTGAGCCAAAGCTATGATCAAAGCTTTCCTAACTGCTGTTGTACAAACTGTCCTTTTCACGACAGTGTGGTCATTCCTATACCCAAAGTATCTGGAGACGTAGGTCCCCACTGGTGCCTGTGGTCAGGTCCAGCTTTGTTCCAGAACCCAGCTGGTCTCTTGGTTTTATAGTCCTGTCCACTTCACATACATAAGATTGTTCCTGGCATCGGGGAGCACCACCCTTCTTGAGCTGTTGTGCTGCCTGTGTTGTGTGTGCTGTTTCCTTGATATTTACAAGAGACATGCTCACTTCTTCCCATTGACCTTTCTCCTCCATTTCTAGTGAAAACTAAGTTTAGAGGATATTCAAGCATTCTTATACGTGAAGTGAGGAATGTGAAAGTGGTATTTCTAAAAAACTAATGTCCTTCATTCCCTAATGTGACCCATAACTTTCATAGCACATAACAAACTGATGGCCTTGTGTGCAGCCCATTCCTGGGGCCTGTCTTTCTACCTCTTAGGCAGGAACCCAAGTATATACTTTCATTAGGCATGTCAAACCTATGACTTGGCAATTTATGCTTTTTTAATGTTATAATAAAAAAATTTTAAAGGAAGCTTCATTGACTCCATATATTGGATATGATCTATATCTTTTATGTGACCCAAGACCAGTCATCTTCACTCACAACAACAAGGCCTTCACTCACAAAAAAACAGCTGGCCTCAGAGTGGACATCTGTGGAAAGTGAATCAACTTCTACAACAATATGTGTCTGAGGTGGGGGGTTAATGTGTATGCATGTGTGCAGCAAAAGTGCATTTGGGTTTTTAACAGATATTTTCTTTTCTCTGTGGACAAGTGCTCTCCACCTGCTGTTTCTGAACATTCCATTTTGACATACACGTGGATTGTATTGTCATCCTTTATTCTCACTGTGTATTTATATCTTTGTTTTCAGCTGGAGCCTCTCCCTGACAAAGTCTTGCAGCAGAGACCCAATGCCAACGCCGTTCGCTCCATGGAGAAGGTCCTAGAGATCCACAGTAAGTGACCACAAAGAGCTCCTGGGGGCAAGGCCCGCCGTGCTCTCCGGCCCCTCTCCACCCCTGGGAGCTACTTCCTGAGGCCTGCAAAACAGGCCTGACCACTCACTCACAGGTGAACCTGCTGGAGTGGTGGCCCCATCCCCATTTTATGAGTGACAAGAATTAAGACTCAAATCACTTAAGTGTGAAGTTAGTCACTCCAAGCCCTGGACCAGAGAGTTCATGGCCCTGCCAGGAAACCCAGTACAGAGTAGAGTCTGTTGAAAGGGGCAGTGTATCTCCTTGCGCAACCTGCCAGCAAGCAGCAGGTCCCTAGGGCCCACGGGTGAGCACTTAGCCAGGTGACCCATGCAGCACGCCCATTTCTAGTATACCTGCCATGTGCTATTCTCAGCTCAAAGCCTAGTTTGTTTGTCTAGGCCCTTGAGATGCCCCAGATGGGCGAAACAGCCTACCTAGGTAAGTTCAAACCAGAGATCTACTCCCAGCTGTCCACTTGGGGACATTTAGTTCCTGTCCTCTGAGCTGTTCCCACTGACCCTGCCACCAAGAAGCTGGCTTAAAGCAGGACCTAGTCCTCTGACACACCTCTTTTATATTCAAGCCTGATGTGGTGACTCTCCTGCATCTGCAAGGGTCTGTGCCTGAGACCATTCAGCACTTGGCACCAGCAACCCTGTGCTTGCCAACTGCTAGAGCCAGGAAGGTGTAATAGCAGCTCATACTGCTGGCTCCCCTCATTAAGGGACAACCTGTTTGGTAATGAGGGCCCAGCCCCTCAAAAGCTCCCATCCCCAGGCCTGGCCAGTCCCATCGTGAGAAAACATCTCCCTTGCTGTGTGTTTATAAGCAGGCAACTTCCTTAGAAGAGAGGCACTTTTAAAGTCACAAGCAGTAGATATCACTAGAGACCTGGGTGCCGTGGTAGTCACAGAGGTCACTGAGTGCTGTCTTCCGCCAGGCAAGTATTGGCGCTGCCTGCAGCGCTTGTCCTCCACTGTGGGACACTCACTGATCGAAGCGCAGAAGTGTGAGAATGAAGAAGCTGAGACAGTCACCGCCATGGCCTCACTGTCTGTGGGTGTGAAATCTGCTGAAAAGAGGTAAGTGCCTTCCCACATCCTTGCAGGCTTCTAGACACAGACACGAACAGAGATTTTCCACAGCACTCAGAATCTCACCGCATATGCCCTGCCGCTTCTGCCAAGGCTGGCCCTACAATGGGTGGGATGGACTCCAGGTGTCTCCACTGTCTCTGTAACAGGCAGCATAACCCACTCTCCAGTGTGAAAGTGTCTGAGGAGCACTCACGGACGGAGACAGTGGCCTGGGGTGGAGAAGAAGACTCAGCAATCTTTCAAAAGGCCCGGTACGCAGGGCTCAGTATTGCCACCATCACCCACCATGCCCCTGCCCTGTACCTCTTGTCCTTTACAGGCCAGAGGAGGAGCCTATGGAGGAGGAGCCACCCCTGTAGCATCCCCTCGAAGCTGCTGTTCTCTCGTTCGTTTGTCTGTCTTGAAGCTCAGCCAAGAACCTTTCCCGTGTCACGCCTGCGTCTTGTGTGGCTCTCTGAGCACAAAGAGGCCAGGTGTGCACTGGCAGCAGAGGCCTTTCTGCTGCCCAGACCACAGGTCTCAAGACGCACACGCACACCGGGCATGGCAGCCTCACGTGGACACGGGACGGTGCGGCGACATGCGGACGCACCAGTGCACGGAAGCCAAGCCCCTGCTGGCGGTTCCCAGGGAAGCTGCAGAGGAAGGAGCCTGTGGCAGCTGGGGCAGAGTTGCCGGATTTAGTTGACACGTGGAAAGGAAATGAAAATCAAAGATCTAATAATACAAACAAACTTGATTAAAACTGGTGCTTAAAGTTTGATTCTTACCCACAAATCTACAGTCTCCATGTAAACCACTCAGCTCATCTTGTAGCTTATTTTTTTTTAACAGAAAGTTTTCTATGGCTCTGGCCCACCCTGTGAGCCTCAGTGGTGTGCCATGGGGTGTGCAGCCAGATGGGGACAGAGGAAGAGGAACCTTTTTACAAAAAACTGGACAAAACAGAAATGTGAGCCTGGAAGTCGGCTTGAGCTTCTCAAAGCCATCGGAAGATGCGAGTTTGTGCCTTTTTTTACTGCTCTGATGGATTTTGTGGCTGGGTTTTCTGAAGTCTGAGGAACAATGCCTTAAGAAAAAATAAACAGCAGGAATTGGTGGGACCGTTTCCTGTGGCTGGTCAAGCCTGGCGGGGCTGGCCTGATGCTCCGCGGGCAGGTGCCGCAGCTGTCCGGAGGGGCCGCCACCCAGCAGGCCTTGTTTGGCTGTTTAAAGAAAATGGAGGTAGTTCCAAAAAAGCGGCAAACACTGTTGGGGGTTTTGAAGTCCAACAAATTTTAAATGAATCCAAAGTGTTCTTTTCTCATACGTCCCGTAGCAACCGAGCATCTCCATTTGGTCGTGAAGCATGTCGTAGGCACACACCTGCAGTGTTGCGATCGGAATGCTTTTCATCAAGAGCAAGTAGCATGAGGTATTGCTTAACATTAGGTATAAATATATATATGTATAATATATATTCCAATGTATTCCAAGCTAAGAAACTTGATTCTTATGAGATCTTGATAAATATTTATAATGCATTTATAGAAAAGTATATATATATATATATAAAATAAATGCAGATTGTGAAGGTCCTTGGCAAATGGAGGACTTGGGAGTGAGCTCTGCGGTGCTTAGGGAGAGGGATCTGGATGGAAGCCCGTGCGTTTGTGAAATCCAATGGGCAGCTTTCAGGTCGCCGACCCATTCGCCCCAGGCAGCTTCCCTACCTGTTTGTACTTTAATTTTAATTATTTTCTAACAGAGGCCCCGCCCTCTCCAAGCCTCCATGCACATATGTACCTAATAAGTTTTTATAGCAAAGGATATAAATTTGCTGTTGATTTTTGTATGAATTTTTCACAAAAAGATCCTTAAATAAGCATTGTTTTGTGAATTTTACATTTTCTTTCTCACCATTTAGCAGTTTTCTGAATGGTAAAAATGTCTGAACATTTTTCTTTTCTAAATTCTTGCTTGTACATTTTTTTAACTTGGACTTTTTTTATTATTTGTTTTATTTTGTACAGTTAGCAGTCTCCTGCAGTGTGCAGGCCTGCTGCCATCAGAATTGATTTTCCAGAAGTGAGCATCGAGTGAGAACAGGAGCTGGGGTCTTGTGGGAGTGGTACTGACCACCATGTCTTTCCTTGTTCCATCCCAAGAGCTGTACAGAGAAGCCAGGACCTATTCCTACCTGCAACACTAGTAGTATTATAAGGGGCAGTGTGTTTCCCCCTCTGTGGCAGGTGCCAGCAGGTCACAGAGGATGTCAGGGCGTCAGCATTAATAAACTCATGTTTTGACTTCTCTGTCCACTCTAGCAGGATAGAATTCTAACTCCAGTTTCCCAAAGACCTTTTCAGCATGTCAGCAATGCATGGCCTGTAACGGGCCATGCACATATTCAGGGGATTTCTGCTTTGGCCATGTGGCCAGGACTGTGACTGGAGTGACAGGCCTTGCATTTAGAGCCTGTGGCTGCAGAAACCCAAGGCCCTTGCTGCCTGCTGAGCCTGTGGAGCATACAGCCTCCAGAAGGGACAGCCAGGCTTTGTCTTTGCTCTCTTTCTCTTTGACAGTAACTGACAGCCACTTTTTACTGGTAACTTATTTTCTAGCACTTAAAGCCACGAATTTCATTCCAGAGTGTGTCGAATTCAGACTTGTGGGAGGAAGTTCAGATGCTCAGGAGGGACCCCAAGCCAGGTTTCTGTGTTTTGTAGTTTACAGGGTAGACACTAACTCAGCCAGACTTGCGACCAGATGATTACAAGTTTTTGTATCCTTGATCACTGAGCTGCTTCTGGTCAGTGCTAAGGTAGTGGTTGGAGAGCAGGACAGAAAGGTCTTGGGACTTGTGTGACTTCCCCTCCTTTGTGGCTGCTCTTTGCTCCAAAGCCCACTTTGGCAGGAGGAGCTGGCATATAGGAGCCGCCTGGGCCCCTTCCTGTTCATGACGCTGTATGGTGAGGGCCCAGTCGTAGGCTCTTCTGCCCTCGGCCCATCCTACATGCACCCTGTGGCCCTGCCCCTCGCCACGGTGCCTGGGAGGATGCATCATCTCACTGTGCTTTCAGATGATGGGCTATCGTGGGCCGGTCAGTGGCCAGGTTGTCACTGCAGGGACTCACTTAAAAAGTCTCCTTCGGCGGGGACTCCTTTGTGCAGAGACCTGGCAGGAGCCATGTGTTTCACTTGCCAGCTCACTGCAGCTTCACAGCGTGCTGCAAGCATTACCGTGTAGCCTTTTCTTTTTCTTTGAAGACTCACTTGGCCCTTCTCCACAGCCAGCATCCAGGGCAGATGGCAGAGGGTCACCTCGTTTTCTGTGGGCAGGACACAGCAGGGAGGGCTCCTTTATGCACTTTCCCTGTCTGGTCCTGGGACCTTTGCCTTTTTCTTCCTCTGCAAGGGCCTCTTGGGGGGCACTGGCCAGCAGTCAGTAAGTGAGCACTTTAAAACCCTTTAATAAAGGGAAACCCCAATCAGTGATGCCACCAGGATGGGCCCTGCCCTGGGGGTGTCCAGCTGCACCACGATGTGCCCACACCCTACCAGCAGGCTGCCATCCCTGGAGGCCGTGTCTGCTGGAACTGGCTGCCCCCCTCCCAGCATCCCAAGGCTCTGGTTCCAGAGGGACACTTCATCAAAGTGTTTCAGTTTTCCTTTCCTTTACAATCTGTTTCCAAGAGGAAGGACCCTTTTACAGTGGTCTGACATAAAAGCAAGTCTGGTTTTCGCAGCACTAGCCATGGACTTTGTTGTGTTTCTTTCCATCGGAACATTCCTTCCTTCCTGGTCACAGCCGTGTGCTCATTCCATTCTTCTTTTTGTAGACTTTGGGCCCACTTGTTTTATGGGCATTGATACATATATAAATATATAGATATAAATATATGAATATATTTTTTTAAGTTTCCTACACCTGGAGGTTGCATGGACTGTACGCCCGGCATGTCTTTATATTGTATACAGATTTTGCACGCCAAACTCGGCAGCTTTGGGGAAGAAGAAAAATGCCTTTTTGTTCCCCTCTCATGACATTTGCAGATACAAAAAAGATGGAAATTTTTTTCTGTAAAACAAAACAAAACCTTGAAGGAAGGAGGGGGAAAGTTTGAGTCTTACTAAACTTATTCTTAAGAAATTGTACTTTTTATTGTAAGAAAAAAATAAAAAGGACTACTTAAACATTTGTCATATAAAGAAAAAAGTTTACCTAGCACTTGTGACATACCAATAATAGAGTTTATTGTATTTATGTGGAAACAGTGTTTTAGGGAAACGACACAGCATTGAGAGTGAACTGCCTGTTTCTTGAGTTGACTTGGGGGGATTTTGTTTTGTTTTTTGTTTGTTTCCCTTTTGTTTTTTTTCCAGCCACAGGGCCCGGCACATGCTGCCTGCCGTCACCAGCCCTGTGACCATTTTTTCTGACTGAGAACCAGGGGTTCTAAAGAGTCGCCTTTATTCCACACAGCTGTGTTGACTTTTTTAATCACTTTGGATCACGGTGTGGCTAGGAGTCCACTTTACGCAGTCTGGGCTACAGGAGCTCAGGCCTAGGCAGTGCTTTCCATCAAAGGAAACTGTTCCCTATTGCAGTGGAGCCGAGATGGTGCTTAGCTTGGCCTTGCTTTGTCTCTAACCTTGATTAAAAGGATTAAAAGTCTCCTGTTGAAAGAAAAGAAAGAAAACACTTTTGTTTTGGTGTGTGTGCTTCACAGTGGAGGCACTATTTTCGAACTTACGAGAATGACAAACATATATATATATATACATATCTACATAAAGGGAGGCTTGAACCTCATTCACCCAAGAGCTTATTATAGATATGTGGTAGAAACAAAGCTGTCATAACAATGAACCTACTTGATGCCCCAGAACGCTCCGGGTGGGCTCCCATGGGCCGCGGCCACCGTTTGCTTCTGTAATTTAACCTGTTTTCTCAGATTGTCTGGACCTTTCCCATGGTTCCTTTTGCTCAGTGGAGTTGGAGGTCTCGTTTTGGTTTTTTCATTCTTGTTTTGTTTTGTGTGGGTGAATTTTCATTGACCAACAGTGTCCTCCTCTGATGGTCAACTTCTCTTTCCACCTCACTGGAGTCCAGTGTTTGTACCACATCACACACTTGTTACTCTTGTGGTGTAAATAAAGACTGCGTTAATTGCCCTCCTAGCTCTGGTTTCTGCCTTTTGCTCTCTTCCTTGTTGGCTGCCTTGTGCCTAGGATCCTGTGGGATTGACCACCACATCCCATGGAGTAATTGGGCCCTTCTGGGAATGACCCCTGCACCCTGGGGAGTTGTGACACCCCAGGTTGGCAATGACCATGGGAGTGTCTTCTTTTTAAATTGACTGTATTTTAAATAATTGTATTATTCCCCCCGAAATGCAGTGCAAACTGTGGTGAGCTGGGCTGGAACCAATCTCTGGTTGCCTCCCGCAACCAGACACATGCTTCTCTAGGTCTGGGGTTTGCCATCTCTCACCATTGTCTCCCTGGTTCCCCTAGTAACAGATACCCACTGCCTAGATCAGTAAGGCCACAGCTCTTCCTGGGCTCTGCACCCCGTGAAACATCAGCTGGGGAGAATGTGGAAATATTGTGCCTTCTCGACCCACGAGGGACAACTAATAGGCTTTCTAGCTCCAGCAGGCCTAGACACGTGGGGCATGGTTCTTAGCTGATTGTTGCAAAATATTGATACCTTCTTTGAAAATTATGAAATACAGATGCCTGCCACGTTAGGAAAGAAAATGGCAGATTTGCACATGCCCACCACCGCGGCTGGGTACACATTCCCACCCTGCCACCAGTGTTCTAACCAGTAACATGACAGGTACCACCTGGCCCAGAGGCCATTCCTGTCCTCCCAGGAGCAAACTGCCAGGCAGTGGTGTGTGTACTTTTTTGTAGTTTTTGCATAACTTTGCAGAAACAAGTGTTCTCGTTCCTTTATTATGTCCTCTTACTGACAACATGCATAAAATTCTTTGTGCTCCTTACCTTCTCATTCCATATTGGGCCGACTGAGTGTACAGATCCTCAAAGTGCTGTGTGGCCTTTCCTCAGTGGCCTGTCCTTTGGGGTAGCCTTATATATTGCTGATTCCTCCTCACCACAATGGAGCGATCTTGCTGATGTCTCTCCTAGAGCATACCTGGAGCTTGTACGAGGTGCCACTTCTGAGGTGAGGCCCCTCTGCTGGGAATCTGCCCTTCCCATTCTCACCAGCATAGACCACTTGGACTAGGAGCTGGCTCCCAGGGGGGAATAGCAGCCCTGATTTCTCCAGAACTTCAGGCGGTATCCACTTGGATGAGCGTGAATGTCTTAGCTGTAGTCTTGTTTACACATTTACTGGCTTAAGTGTATTGGTTATCCATTGCTATGGATGGGTTACCCCAAATATTGACCTATTCACCAGAAAAACATTCACGAAGCTGGCATTTGTGGTTGGGTTGGGGTGCTTAAAGTTAATCAGAGCCTCTAGCCTAGTCTCAGAGGCTACAGACAGGCTGTAGCCACCATCGGAAGTTGCTGCTGGGTGGGAATGGAATGGGCCCAGTCTTCCTCCTGCACATTCCATGACTTTCAGTAGTGCTTTTAATTCCATACAGGAACCTCCACAGGGCCACCTCACAATTGGGTGCTACCCTCCTCATCAGGTGATACAGGAGAAAGCAACCCTAGTCGGAAGTCACAGTCCCTGCCACCCAGTCTCAGAAGCAACATCTCATCACTGCCATAGGTTGGTTACTCCAAATTAGTGGAGATGCTACAGGCACCAACACTTGAAGACGGGGCCCTCAGAAGCTATCTGGAGGACTGCAGTCACAGCTGAGGGTCTGGTCGTTTTTTTTTTCATGGTGTGTTTAATTTGGTTTGTCAGCTTTGCCCTCAAAAATGTGTCCACAACTCAGTACCTCCTTCTGTGCCCTGGGTCCCTGTGTACTGCCCTATCCAGTGCACCAGCCTCCTCGTCTCTGAGCATAAGAGCCAGAAGGTACCTGTGGGATTACATTGCCCAAGGCTCCAGCCTCAGCCTCAGCCTCCGCCTCACGAGCACATTCCTTCTGTCCCCTGGTTTGCCTGTCCCACGTCCTAGAATGTAAGCTGAAACGGTTTGGTTCCCCTGTACCCAGATATTAGAATCCATTTCCTCAACAGACTTGTCAAATGAATAATGCTGGGTTCTACCTCCTTTGCTCATTGACCTAGTTAGGAGTTTGATTACCAGACTAGTGAAGTAGAGAGTTCATGTGCATTTGGGATGCGAGTGTATTAAGTTTCAAATACCTGGTCTTCAGATTCTTTGCTCGCATTTTTAAGGGAAATTCAAACACACGCAGGAAGCCAACCCTGAGAGGACTTTACATCTTACTGTAAAGATAAGGAACAAGTTACCATAAAATACATCCTAAATCTGTACCTAGTCTGTATCTTATCATCGTAAAACTGGATTTTAATCACAGGAGTGTTTGGGATGGAGGAGGAGGAAGCTCCCACAATGTCAGGAGGTTTGTTCGGAGAGTTCCAAAATGAAAAAAGTACAGTAGGAAATGTTTTTGCTGATATGTCTGCTTCCCCAAAGCATGAGCCGCGGTTGCCTCAGGAGGGCAGCTTCACTCATCCATTTGCTGATTAATGAGAAAGGGACATGGATTCAGCTTTGACTGAACCCCCAGTCCACACAGCCTAGTGGCCTTGCCAGAGACGGGAGAGCTTATGGCTGCCACACGGTCCCACCTGCTCTCCCTGTCCCTCTCCTGCTTGCCTCCCACTCTAGATCCCTGCCCTGCCTCCACTCTTTTTTTCCTCTTGAACAGGGACAGTAGACAGCCACTCCCCAGAAAGGCTGGGCACTGCCAGGCTGAGCCAGAATCGTGAGTAACACAGACACTGATAGACGTCTGCTCTCCGTGTGTATGCAGAGGCTCGGTAAAATAACAAACCACCTGAACAGCGGGGTGGGTGAGGTGATTCTGGGGACAAGAAAAGAGTTGTGAAGTTCCAGCATTCACAGCCTATGAAAGCCGTCAAACTTTTGAACAAGGCGGTGGACCCTGCAGAGGTCCTGAGGCATGTGCTAACCTGCAGTAGCCAGGCAGCACATGCACGGACAGGGCTGTCCTGAGCAGAAACAGGAAGTTCTGGAAATCTAAAGCAGAGAAGCATTGCATGAATTGTGCCAGAGGTACCTGCTGTGCTGTTTGGAGAAAGACCCCATGTGATATTTCACACCATATCTAAAAGTGAATTCTAGGTGCATTTATTGAGAAAGTGGGCAGCAGGTGGGCAGTTACCTTTCCAGGGATGATGGGACCAGAAATGTTTAAAACTAAAAGAAGTGACATGATAGATACAGGTGTGAGCCCAGAAAAAATAAAACAAGCTGCTGCAGTATGGGATTGACCTCCAAACTGCCCGAGTAGGAGAACACAACAGCCAGGCTAGTAGTGAGTGTGATGAGATGGGCCAAGAGGGCGTGGCTCCAAGTCAGATGACACACGTAGAAACTTCACAAGACAGATCTACTTCCCTGTGTGTCTGGAATTTTCTGTGGAAAAGTTTTCTATGGAAAAGCAATAGAAATAAGGAACCGAAAAAGAAGAAAGTTGATAGACATGACTCAATAAAAATGTGATGTGTCTCAGATGATTTAATAATTTCAGGTAAGGGAATTCACTGAACACAGTGGGAAGCAGTCCGTTCTGTGCCACACTCACGCACATTAAAGACAAAAGTAGAGGCAAGCCCAGAAAGGGGGACTCAGTGACACAGTAGACACGCAGTCAGGAAACCTCAGGAGCGGTTTTAAAATTTGCAAGTGGAGCTCAAGAAGGACACGATGGGACTGTGGATGTTAATGGTGATCTAAGGCTTCAGGTATTAATGACCTGTCCTGCTCCACTGGTGGGGAGGCAGCACCACTCCGCCCGCCATCCGTGAGATGTCCCTGCTAAACACAGTCTTGTGGTTACGCCCGGTGTGGTGATCACACTTCTGGGCACGTGTCCCAAAAACATAAATCTAATTACAAAGGCCTCTTAAGTCCAGAGATGCTCGTTTCAGCATTATTTAATGAAAAATTGGAAACACCTGGAAATGTTTAACAGTTGGGAGCTGGTTGATGCTTAAGTGGGCAGCACGCAGGTGGGGCGGGAGACTGTGGCCCAACGGGCTTTCTCCATGTGCCTAGCAATGTGGAAACGGGGAGTGTAAAGAGAAAAAAAAGTCATCGGTTACATGCAGCTTAAATGTGACTTCAAAAAAAGGCCATTCCATCAAGAAAGGCTATGAGCAAAGGGTCTGAAATACCCACAGCAACTGCCTTCAAGTTGTGGATTATAGATAATTATCTTGTCCTCATTTTGTGCCGTCAGCGTACGTCCCACTGTTAGTTCATCTTATCTAGAATGGTGAGCGTCCCTTTAAAGCCACCGTGCCCAGTCTCCTCTAGAGCTCTGACTCTTCAAGGGCTTTGGTGGCGTTAGAAGAGGGCACATGCTAGGCAGTGTCTCCTAGGACACTCCTCTGCTCCCTTGCCAGTGCCCACAGGGCATCTCCACCCCTCTGCTCTGGTCCAGAAGTGCCTGGAGGAGGCTCACGCTAGTCAGCAGGCGGCTGTTCCCCACCTCAGGGTCACACTCTACAGGGAAGCCATCGGCGACAGCCCTGGGAGCAGTGCACAGAGAAGCAGCCTTCAGTTCCGAGCCACTTGGTGAGAATGTTGTGCCCAAGGAGTGGAGTGATGACCCTTGAGCAGTCCTACCTGACTGATGATGGAATGGCCGCCATCCGTGCTGCTATTGGCACAGTGAAGTTCTCTTTGTTCAATGACATCGTTGCTATGAAGATGCCCAGGCCACCAGAGGATCTTGGGTAAGAGCAGAGTGGAGGTACTCCTTCATCTCTGAAGGGTGGAGGCCCATCCTGCTACCCCAGCTCACAATTGTGGCTGCCCTGCCCAGATGTCACCCCTAGGGTGGCTGCATCATCTGCTGGCTCATATAGGGATGGGAAGGTTTCTGTGGAATGTCCCCCAAAAACCTCATGTATGTGCATGTAGTGGAATAACTGTGGAACCATGTGCTGTTGGGAGGTGGGGCCTGGCTGGAGGGTGTGGATGCTGGGGACTCAACCTGGAGGGATTAGGTCAGCTTGTTGAGATTAGAAAACACCCAGGGTATTGACTTGTGGGCCAGAAAGTGTGGGAGAAGCACCCATCCTGAGTGTGAGCAGACCAACTGGCTGTTTGACCCAAGTAAAGGAAGGAAGAAGAAACACTGTTACAGCTTTTCCTACAAAAGCTCTGCCCTTCCCCTCAGTGTAGAGACAAGACACCAGCTTGCCCCTTTACTTGGCCTTCTGTCTGCCACACCATGAGCAGCTTTTCTCCAACTAGACCTCTGCCATGTGCTTCCACCGTTGCCAGCCATCTATGAATGAGTTGTGTGAGACCCCCTGAAGCTATAAGCTAAGCTAAATCTTTCCTCCCTTACATTGAGGATGTCAGGTATTCTGTCGCAGTGTAGAATAACCAAGACAAAAGGCCACCCCTTCTATCTGTGAGGCTGGCATGAGGACTGTCCTCATTGTGCTAGCACACTCAAGACATAGCTGGGCTGTCTTGAAGGGCCTGCAAGAGCGTTTGCTTCCTCTGGACAAAGCCCTCTGGTCTTTTGAGCCTCTTCAGTACAGACTTCATGTAGTCAGTTCATGAAACCTTGTAGCCAATCAGTTTATCAATAATGGAAGGTCAGTTCTAGAACCACTTTTTCCAGATTTCTAAAGATAGCTTGTGGTACCTGGAGGTGGTGATGGAATGGCCAGGAGTAATGTGTGTGTGACCGGAAAGGACAGTGGGTGAGCAGGTACTCCATGGGCTGAGGCTGAGCCCAGTATTTTAGCAAGTTAGGAATGTGATTGTATCTGTGGAGGCTCATGCCTCGACAAGGAGGGTGGCGCTGCTGGCACTGCTCCATCATCACAGCCACCTTCTTCTGACTGAGGTGGACATAGGCTAAGTAGTGGCCCTCAAAACATGTGTCCAAGCTCTAGCCCCTGGACCCTTGTGAATGTGAACAGGCTTTGAAAAGGCTCTTGCAGGTGTCTTCCAGTTAAATATCTCAAGATGGGATTGTCCTGCATTATCCAAGTAAGACGTGACTCTGATGGCAAGTGTCCCTAGAAGAGACAGGAAAGAAGACACTGGAAGAAGCAGAGGAACCGTGAGAAGACAGAGGAACAGGGCAAGCAATGTACACTCAAGCCCAAGACACCTGCAGCTTCACAGGCTGGGAGAGGCAGGAAGGAGCCTCTGTCCAGCCTCTAGAGGACTGTGGCCCTGCTGGCTCGCTGATCTCAGTCTTAGTCTTCAGAGCTGAGGAGGAACCTCCACTGTTCTAAGGCCTGATCTGAGGGTATGCAGGTCTCTGGACCTTCTGGGTGAGCTCATAGCTTACTACTCAGCTATGCAAGGCTGACAGGCCCCAAGGAAACAACCTGTTAACAGTTCCCAAGAGGAGGAGATTTGGCACCCCCAAGGCCCTGAGGGGCAGCACCAGGGCCAGCCAGGAGTAGACAGGGTTGAGCAGGTTTGAAAATGGGGCTGCCAGGGTGAGGAATGTCATGGGCTCTGGGCATGAGGTGGTCCTGAGCTGTCTCTACCTAAGGCGATGAGGGCAGAGGGCAGTGTCCTCACGTGAGCTGCATAGGGCCGAAGCATGGGTGTGGACTGTCCAGAGGGCAAAAGCAAGAGGCCCTCCTCAGGAGCTGCTTTTTGCCCTAAGAAGTAGCTAGCTGAGCTCTCTTGTCCTATCAGGGAGGCCTCAGATTCCAGGGTATCAAGAATGGAGCAAAAAAGAAAATATGGTCCATACAGGTGGTTTGGGTCAATTCTGCAGAGTCATTGTGTGATTCATTACATTGCGAATTTTCTGGAGTCCCCAGGAAGGTCTAAATTTTCTGGAGTCCCCAGGAAGGTCTAGGGGCTTCGGGGTTGTGTGCACAGTTCCCTGGGGAGAGGGCGTGAGGTCTTGGTCAAGTCCTGAGGTGTCAGCTCCCTGGATCTCAATATGATTCTGATGGCATCCCACTGGTCCTTGGTGTTGCCAGCTTCTGTACTGCCCAGCTGGCATCACTCCCTTGGTTTTCCCTCTGTCCTGCAGAGGCCTAGGGACAGGGACAAGGTCTTGCCATGCTGCACCCAGACCTAAGCAAGACTAGGCAGGTAGGAGGAGATCATGGGGGTTTGGGACACTCAGGCTGGGGCAGGCTATAATGGTCAGCGCAGAACAAACAAGGACCGTGTGTCAGACCGACTCCACCTGCCTGTGAAGTGACTGTGTTGGTTGCTGCTTCCTGGCAACCTGTCTTGCCTACACACCTGTGACAGTCCCCGAGACAGCCTGGTTTGGCAGGATGAGAGATCAGAGCAGGCTGGATCCTCCTGTCACCTTCAGAGGTAAAAGCCGAAGAGGACATCCAGGCTAAAGCCCCCGGTAGGAGGGCTGGGCACCTACCGTGAGCCTGTGATATGATTGGCAGGAGGCAATAGGGTGGAGCAGGGTGGAGCTGAGCCACGCTCTAGATTATCCTCACTGCTGGGCTACGCCGCAGCTCTTGCTCGGGGGTACCTAGGTGCTTCTGCTGGGGATTCCAGAAAAACACCCATTCCCAAATTCAGCAGAGCATGGGGTAGAGTATGGAGACACAGGATGCTAACAACTGCCCAGGGTACATGTGATAGCCTGGCCAGACCATCTAGTGGCCAGTGGCCAGCTGCTTCCAGTGGCTACCATGACTCCTTCCAGGGGCCATCTGGGGAAAGATGTTTTGCCTTCTCCTGCGTGTAAAATGTTCAGGCCCATTGGGAAAGGTCTAAAAGGCCCCTTGGTGCACAAACTGTGATTTTATGACAGAAGAATCAGACCCCAACTCCCCTGAGCCCCACACCTCCTGCCACCATCCATGGGTTTGTGTGTCACCAAAGACCAGAGGCCCTGCAGAATTAGTTCAGCTACTCTCTGACTACCTAACCCCATTAACACTGATTCATCAGATGTAGAGATTAATGTCATAATTCCAGGGAGTTTGGGCTATAAGTAGGTATGCCCAGTCCCCAGGAAGACCACGGTGCATTCTGACTAGCTGAGGCTGAGGAGATCTGCTCCACCAGAGACCAAGCACCACGGGACAGAGAAGGCTGCAGTGTCTGATGGAAAGGAGGAACAGAGTGGCCACACCGCGCTGGGCTCAGAAATCAGGCAGCCCGGGGTGGCAGTGCAGTTCTATCGCCACCTGCTGGTGATGCCCAGAATCGCAGTCCCATGCCACAGTAGATGACTCCCTTGCCTGGGGCCCACCCATCCATGTGCTGGTCAAGCCTTGACGACTACCAGATGTTGGGAATGACAGTGGTGTGGCTTATAAGTGTCAGACATTTAAAACCATGTTCCACTATTCTGGAGAAATACATAATTTAAAAGGTGAGATTGCTCGCTCTGTACAGCCTTAGAAACCTGGGTGAAATCTGCTACCCCAGAGCAACTTGTGGCCTTCTTTGGGGACCCAGTGGGGACCCCTGGCCATTGTTTACCAAGAAGCACTCAATGTCTTCTTCATATGCTCACCCTTTCTTCCCACCGGTCGGCTGGCCATTCCATCAGGCACAAGCTTGGCCGCACAGGCTCACATCCAGCAGGGAGGAAAGAGCAGACCCCAGAGCAGCAAGTCAGTGCTTACCCAGGGTGCTCGGGGGGGTGGGGGGGGGGGACCTGGGAGGGCTGAAGGAATAGCATAGTGATTACAGCACTTGCCTAGCAAGTACAAGGCCCCGAGTTCAGTTCCCCCGCATCATGCATGTTGGGCATGGCAGTGCACAGAAGAACTTCAGGGGACAGGCGGGACAGTGTCAGGAGGTAGGAGGCTGGTGGAAGGAAGATATCTGACACAACGGACAACTGCCTGGGAAGGCAGGTATTACTTTTTATAAAAGAAAACAGGCTCTCAGAAATCAAGAGACTGGGCTAAGTTTAAACAACTGTTTTGGTAGAACCGCCACTGGCTCAGCTGCCTGCCAACTCTGAAGCCCCAGGTACGGATATGCCCACAGCCTCAGCCTCTGGCATAGTCTGCACTGCTGGCCCTCTGGCTGAAGGGCACTCTGAGTCAGGCTATGCCTAGGCCACTTGGAGCACTTTCCCCCCATGGCTCATTCTGGAGCTGGGGGCCACTTTTCTATGTATTTGTCCATCTTAATCAGCTGCTTTTGACCTAAAAGCCTTGAATAAATGCTGGGATTCATTTTACATAAGTTTTTAGTGAGCAATTCAAATAGCAGAGTCATAGAACTTTATCATTGGTTCTCCCCAAATAGGGATATTCATCACCCCTTATGAAGTTAAAAAAAAAAAACAGAAAGGACCCTTTAACAGACTAATTACTGTGTTGGGGCATCTTACAAGAGTGGATAAAAGTGTATGTTTAAACTTTAAAAATTTATTACAATGAAAGCGCATTGCTATTAATCCTCCTCAAAATTCTTCTCATTTGAAACATTCTCATCCCATTGTTCTTACCATTTTCTGAAGCAGTTCTGGAAAGTCTCTTTTGTGTCTTTATGAAGTATGATTAAAAACACGGTGAGGGCTGGAGGAATGGCACGGCAGTTAAGGCACTTGCCTAGCAAGTGCAATGCCCTGAGTTTGATTCCCCAGCACCACATAAACTGGGCGTGGTGTGGCACGCCTGTAATCCCAGCACTCAGGAGGCTGACACAGGAGGATTGCTGTGAGTCCAAGGCTAGCCTGCACGACATAGTGAGTTCAGGACCAGTCTGCGCTACAGTGAGACCTTATCTAAATAATTAATTAATTAAAAATAAAAATTTGGTGAATGTCACTGTTGAGTTCAAACGATGGGAAGGTGAGCTCATGAAAACAACCATGTTTCCTTGCCCACCGTGTTCACTAGATGTGGCCCTGTGGGACTCCTGGCTCTTTCCCAAAATCGAAGTGACTGTGAAAGGCTAACATTGTGAATCAATCAATACAAGAAGTCAAGGCCACCATAAAAGCACAACTGAAGACACTCACAAAAGAGGACTTCCAAAACCTCTTGAGAAAGTGGCGAGAACTCATTTTACCTAACGTGCAATGAATACATCTGGATAAAAATCTTGCTTTCCTGCCCCCTTTACAGACAGCTGTGGCCCTGACCAGGTTCTGGCCAAGCAGGTGGAACTCCTAAGAGCATTCTCCAAACAGCATGCGGTACCCTTGGGTCTAGGAACCACCACAGGTGTGAGCAGCAGAAGGGAATTAACACAGACGCGTGGGTGAACGTGAGCCTACAGGTGGGAGAGGCAGAAGGAAGCTGGCTGTTTGCAAGCTCACGTGGATGTTCTGCCGAGGCTGCGCCCCAAGCCCAGGTGCCCTCCACACTGCTGATGTTTTCCCTTTCTCCCCATTGGTCTTTCGCAGCTGGCCAGCTGGTGTCCAGTCCTGGGGTGTGACTCTGGCCTCTGGTATGCATACTTTCTTACCTTGCAGTTGGCTCCCATCTCACTCAGCCTTCAGAAAGCACGAAATCCCTGTGGTGGGCAAAGCCCAAAGTACATACGGAACTCATCTACAAGGGCATCTGGGAAGTGAGGTCTTCCAGGGCATGGTGGGAACGAGATGAAAAACGCAGCGAAGTAGAGATTTAGTTCTCTGGGGCTGTGATCCAGCAAAGGAGAGGAAGAGAAAGGAAGCAGCATGGCGGGAAGGCGCGTGTGCATGCAGTTGCTTCAGGACAGGGCTCAGACAGAGGACATGGGTCAGCCCTGCAGGTCAGGACAGGCACCCCAGGCCGACCTCCCCATAGCAGGAAACTCTGGGATGCAGAGTTTCCTGGGATGTATTAGGCAGTTTTCCTGTTGCTGGACACAATACCAGGAAGCAGAGAAAGAGTGCTAGAGAGCAGGAGGCTGGACATAGACCCCAAGGACACGCCTTCACAGCTTGCCCAGGCACATCTAGAAATATGTTCCACCAATTCGCCAGGTGGATCCCAAAGCCAATCAAGTTGACACTCCACCTCACAACTCCACTGTGCTTGCAAGCAGGAAAGGGAAGTGGAAACAGACTAGGAGGTTCCACAGGTCCAGGTGCAGGAACAAGGCAAGGAATTGCTGGTTTCTTTTATCTTGACCATGACTCTTTTTGCTACTCCATGTTTTCTGGTTTTGTGTGGTTAGAGAACAACCGTTACATTTCTCCCTTGAATTTCCGCATATTTTCATACTTTTTTCTATTTTCCTTTGTGTAAAGTCCTTTCCATTCAGTCTATCGATTTTTTTGATCATCAGTGCATCTGCTTCTATTGGCCGTCTCTTGGCTGTGAATACTATTTTCCTGTTTTTACACCTGTTCTGTAAGTTCTAGTGAGGTATGAATATTGTATGTGAAAGAATTATAGAGACTGAGGTCAATGTTTTTTTTTTTTCTTTTGCAGAAAGCTCACCCCTTTTGCTCTATTCACCTTTTCCATCTGAGAGTTGATCTGAATTGGGGGTGAACTAAAGCAATAGTTTGCTATAATTTACCTCTGGCTTTGATGTTTGAGGATTGTCTTAGTTACTTATACATTGCTGTGGGAATACCTGACACCCACAATTTAAGTGAGAAAAGATTTATTTTAGCTCACAGTTTCAGAAGGTCACAGTCCATCCACGGATGGCTGATAATGGTGCAAGCACGTGGTGGCAGCGTAGCTGGAGGAAGGCAGCTCTCATGGCAGACAGCGAAGCCAGGTGAGGGAAGAAGACTGAATCTAGGGTATCCCCTTCTAGATCATCTTCCAGCGACTCACCCCTCCCAGGTAAAGCCTCAGTGTTCCACTCCTGGGTTAACCCCAGGCAACCTCCCCTTCCAGCCAGGCCCCGCCTCCCGACAGCACGTGGCTCCTTTGGTATTCTGCCACATCCAAAAGCATGAGGCTTTGGGGGGACACTACAGATCCAAACCACAAGGATGGATGCCTGTGAGCTTTGGGTTAGGAAAATAACAGGCCTCTGTTGCCATGACCAGAAGAGAGAATTTGGTCTATCCTGCCATGGCTGTGGGTTTTGTTCCACTTTCTCTTACCCCACTGTTTCCAGAATATGACAGAAGTCTTGAACTACAATCCAGACACATATTTGAAACAGGCCTCCTACTTTCAGTAAGACTTCGTTTCCAAGTACTTCAAGAATTTTGAAAGGCTAGGCTCCAGTGGCACAGACCAGTAATCCCAGGATTCTGAGAGACTGAGGAAGGAGGATTACAAATTTGAGCCCAGGATGGGCAATTTAGTAACTTTGTGAGACCCTGACTCAGAATAAATAGTAGAAAATGGACTGGGGAAGTAGTTCAGTGTGAAGACCTGGGCTCTATGCCCAGAACAGACACACACACACACACACACACACACACACACACGGAGAGAGAGAGAGAGAGAGAGAGAGAGAGAGAGAGAGAGAGAGAGAGAGAGAGAAAGGAGAATTTTTAAAATCCAAGTATGCCATTTAGAAATGCCCAAATCTTGCACACAACTTCTGGTTCCACCAGATCAGCAATGTGGACAAAAAAATTCCTTGTCTCTAGGGTTTCTAATAGTTAAAACTGTTGCACAATTCCCTGAAATCTTGGAAAACTTTACTGGTTCTCTTTCCCTTGTGTTACTCCTCAGCACTTTTCTGTGAGCCATTTATACAAATACTTTCCTGTGACTCCCATCAGACTGTAGATGCTATATTGTGTTAAATAACAATAACAATATTTAACATTATTTTACATACTCATTTTCATTTATCAACATAATACACATATTGTATTATTTTCTTTCTTCATTTTTTGTTTAAATAATTTAATTTTAAGAAAACGTTAGACACTAATCAGTAAACATTGACACTTGAATACTCAAAAATGGGAAGGAGTGTTCATTATATTTATTATTTATTGTGTGTTTAGAATTTATCACAAGGGGCTGGAGGAATGGCTCAAAGGTTAAAATGCTTGCCTAGCAAGTGCTAAGTACCTGAGTGGTACCCAGCACCACATAAGCTGGGCGTGGTGGCACACACCTGTAATCAAAGCACTTGGAAAACTGAGACAGGAGGATTGCTGTGAGTCCAAGGCCAGCCTGGGCCACATAGTGTTCAGGAGGAGCCTGACCTACAGAGTAAGGCCCTGTATCCAAAAGAAAATAACAATAATTTATCACAAAACCAGTGCCACTAATATTGTAACACTGAAGGAGATTGTAAAAAAAGAAAGTTAAATTTTACTCATAAATGAATAGAATGACAAGTAGAGAAACTTGAATTAGTAATTGTAGGTCTTCCCACAAGAAAGCCCAAACCCAGTCAACTTCCTTGGTGAATTGTATCAGATATTTAAAAAAGAAGCATAGTAATCCTTCCCCAACTCTTTCAGAAAATCAAGAGGCAACATTCACTGTACAAAGCCAGTGTTACTCTGAGATACAACCCAAAGATGTCACAAGAAAACTATATACTACACCAATGTCATGTATGCACTCTGGCCTGATGGCTCTTGCTAGACCACCAGAATGCTGATCCAGCAATGTGCAAAAAGAACTATACAACGTGATCACAGAGGGTGTGTCCTGGGAAAGCAAAGTTTGACTTCACATTTGAGTATTGGTAGTGCAGTGCACCCTGTTAGCAGAACCAAAAATCATCTCAATATATTGAGTTGTTGGAAAAGTCATGATGTACTTTTTCTTTTTTTTTTTTCAAAGGTCGTTTATTTATATAAAGAACAGAAATCAGCTTTCTGGTCAAGATGGCGGCTGAGTAACAGAGTTGAATAATGTCTCCTCATTGACCCACTTAAAAAGTTGAGAATTTAGTCATAAAATGCCTGTTCAATGTAGCTAGGACAGGGAGGAGCATCCCAACAACTGAAAGGAGGCCAGGGGAAGGTCAGAAATCCTAAAGTCATATCGGAAGTGGAGAAAAACGGCAGCTGGCTCAGCACAGTCCTGAGCTGCTGATGCCCATTGACCACAAAGGAAGGCTCGGGGTATAGAAACTGAGATTGAGGTAAGCACGAATCCAGGAGAAGAGGGAATTATCAGCAGCTGGTAGTGCATACTACAAATGCAAAGTGTGCTCCCCCTAGAAAAGGCTTTCTGAATCCCAGATCAAAAGCAGTGCTCCACAGCCATATCAAGCAACACTGTAAGCAGGCCTTTAGAAAGGAAAGAAAAAAAAAAAAGGATCCCAAGACTGAACTGATTAGAGTAAAAGAAAGCTCAGAAGAGCACATCAGTCATTTTGGAGTAACCCTTCAACAATGCCTAGGAAGAAACTGAAACAAGAGGCAGTTGCAGAGAGGAGAGAAAGGGCGTGCTGACCTCCTGAATGGCTCAGTGTAGTGGAAGCACCCCCAGGGTGGAGGGCCCCATCGTCAGGGGAGGGAAGCCAGGACAGGCAGGAGAACTTTGCTGAGGAGAGTGGGGGTGAACAAGACACCTCAGAGGTCATTGGACTGTTAGGTCCTGCTTACTGCCTTCTGCCAGCACAGAACTAAGGGGAACTGTGTCTCCCCACCATACACCATCATATTTGTTCAAAGAAACCTCTCAGATAAGTCTCTAAAGTGAAGTCCATCACACCAGAAACATGGGAAGAAGAAAAGGCAATAGGGCACCCACAGAGATGACTGAGACTCCAGAAACTAATGTCATGGGCCCTGAAATAGTGGAACTCAAGGGAAGGAAGTCGAAAAGCAAATAAATGAGTCATACAACCAGTCCAAACAAGATATTTTCAAAGAAAGGCAAACAATAATCAGCAGGCTTAAAGAAGATATTTTTAAGCTAATAATTGTCCCAGTGGAGACAAAGCTTACCGAGTACATTGAAGCCATAAGTAAAAAGTTCGCTGAGGTAAATAAGGAAATGCAAGATATGAAGGAACATTTTGATAGAGAAGTGGAAAATCTAAAAAGAAATCTAGATGAAATTCAGGATATGAAAAATATGTGTGACAGCAAGAAAAGATGACTAATTATTGAGAGGGCAGAATTTCAGACCTCGCAGACAAGGCTGAGGAAACAAGTGATATAATCAGGCATGATTCCAAAGTTGGAAATGAGCAAAGTAGCTGGATACAACAGCTGATAGATGATTCAAAAAGAACCAATCTCAGAATTATGGGTGTGGGAGAAAGAGCAGAAGACAGCACCAAAGGCATAAAGAATTTATTCACTGAAATAGTGCAAGAAAATTTCCATAATCTACAAAAAGTAATTAACTTTCAGGTACAAGAAGCTTATAGAACGTCAAATAACCTCAACCAGCAACAAGACTTGTCACAACACATCATAATCAAAACCTCATAAATACAACATAAAGAGAGAATATTAAAAGCAGCAAGAGAAAAACGGACATTATTCTACTAAGGCAAACCCATTTGAATTACTGCAGATTTCTCAGTGCAAACTTTAAAGGCTCAGAGATCCTGAAGCAAGATCTTTGAAGCTTTAAAAGACAGCAGATGTCAACCAGGTTGTTATATCCAGCAAAATTATCCCTGAAAATTGGAGAAGTAAAAATTTTTCGAGATCAAGAATCCTTTAATAAATTTGCAATCACTAGCCCAGCCTTGCAGAAAATACTTGGAGCAATCTTTGAGAGAAGCAGAGAAACAATCAGCACTAAGAAATGTGGAGGAAACACCTAAAGACAAAGTGTAACAACAAAAAAAAAAATTGGTGTTTGAATCACTTGACTGCTATCCTTCTAAAACAGCACCAACTATCTGATAAAAATCTGTGAATTTTCCGCCATAATTATTATTTTCAATAGTATATAAGTTTACAAAACATAATAATTATATTCAACATGGGGAATTGGTATAATATCTTTAAAAATATGTATGCATAAAGTTAGGGATAGATAGGTAGGTAAAAGGATAAACCAAATTTGGCAAAATGTCAATAATTAGTGAAATGTGAGTAAATAATTCATGAAAGTTATTTAAAAATCCAAAATAACTAAGCATGCCACTCTATTGCTGTAGTATACTTATGTGGTACAGATTTAAGTTCATTGACTGTAGCAACTCAATGTAGACGTAAGCTCATTTAATGTAGTAATTCACTTATTTGGTGTTGGATGTAAATTTATGTCAGAAAACTGATTGATTCAATGACAACCTGAATGTCTTTTGAGCGCACAAACATTTACCTTTCAGTACTCATCTGAGGAATATAAAATTCAACTTCTCTCTTTTTCTTTCTCATGTTTTCTAGCCTTTTGAATTTCATAGTTATAGTTCTTTTCTCATGTGAACTGGTGGGTGACACCATATTAAAGAATCTCAGTGAAGATATAATAACATACAGGAATAAAAAGAATTTCTGGCACATTACTCCAATAAAGGGCCCTGCTGGACCCAGAGAAGAGGATCAAGATATGGCCACTGAAGCCCATTCTAGGGGTGGAGATCTGAGCTAATAAGTGGTGATTTTAATGGTAAAGTAAGTCAGAAGCAGAAGATTAAATATGTTAATATCACATGGCTTTTCTGACTTGCAAAACCCAGAACACAGGTATTCTATAGAACCAAATGAATGTGATTGTGGGAATTATGGGGAGATGGGGCAGGTATGAAAGGGCCAAAAATGGGGAGGAGAAGGGATCATAATATTGATGTGATACATATGTGTACAAAACACTGAAGTCCGTTGTAAACATGAAATACACGGTGAGGAACAAAGAGAGATCAATCAGTAATATACAGCTCATTTTTGGTTCATTAAATTTTGCCATATTTCAGTGAGCTTTGTAATTCGTCGCTCACAGAAGGACTTGTCTTTCTTGACAAAAACTGACTTAGAAGGGTAGCTCCGCCCTTCCTCCCTCACTTGGCTTCCCATCTGTCATGCCATGAAGAGCTTTTCCTCCAGCTACGACTCTGACATGTGCTTCTCCCATTGCCATCTCCCCACGTATGACCTGTAAGCTAAAACAAACTTCCCTCCCTTACGTTGTGGATATCAGATTTCTGTCACAGCAACAAATAAGGAAATAAAACAGAAATTGGTACCAGAGGAGTGGCGTCATTGTGACTCTGCCCATTGATGTGGCTTGGAAGCCTTTGGAACAGGAAGGTCTTGGAGGCCAGAAGGCGGTGTGTCCTTGGGAGGGCAATTCATGAAGTTGTAAAGGAGAAGCCTAAGGTGCAGCGAAGACTCCAGAAATTTGGAGATGCCAGAAACATGAACCATCCATTGAAGAAGGCTACAGGCTATGAGTGGAGCCAGCCCAAATGAGAAGCTACAACGATTGCAGCAGGAAGCAAAGTTATAGGGATGGAGCCACCCAAGCCCTTTGGAACTCACATCTCACCACAGTTTACCCTGGGCTACGGGATACAGAGCTGCATAATTTAATGAAACTTCAGGATTTGGCTATTGCCTGCTGTATTTTACTTCCACTTTGGTCCAACTACTTTCTATCCTCCTAATCCTCCCCTTTGGAGTGAAAAGGTTTACCCTGTGCCATTATATGTTGGAAGTGTTTAACTTTTTTGATTTTTGCAAGGGCTCATAAATAAGAGTTTGCCTTACATCTTAGAGGGAAGTTTGGACTTGGACTTGTTAGTAGTGCTGAAACTGTTAAGACTTTGGCAACTCTTAGGAAAGGACTGAAGTCATTTTGCTTAAAGAAGTTGACACGAGCCTTTTGAGGGTCATGGGTAAATGTCCTAATTTAGATCTGGAGTGTCCCCCTAAAGCCTCATGTGTTTTGATGTTGTAAAATACCAATGTGCTCTTAAGAGGTGGGACCTGGTTGGAGGCATGGAACACTGAGCAGGACCCAGAAGGGTTGGATCAGTGGGGCAGGACCTGGCAGGGCAGCTCCGCCCTTCCTCCTTCACTTGGCTTTCTGTCTGCCATGCCATGAAGAGCTTTCCTGCAGCTATGGCTCTGCCACTGCCATCCACCAATGTATGAACTGTGACCTTCTGAATCTGTTAGCTATAATAAATATTTCCTCCCTTAAGTTGTGGTATTTCTGTCACAGCAATGAATAAGTAAGTAAGACGCCAAATATCAAGGTTGCTTACATATCCCAGCTTCATCAGGTGGCCACAGATGCTTGAATGGTGGCTGTTCAATGTGTCTTTAATCTCTTGTGTTGGGTAATGTGGACTTGATCGATGGCTTTATTTGTTGTCATCAACATCAGTGGGCCTCCTTTATTAAGGAGTGTTATCCAGATCAAAATGACCAGCACAGAATTTCATGAACCATCATTGTCACTGATGTTCTTGCAGAGCGTTATCACCATAAACTGTACACATATTCTCACAAGCTTGACATGCGTTCTTCCCTTTATGGGAACAAAACAGTAAAATATGGCAAAAACGCATAATTAGGTCTTTCATCTTCAACTTGTTGTAAAATCTCCTAAACTCAAATAAATCACTCAGTTTTTCTTGAGAATGAAGCTAGAACTGTCAACTGTCAAATGACACAGCAATAACATAAGTGTGACTGGCTAGTACCTCCAATAACAAGGTCGGGCCACTGATTGAAAAACTGCACCATGATCCTTCTGACAGATATTTTCCATTCTACATGCTTTTTCCCTCGCCTTACTCCATCAGCAGAATTCCTAGTAAACGGTGGACACGGTGGAGGGGGTGGGCCTCCTACCCTTCCTTAAACATGAGGAGAGGCTTTCAGCCTCTCACCCTTACTCATCATGTTATCGGTAGGACTGTTATAGATATCTTTTTAAGAAAGCACATGTTGCCTTCTATTCCTAGTTTGGTGAGAACTTATGAATGGGTATTGGATTTTGTTAAATGCTTTTTTGTGTATAATAGTAAGAAAACCTATCTTTATTTACAGAGGACATGATATAAAATCCTAAGGAATTCACTAAAGCTAATGAATCTATGAAATAATTTCAGCCTGGTGTTTGGATAGAAGATCAACATGTAAACATAAAGTGTATTTCTCTATACTAGCAATGAACGATCAGAAAATGAAATTAAGAAAAATCCTAGGTGAATATATGGCACACACTTATAAGCCCTGTACTCTGGTAGGCTGAGGTAGAGGATTCTAGATTTGAGTCCAGCCTATGCAACTTAGGGAGTTACTGAGACCCAGTCTCAAAGTAAAAATATAAAATAAAAATTAAAAATTTAGCTCAGTGTGAAGGCCTTGGTTTCAGTGTCCAGTTGTCCAGACCTAAGTGGAGTGGGGGAGGGAGGGAGAGAGAGAGAGAGAGAGAGAGAGAGAGAGAGAGAGAGAGAGAGAGAGAGAGAGAGAGAGAGAGGGAACCCCATTCATTATAGCATTAAAAAAAGAGTGCTTGGGAATAAATCCAACCAAAAGTTGTAAAACCTTGGCATTGCGACCTGTGTGACATTGGCTAGGAGAACTGAAAGATCTGTTATTACATGAGGAGCGTTCAGTGCTTATGACTTGGAAAACTCACTGTTGCCAGGATTGCTTTATAGAGTCCATGAAGTCCTACATAAATCCCAGCGGGATGTTTTTTTTTTTTTTTTTTTTTTTTTTGGTAAAATGGGCAAATTGGCCGTAAAATTTACTTAGTAACACAAAGAGCTCAGAATAGCCAAAACAATTTCAGAAAAGAGAAAAATGTCACAGCACAATACCATTTGCATCTAGATTTGAAACCTTCCTTGGGGCCCCAGTAGTCGTGGCATTGTGCCGTTGGCATGGAGTAGACACAAACAAACAGAGTAAAACTGAAACCTCAGAAATAAGCACATCTCAGAGACACTTGATTTTCTACAAATATGACAAGAAACATCAATAGAGAAAAGATCATCAATCTTCTTAACAAGAGATGCTGGGACAGTTGGCAAAAAGATGAATTTAGGCCTTTATTGTCTATATTACACAAAAATTCACTCAAACTTTATAAGAAACTGAGAAGAAAACATAGAAAAAAAATTTGAGGAACTTTGGGTAGGGCAGAATTCCTAAATTTCACACTAAAAACAAGATCCATAAAAAATAAAAAATGATAAATTGAATTTTACTAGGATTAAAAAAAGCTTTTGCACATCTCAAGACATAATCAAGAAAATGAAAAGACAAGCTGCAGGCTGGGGAAAAAATACAAATTATACTTCTGGTAAAAAAAAAATGAACCTAGGAAATACAAGGAAATTTTACAATCCAATAAAAAAGGTAAGTAACCCAATTAAAATAAATAGCCATGTCACCAAAGAAGGTATGTTCACCAAAGAAGGTGTAAAATGCCTGATATAGATGAAAAAACACTCTATATCATTAATCATTAGTGTCATGCAAATCAAAACCACCATAAGACACCAATTCGTGCCTACCAGATCGGCAGCCATTGGAGAGTGTGGCGACTCATGGCTATAATCCCAGCAGTTGGGAAGCTGAAGTGGGAAGATTGCTGTGAGTTCGAGACCAGCCTGCATTACATAATAACTTCAGGAGAAGTCTTGACTATAGAGTGAAACCCTACATAAAAAAGAAAAAAAACCAGAAAAGTAGCCATTGGAGACAAATGATCATGTGTTGACAAGGAAGTAGAGAAATCAGAACTCTGTTTTATTGTAGCCACTTTGGGAAAATGGTTTGGCCGTGTTTCCAAACGTTATTCCCCAGAAGTTCCCTGACAGGTGTATACGCAAGAGAAATGAGGCATGCTCATCGGGGATGTGCCTGAGAAGGCCCACGACACTGGCATTCGTGATGAAACGAACACAAATAGAATGGCCCTGGCAGGTGAAGTAGCAAATGCAATGTGGCCTCTCCATAGGACAGAATGCATCGCCCACCAGCACAAAGCCACAGCACCTGCTGCAAGTAGACGTGTGTTCTGAGTACTGTGCCCTGTCTAGGAAAAGGAGGAGGTAAGAGAGGCTTCACAGTGTCTGAGATGATGTTTGGAGCAGGCAAATCTACAGAGACACAAAACATTTGGGGAGTTGCTGAGCTGGGCGCAAAGCAGGGATTAACCACAGCCAGCGTGAGGGAGCCTTCGGATTGGAAGTGATAGAAGTGTTGGAACAATTTGTGAAAACTAGGTTGTGGTGATGGTCAACTTCATGAACTGCTAAACGATCCTTGTTAAATGATCTCTTACAGTGCGTGATATATATTTTTTTTTGAGACAAAGTCTCACTCTGCAGCCCAGGCTGGACCTGAACTCACTATGGGGCCTAGGCTGGCCTTGGACTCATGGCAATCCTCCTGTCTCAGCCTTCTGAGTGCTGGGATTACAGGCATGCACCACCATGCCCAGCTTATGTGGTGCTGGGGAATCGAACTCAGGCACTAAGTGCTTGATTTAGCGCTTGCTAGGCAAGCCCTTTAACCGCTGAACCATTCCTCCAGCCCTAGTGGGTGAATTTTAAGTTATGTAAGTTATACTGCAAGAAGAGTAAATTGCTTTAAAGAGAAAACTTTTCCATAAGATCAAAATCTCAGCAAAACACTGCTTTTGCATGTCCAGGCTCTGAGGTAGCCAGCGTGTTAGTATTTCAATGGGTTAATTAGCATATCTAATTTCATTTTGCATGGGTGCATGGGATTCCCTGTAATGTAGGAGTCTTAGTTTAAGTCCAGAAACCAAGGCTTTCCTAGTGAAAAATACCATGAGTGCAGAGGTGTACCCAGTGCTCATGGCTGTCGGAAAGTTAGAGGTAGCAGGCTCCTTGTTGGACCTTGGTGTCTATCTGGCGGGATGTGGGTACATGGCACGGTGATGTTTTATACCCTAGGCTGTGGAGTCCTACTGTCACCTCTGCTCCATGGGACCTCATTCAGAGTTAAGGACGGAGGAGGGCTCATTGACAAAGTTGTTCCTATTTGGGAAAAATACTTCCAGGAAGCATCAGCACAGTGTTCCTTTATTAATTAAATAAGTGTCTTCCTGCAAAAAGTGGAGATCCAACTTCATGCTGCCAAAGTTCTTTGTTTTACCAGCACTGGGGTTCAAACTCAGGGTTGCTCCATCACTGAGCTATATACCCATAACTTTTTCATTTTTTATTTTGAGGCAGTCTCATTAAGTTGCTCTGGTAGACTTGACTCAAACTCGCAACCTTTCTTTTCTCAGCCAGCCTCCCAATGCTGGGATTATAGGTGAGCGCCACCACAGCCCCGCTCTTAAGGCCCTTGAGCTTTGCATCTTGGGTACTTTCATGGTGGAATGGTGAGGAGAGGCCAGCTCTGAGGTTTAGATAGACCCTGAGTACTGCTTCTCACTCAAGTCTTCACTTACTGGCCAGCTGGAGTACTTGCCTGACGTGCCACATGGCCATTTGTACATTTTAGCTCGCCTTGGGGTGTTTCCTTCTTGGCACTGGGTTATGCCACATGTGGCCAGTGTGTGCCACAGGGGACATTCCTACTGTCCAGGGGGTCAGTAATTGACACCACTAATATTATATTGATGGTTTTGATGCTGTGTTGGCAGTGTATGACACGATACACTTCAGAAAGTGATTTCATTTCCTTGCTGGTGGTCACCACTCCATGACCACAAGTGTCTTGACTCTAATCTTCTCATGGTGATTCTACTTCATGAAGCATGAGTCCCCTGAGGCTGGCTCTGTCCCACACCTTAGCCCAGGGCCCCTATGGCTATTTAATTTAAATTCACATTAGTTAAAGTGAAGTAAAAAGTCTGGTTCCTTGCTTACACAGGCCGTATTTCAAGTGCGTGACAGCCATATGGGGCCAGTCATTTCCACCATCTAGTGGGCCTATTGGACCTGTCAGCTTTTGTAGTCCTTGGAACATGGGCTCTTAGCAGCACTGTCGGTCTCTTGCCATTGTTGTTTCTGTCCCACTGAGGGGTCCTAGGCCAAGACAAAGATCTTCATCTGTGTTTGCTTACTTTTTCGTCGCTGTGATTCAGTGCCCAACATCTACAAATTAGGGGGGAAAGATTCATTGTAGCTTACAGTTTCAGAAGGTACCAGTCTGTTCATGAGTGGGCAGCTGGAAAATGACAGGAGCATATGGCAGGGCTGAAACAGGGGCAGGGCCAGAGCCAGAGCTCCAGTGGCAGAGATCTTCACAACATGGTGGTATAGAGAAAGACTGGGAAGAAGGGTGGAACCAGCACATGCCCCTCTAGGTCAAGTCCTAAGCATCTGCCCCTCTCCAGCCAGGCCCCACCTCCCAACCCTACATAGTACCCATAGGAACACAAGGCTTTTGGGGGACACTCCAGTTCCAAACCATCGCATCATCTGAGTGCCCATCTGATACTGTCCTATGGAGACTTATCTGCCAAGTTTGTACTATGGGTTGCCTACTCTAGACTAGCGTCCTAAGGAGAGATGTCCTAAGAACCATCTTCTAATAGCTATCCAGCAGCACTGATCCTCTGATCCCCAGAACCTGGCTCCCAGGGAGGGCTGGACTGGGAAGTGGGCTGGGCCAAGCACTGGGAAAGCTGGGTTACAGAGTCCCGAGGCCATCTTGGGGCTGAGGCTCTCACTGGCAGTTTGAGAGGACAGAAGCCTGGAGCAGAGTCCCAAGGGTAGTCCTGCTGGTCTCTATCCTGGTGTCATGGAGACTAAAACCCCATTGACAAGTCTGGCAGCCAACTTCTCCACGGGAGGACAGGATGCTGACCACAAGACTCTCTAGAGTCCTCGCTATGCAGGTGGCACAGACCCTTGTAGCCAACCAAAGAGGCAGCTCAGTGGCTTTGTAACTTAGTGGTGCTGCATGCAGAGCAGGGCTTGGCCTTACCCTATATGAGGAACATCTGGTTCTGATTGTGTCATTCATGATGAGAAACTCTTGTGGGGTGATAATGGGAAGGGCTTGGTGGCCTAGAGTCCTGGCTACCCTCTGCAGGAATGAGGCCTCTGTAGGGACACATCATGTTTGCAAGTTCTACAGGGCATGACCAGCCCAAGTTGCTGGCGGCTGTTGGAAGTTAGGCATGAGCTGCTGAGAAACAGACAGGCAGCAACTCACACTAGCAGCTCAGAGCTGGAGGGGAGCTGATGTGACAGATGGGGCCCAGGGCCGGCTGGCACATCCCAGGACATGATGACCGGATGTGGGCTGTGCCTTCTTCAGCTCCCTTAGCAGAGGGTTGAGGGCTGTTCTCTTTCTCACCCTTTGGGTGGGTCATCCTGAAAATTCCAAGACCTTCCTTGGAGACAGCTCGCAATTCCCACATTGACCTCCCTGGGTGCTGGTGGAGACTGAGGCTCGGCCAGCTGACGAGGAGACCAGAAGGGCGTAGCATTCCGTCAGAGGCAGACAACTATTCTAGGAAGCCCGAGCCAGTTCTCTTTTGTCTCTGTGATTCACTGTCTGCATCCTGCCATATTTATTTATCTATTTGTTTTTATTTTCCTTAACATCCTAGAAATCCTGCCACTCTTAGCAACACCATGACTTACCCCTTCCCTGAAGCCTCCCTCCAAGGACCCGTGCATCTAGGTGCAGGCAGGGCCCGAATCCCCTGAAACGGACTCTCTAGCTTTGGTATTTTGCGTCTTGGCCTGTTTGCTTCCTGCACCATGTCCCGCCTGGCTGACAACTCTCAGGGACAGATATCCCGATGTACATGACATACTGAGAAAAGAAGCTGAAAATGGGCTTTTGTCTTACGTTGTGTACTCAGCTATCATTTTTTTTTCTTTTTTTACAGTACTGGGAATTGAGCTCAAGGCCTTTACATTGAGATATAATATATCCCAATTCTTTTACTTTTTTATTTTGAGATAAGGTCTAGCTAAGTCACTAAGTTGCTCAAGTTGGGCTTGAAATTGAGATCCTCCTGCTTCAGCCTCCCAGGGTGCTGGTATTATAGACCTGTACCACCTTACCCAGCTTGTCTAGTTAACATTTGCTGTAAGCCTTCCAACTTGGTGAAGCTGCTCTTCGGGGCCAGCTACCCAGAGAGGGTGCCCAGCAGAAACAGGAATTGCTGGCATAGCCACATGAAGCCAGCTATGCCAGCACTTGGAGGCTGTGGGCCAGTGATAAGGGAGATGCCATGAGGGAGGAGCTCACTGTACGGACAGATGTAGGTCGCTCTAGCCAGGCAGATCAGCTCACACTCTGTGACACTGGGGTCAGTGTGACCATCTCAGTTGGAGGTGAAGTCGACTCCTAGGTGTTTTGCCCGAGTCTCTTCTGAGACCAATTTCAGAGAGTCCATCAGACTCATACCTGGGCTTCTCAGGACTTCACTAAGCTCACTGAGAAACCCACAGAGTAAAGCTGTTTCAGCTAAAAAAAAAAAAAAAAAAAAAAAAAATACTCACATTTCACTGGTACCAGGCTCCCAGGCAGTGGAACAGAGCACCAGATCAGGGAGCAGTACAGGAGGATGGCCTGGGGGTCTATGCTATTTTGGGGTCTTACACTGCCAGGGGAGAGCTCTGCATGGTAGCACATTGGGCCAGGCTGCTGGGCCTCCTTGCGGCCTATACAGCCCTGGAAGTACCCAGAGTCCTGGGGCCTATGGGGGACAAGGATGGGCCCTGGATGGGCAGGCCACCTGTGGGCTCTCACATTTTATTTATGAGTTGTGCCGAGGCAAGAGGCACTCCCAGGATCTGACCCCTGCCCGGCTCTGAGTATGCTGGGGATGCAAGGGACCACAGCTGCAGCCACCCACACAGGAGGCCGCTTCCAAACTCTGGGGGAGGCAAGCGTGGGCAGAGTGGAGCACATACTTCAGGCTCAAAATAGATTTTTATCTGCAAAAGAAAACAGATGGAGAAAGAGATGGTTTCTTTTTTTTTTTTTTTTAATGGAAAAGCACAGGAAACAGCATAAAGCTGCCATGTTGCTTCCCTTCCCCCACCCTCCAGAGGAGCCTGGAGACCCCAGGGATCATCTCTGCGCAGAATCAGCTGCTGAGGTTGGCTGGAAGGAGGGGAGTCCGCGGCGGCACAGGCAGGTGTTCTAGGGAGCTGGCCGAGGACCCTGGTGTCTCCTCCTCCGTCCTCAGTAAGCAGAGACAAAGGACAGCACAAGAAAGGCCTTTGTCCTGACCAAGAGGACAGGTTCACAGCCACAACCGTACTTCTCACAAGTGATGTCTTTCTGCACTGGGACCTGGGATGGGATATTGGCTAGGACATGGGGCCGTCCCGGGAGCAGGCACTGCGACGCAAGACTGGTGGGGAGGATCAGCAAGGCCTTACAATGTGGAAACGGGAAGGCTGAGTTTCCTGGCTACCCCGTGCCTGTAAAGTCCCATTTGTGGGATGCCTCTGTGTTAACAGCTCTGTGCTGTGATTAATACTATCTGAGTAAAGTCTTATTTCCACAAAATTCCTCCTGACTCACTTTGTGGCCAAGTGACTCGCTTTCTGATGGGGAAAGCACAACCACTGAATTTCTCAGCAAAACAGCCTCGGTTACTTGCACTAAACCATCTGTATTTGTCTGGGTTGATCATAAGGGTGAATCATAAACATTATTCTTAGGTCTAGATAAAGTGAAGATTTAATGCCCAGCAATTAACTTAGGGGTGAATATGGGTTTTCACGTCTTGCATAGATTTGTAAAGGACACGTTTCTTTTTAAATAGTCTATCTTTCTGGTTCCGGACCCACAGCAACAGAAGGCCCAGCAGTTGCCCCGCAACAGACATGACATCTTACAAAGGTCCCAAAAATTCACGGGCATCTGAAAAGCTCTGATTTAGGGTAAGAGAAAACCAATTTTAAACAATGCACACAAAATAAATATACAGAATCTTTGTGTACACGTGCTTCACAATAGCCCACACTCTATTCTTATTTCAGATCTTGAGGCAAATCAATATGTACCCTACATGGCTGGAGCTGTATCTCTGATCTGTGACCAGGCCAGGCAGGGCCCAGTCAGGTGAGAAGATTCAGGTCCCTCGAGCTTAGGACTTGTGACCGTTGAAGGGATTATGTCAACTTGAGGAGATTAGGAACCACATCTCCTTTAAGATTAAGATTTGAAAACCATGCCTAGATTGGGAATTGAAAACCAGCCTCCCATGTGAGTGACTTGTGGGCCGGCCAGTGAGGGAAGAGCACCCTCCCAGATGTGGGAGGTCCAACTGGAACTCCAGCGGTATAAAAGGAAAAGGGATGCTTGTTACAGCTTCTTCCTCTGGAAAAGCTCTGGCCTTCGCAATTGTCTATGGACTCCGATTTGCTCTACACGGCAGATCTTCATCAGATTCGTTCCAGTCTTGACTTGCGCCTGTCTGCCCATTGCTGATCTTCAGTCACCGATCTTCAGGCTCCAGTCTCTGCCATTGTCCTTCGAACAACTGAGATCCACAGCAGACTCTCACCTCACCGGCAGTACCGGCCGGGAGGGAGATCTACTTTGTGGCTGAGCAGCAGTCTTAGACTATCTCTCTTCTTGGATTTGAAAACCTTCCTAATAGATCCTTGTTGTTATAAAATCTGTAAATTCTGCCTTTTGAAGAACCCAAACTAATACAGAACTTGTGTTCTCTTCCACACAGATGTGTCACAGACACACAGAGTTGGGAGGTGAGAGGCCCCTGTACAAGAAGCCTACAGAAACCTGGGTTCTCCTGAGCCCTCTGAGGCCACCAGGTACAGATGAAATAAAGAGTCACAACACAAGGGCACCAAATACTAATAATCATGCCATGAACTGCACCATCCAAGCCTCCTCCAGGGCCTGTGGCAGTGGGGCAGAGCTAATTCTGTGGAAGTGGCTGAGGTGTGATGTGTGCTGGGCATGCAGGGTCTCCTGCTCTACAGCACAAGGTTGTCATAGTATGTCTTCCTAACGGCTGAGAGTGAGAGGCCACCATCCTCCAGAAGGTGAGACTCCATGCCACGGGCTTGGAGATGGTTTCCAGTGTGCCTAGCAGCACTGCCTGATCATGCTCCTGCTCTTGATGCCTCCCAGGGGACAGGCGTATATGCTGAATGGGGCTGCCCATTGTGCCCATGGCCCTGGAGCTGCTGGAGTGAGAGTAGGTTGGCAGCCTGCTGTTGTCACTTGCCTGTCATACGTGCCCAGCACTGCCAGATGGATTTCCTTCTGAGGAACTTTACAACCACGGAATACTTCTATCCTAAGAATTGTAGTCACCACAGGGAGACCATGTGTTCACATGCTGGGGAGGGGAGCCGAGGGCCTGAGCCCTGCCCATCTCCAGCCCAAACTTCACACACAACAGGCCCAGGAGACAGACACTGTGAGTGAAATTAGGGAACAAAAAAGGAAATGAAGCTGAGGCTGTGAATGAAAAGGGAGCCCCGAAGCACACATACTATGTGGTCCTATCCAGCTGTGAGAGACATGGGATTACCAATCCAACTCCAAGCTTCCTGCTATCGGAGCAAGGAGAGAAACCAGCCTGACCTTAATATAACGAATAATTTTGCCCACTCCTTAGAAGCCTCCAGGACAGCATATGGAGGCTGTGGGGTTTTTGGCTCAAAGGATATTCTTAGGTTTTGCATTTAAAATAAGTTCTTAGGTTTTGCATTTAAAATAAATGGTAGGAAAGAAACTACTTAACTTAGAAGCAGCTCAAACATCTGGGAAAAGACAGAATTCTGCAATCACTTGTACCCCACAGTCATGGCACAGTCTTGCACAAAGAGGGAGTGAGTCACAGATGTTTCTGGAAGGAAGTTTCTCCTCTCTCCTCCACCTCGCCTGATTGCTGTGTCTGCACTGCCTTCCAGCTGGCCCTCCCCTGCCCGTGTCCTCTGATCCTGTTCCAGCCAGGTCCTCACCTCCCCCGGGCCTCTTGTGCTCACCTCATTCCCCCGGGCTGTTGCTGCACTTGCTGATCTAAAAGGGCAGCAACTCCATCATGGCTCCCATCCTTCCCCAGACCCCAGTTCCTCAGGGAAAGGGCCGATGGCTCTCTGCTGGATCAGGCTCCCAGTGGCACCTTGCACAAATTCTGGGTCATTTTGCTACGTGTGTCTGTTTGCCTACAGCCAATTTGTTGCTCTATTAATTTACCCAGGGACCAATTTACTCCGAACAGTCAAACATTTCATACCTGGCCTGATGGCTTGCCAGGCTATTCTGCCATGGGATTTGGGGACACACTGAAAGCCTCCAGCTCACCCCACACAGGACACAAGTAGAGTTGACCATCATTTTTCAGGAAGTCTGGGAACCTGGTGCAGCTCCAAGCTTGGTACTCATCCACTGCCCTCCGCTATGTCTTAGAAATGTTAACTTATTTGTTTATTTGAGGGTGCAATTTGTCTTCATAAGCGCTGACTGCAAATACTAAGAGGCATTATCTAATTATGCATCAGTAAGTGCAGGGCAATATTTCCATGAACCATTCAAGAAACAGTTATTTAGGAAAGTGTCCCTGCATTGTGCCCATCATGGGCTCTATGGAAGGACCAGTGGGCTGTGGGACATGGCAGTCTGGTCACTGGATCTGCCCTTGATACCTTTCACCAATCTTGAGACAGGTGCTTGTCTTCCTATCTGTGATGAAGGTCCAGTTTTTGAAAATGCCAGTCCTTTGTGGGCTGAACTATTCATAAATACAGCTGAGGAAAGCCTTGGCCACATTGAGAACCAGAGGACCCCAGGTCCCCTATTGGAACCCATCTGTACCTCACGGGGATGGGTTACAAGGCTGTGTGATGGTGCAGGGGACTCAGCAGTCACAGGTCTGTGGGCGTGGCTCCCCTTTACACTTTCTACCTTTCTGCATCAGGGCCCAAGCAGAGCCTCGAGACATAAGATGTGTTCTCACCAGTGCATTGGTGAGCCGGTTAGAAGCAGCTTTGATTAACTGCCATACTCTCCAGTTGGTAGAAGCTCAGACACCCTGGGGCTTTCTGACAGGCAGGCCATTGGCTTCATGAGGTTAAGTAAATTTGTTGGGACCTACTTCCGCCGAAGTCTTCAATGAAGGAGTTAAATGTGCTCTCTGAACATGGATTGCTGCCATACTTCCCTGCTGAGTGTGACTGCTTTTCATATTTGTGATGTGTACATGGAAATGTGGAGACATTTGTATGTGGAATGTTTCAGAAAGAGAGAAACCCGGCTCATCAGAAACATACCCTGAACCCTGGCCCCTCCCTGGCTGGAGTTGGGCATCTGCCCCTCTTGAGTTGTCCCAGAAGCCCATGGCAAGGACAGACCTGTCCCCTCTGACAGGGGGTCTGGCTTCTGGGTGGTCAGATGCTGGTCTGTGTGAGTCACTTGGTCAGAGAGGGAGCCAAACTGGCTCCCAATACCCATATGACATGGTCACAGCCCAAGTGTTTTCCACACATCTTTGTATTCACAACAATTCTAGGAAACTTTTATAACCTTGTAAAAGAGGCAGCATCAACTAGAGAAAAAACTGTAAGTTGAAAAGCTGAAGGAAGACAAGAAAGAGTGGTCCCAAGATTCAGGCAGAATGGCAGTCTCCAGGGGCCCTTTGGGTGGTGGTCCTCAAATCCTTTTACCCTACTCCTGGCTCCTCTGCTGCCCACCCTTCCTGAGTTGGATCCACCTCCTGCTGGGGCTGGGAGCTCTAGTACCTCCTGCCGTTACTGTGGCCTTCAGAGAGTCTGGGTTTCTTATGACTTAGGGCCTCACACTGTCTCTACACACTTGGAGAATGGTCACCTTCCATCATTTGATTCTCTCCCAAGTTGATCCCATCCATTTTCATGTCTACAAATTCCACATGATTCTTGGTGTATTAGTTTGGGTTCTTTCAAAAGGCAGAATTTACAGAAATTATAACAAAAAGGATCTATTCAAAATGCTTATGAACCTGAGGATGGAGATAGTCCAAGATGGCGGCCTGCACATGTGAGAGTTAGGGTGTCCAAAGGTTGCTCAGCTGCAAAACAGAACACCCATCTGGGACTGCAGGGCAGCCAGTGAGAGTCTGCTGAAGATCTCGGTTGTTCCAAGAACAATGGTGAAGACGAGAGACTGAGGCGACTGAAGATCAGGGACTGAAGATCAGTGACAGACAGACAGGTACAAGTCGAGACTGGAGCGAATCTGTGATGAAGATCTGTGGCGTGTAGCAAGTCGGGTGTCCAGAGGTGAAGGCAAAGAATTTTCCCAGAGGAAGATGTAGTGATCTTTCTTCTTCCTTCCTTTCATACAGTTTGAGTTCCCAGTTGGGCCTCCCCACCGCCCATGGGTGCTCTTCCCTCATTTGCTGGCCCACAAATCACTTACACTGTAATCCGGGCTGGTTTCCAATTGCCGGATCTAGTGGTTCCCAAACCCTAATCCAGGCATGTGGTTCCTGCTTGACTCAACTTGACATAATCTTTCCAACGCTCACACTTGGGCAAGTGTTTTAGCCCCTGTCTTAGTTACTTTTCTTTGCTGTGACTCAATACCCAACATCCACACATTTAGGAAAGGAAAGGTTTATTTATTTATTTTTTCTCTTCTCTAAGACCTTTGCTTTTTCCCCATTTTATTGATATGTATAAGTGCAAAATTTAAGGTTTACAATGAAGTTGAGCATTTTGTGCACCTATGTATCTTGTCAAGGTAAGTGGAAAAGGAAAGGTTTATTTTAGCTCACAGTTTCAGAAGGTCACAGTCCACTCAGGGGCTGCTGGCAGCAATCAAAGTGCATGGCAGAGGCAGAAAGGTGGAGGCAGCTTCTCATGACATCACAAACAGGCAGGCAAGTTGAGACTAGCTGAGACCAGTCCTAGTCCTAATCCTCAAGGGAGACAGGATGCCCCTTTTATACCCTTCCAGGTCTCCGCCCAGTGATTAGCCCCTCCTGCATCCAGGTGTGGAAGGTGTGGCCACTACACGCCTTTAATCCTAACTTATCTGTAACCCACCCCTGCAGAGTAGACCCCAATCCACCAACAGCACATGGTTCCATAGACAATCCATTAACATTTAAATACATGAGACTTTTGGGGGACATTCCAGAACCAAACTGCAAGAGCCCCTGAGCTACGCCTTTAGCCCTTCACGAGATTTTTGGGACGGGGAGAGCCGGTCTCTCTTGCCAGGCTTTAGTGCTCATCTCTCTGTGTTAAGATTATTTGTACACTAAATGCTACCATTTTTGATTTATTTAAAATTATGCTTTTAAATTTTTAAGAAAATACATTTTTATTTTTATTAAGAAAAAAAATGTTGCTTGCTAGAAAGCAGCACCAGGCTGGGGGGCATAGCTCAGTGGTTGCAGTATGCCTAGCAAGCGTAAGGCCCTGAGTTCGATTTCCCAGAATCACATAAGCTGGATGTGGTGATGCACACCTGGAATCCTAGCACTCAGGAGGCTGAGGCAGGAGGATTGCTATGCGTTTGAGGCCAGCCTGGGCTACACAATGAGTTCAGGACCAGACTGGACTATAGAGCAAGACTCTGTCTCAAAACACAAAGAAAAGAAAGAGAGAGAGGAAAAGAGATAAGCACGAAGGCGCCAGTTTAGACGAGGCAATGGCAGAGTGGGACTGGCCTCATATAGGAACTGACCAAGTTCACATGCAAAGTCGATTGTCAACTGGCTCTCAGTGCTACCTCTAGGGACCTTCTTGGAGTGTGTTCCCCTGGGGTGGCAGCGCTCATGAAGCTGCCATGCACCCACAGAAAGCTGGGAAGAGATGGGAGCTGTACCTGTCTCAGGACACTGTCTGCTCAGGAAGAGAAGAGCAGGTGCTCAGGGAGGAGACCATCAGCAGGGCCAGGAGAGGTGGCAAGTGCTGCCACAGAAATCATCACCCGTCAGTCCACCTGCAGGCCGTTGTGGGCTGACACAGAAGTGCCCGAGGAGATGTCTGTAGACCATTCACCAGCGCACCCCTTCATCCGCCCTGCCCAGATGCAGTGTGCCAGGGGGACAGAGACTGGAAGACACTAGCCAGGGGACCTGTGCTCAGGTCCTCAGCCCCTGAGGTGTCCTTACCAGCAGGGCCCTCACCACCCCCAGTGTTTAGACCCCTCTGGTCATGAGTCTCCCTCCCCCAAAGGGAAGCCGGGACCTGGCTTGGTAGGGGGCTGGGAAAACACAGCTCAAAGTGCAGGGGGAAGATCTGACCCAACCTTGAACTCTGCTGGCAAGGAAGTGCAATCCATGAGGAAAGACAGGAGTCTGGGCCTCTTCAGTCTCTGCAGGGATGTGGGGGGCGGTAAATCAGCGTGGGAAGGAGGCAGCAAGGTGGGGAGGACCGGGTGGGCTGGAGGGGTCTGGAGAAGAAAGTTTGCTTTCTGGGAGCGGTGCTGTTGTGAAGGGAATGTCTGTGAGTGTGTGAGTGTGTGTGTGTGTGTGTGTGTGTGTACATATGTGTGTGCCTGTGTAAGTGCCTTACGTACATGTTCTTGTGGGCACTCGTGTGTGTGTGTGCCATGGTGCCATCCTCCATCCTCCGCTGTCCTGGGAGAAGCCTTGCCCCAAGTCCCCACAGCTGGAGAGGCTGCTTGGCCTCTTAGGGCAGAGATGATCTCTCTGCACCCCATCTGCAGAAAGGAACTTCCTTAGTCCCATATTCCCCACCAAAGCTATGGGGACTGTCCCCAAAACGGCTGTGTGGGGTCCACAAGGACAGTTCTGTACCAAGTCCTTCCTGCACGCCAGGTCCTCGGAGAGAGGCCTACGTGCATCCTGACCTGTCCTCGCCACCTCATAGCCCCTCACCCTCCTCATTCTGCGTCTCCCTCCACTTGTCTAGGCCAGACACATTGGCCCAGGCTGGACAGGGGTGTTACTGGCTTAGGGGTTTCTTTGAGTGTTTCTCCCCACTGTGGACTGAGGGGGTATCCTGAGGTAGAAGGAAAACTCAAACAAATGGCCAGACAACCAGAGATCTAAGCCTGGTGCTCCTGGGGTCCTCCTCAAGTGAGCCTGGGGCAGAACGTGGGCCTGGTTCTGCCTTGTCCTGCAGTGGGTTATCTGCTCACCCTTAGAAACAGCTGGCCCCTTCCCTTCCTAGGAGGGGCTGCACTGGGGATTGCTAAGTCAGGGACATAAGGCACTGACTCAGGCCCTAGTACAAGGGAAGGCTCAGTGTCTCAGTGCTTTTGTCTAGCCCCACTTCAGAGGGAGGAAACTGTGTTTGTGGGCGCAAGCACTATAGGCCTGAGTGTGAGGCAGCCCTGTTGGCCTTGGTGGGTGGCAGGAGGACCGAGAGAGGAAGGGTGAGTGATTCTTGTCCCAGGAACAGAAGGGCAAAGAGGTGTCACACATGCAGATATACACATGCATGCCAGAAAATATGTGCAAATGCACTCTCATGCACACACGTGTGCACAGAGGCATACGTGCAGCAAACTCCTAGGCTGCAGGTGGTCTGGCAAGAGTAGGAATCTAAAGTACTCAGGGCGTGAACTGCCACAAATCAAGCTCCCAGACCCAGCGCAGCACATTCCTGGTGCCCAGAAGGCTCTCCTCTGCCCCCTCCCACCTAGCTACATTTCCCTTTCCTTCTCTTCCCCCAGGTGTGCTTTGTCCTGGAAATTCAAGTCCTTTTCTTACCCCTCTGAGTGCAAACCGGCTGCTCCCAGGGCATCTCTTTCCTCCCCCCTTGGCCCAGATGAGGTCAGCTGTTGGTCCAGGGTCATCAACGCGGAGGTTGCAGGATTTCTGGTTCTCCTAGATTGACAGGGCTCATCTAACCCCTTCACAGTCTAGGCAATTAGTCTTGATAGCAGGATAGCAGGGGACACAGCATTGAGTGAAGCAGTCCCTGTCCTGTGGAGATGTCCCAGAGGGCAGGAATCAGGCGAGGGTGGAGACCAGGGCCAGGGAGCCTGGTCAGTGAACTGGGATGAAAAGTGAACCTCACATTGTACAAGGGAAGGAAAGAGGCAGGTGACGCAGGTGGGTGTGACTAGGGGACCAACGGCCATGATGGGCACCGACCTAGGGCTTGGAGGAGGCAGGTGAAGGCAGGATGTACCCTGTACCCTGAAGCTTCCGGGGCAGCCTTCCCACAGAGAAAAATCCCTTCACCCGGTCTCTCGTGCTGTCCTGCGTGTTCACAGGGTCAATATTGACCAGTATCAGTCATGGCAGCTTCAGCTAAGAACAACCTTGTAGTACTGAGAGACTGTAGCGTCTCTTCCGCAGCTCTGATGGGACATTGGTCAGCTCTCTGGTGAGATGGGAAGCTGGTGAGACCCTGGACAAGCGGGAGGACATGGTTGTTGGGCAGGGAACCCCATGGCTTTCCTGTGCCAAGATAGCAGGTCTTCAGGTTCTGGTGCCCGGACGCAAGCTCTTGGGCAGCTCGGCTGTGCATAGCAAGCCAAACGTCGAGCGAACAATGGAATGCTGGCGTAGGCAGGGCCAGGGCCAGGGCCAGGGGAGGCTGCTGGGACCTCCAGCCAGATTCTGACATCCCTGTGAAAAGCAATGTTGAGACAGAGGCCAAGTTTCCTCCCTGGAGAGGAGGCAAGGGGAGAAGCGAGGGAGGGCACCAGCGATCATGTGAGGCGGGACGAGCTCAGCGCACTAGGCTCTTGGCGCTGGCTGAGCCGCAGCCTGTGGGGAGTCATCTGGTGGCCTTGGACTTCTGCAGTGTGAGGAGGGGGATGTCCATGGGGAGGAAGTGGGTGTAAAAAAATTTAATGTGATTTAAAATATCCTTGTCAACTTGGGAGCACAGTGCAGCTGCCTGCGGGGAGGGGGAGGTGCGTGGCCCAGCAGGGAGGCCTGCTTCTCTACTGAGCCAGCAAGGGGAAAGGGGGACCGGCCCTCCTGCCCTGGAGCTGCTGTGGTGCCTGTGCCCCTTCTGTGGTTAGGTGGGACAACACCAGTGCCATCCAATACATGCCAGGCACCCTGCTGAGCTCCAGTTCATGGGCGAGCTCATCCTCAAAGCCTTGTTTTTAAGGTTGTCATGCTAACACGGGCCTGAGATTGAGGGGTAAGACCTGAACTTGCCGCGGGCTCCAGGACAGAAGCCATTATGTCACCTGTTCTTGCTTGTGTCCCTGTCCCCGCTCGCGTGTGCAGGGCCTCTCATGCTGGAGAGTGGCAGCACATATGCTTTAGGTTAAAAAGAAACAAAGTTTTCTCTTTGGTGCTTGCCACCAGGTTTGCCTGCGGGTATCACTTGCAGCAAGCGTCCTCCTCGCTTGGGTCTGCAGTTCCATTTGGAAAGCCTGTCCCTTCCTGGCTCCCCCGAGCTGCGCCAGCACAAATCCCTGGTGCTACTTTTGCCAGAGGGTTCAGCACCTGCAAAGCATGGCCACTGGGAACCCCACCCGATTGGAATCCGGTCCCTGGACTCCATGACCTCTGCTTTCCCATCCCACCACGGGTTCATGCGTCTCTTGTTTCTCCTAACAAAGGCGGAGCCGCTTCTTCAAAGGGAGCCCTGACCAAAGGTGTGACACATGGCAGCTTCTAGGAAGGACAGGCACTGGCCGCTGTGGCTGCTTGCTCTCTGAAGTATTGTGCCTCCGAAGATGGACCCAGAAGGGAACATGCACTGGAGACCTCAGGTTGACGAGGCAGAGCAGGCAGCAGCTGCTCAGTCAGGTTGGCAGAGGACGTTATCCTGTTAATCTTCCCAGGGGATGGCAGGTTAGTCCCCCGGTGAGCTGGCTGGTCCTGGTGTGGACGGGCTGCCAGGAGAAAGCTGGACATTGTAGAAAACCAGCCAGAAGAACACGTTTTGTTGCAGAATCAGAAGCAACTTAGATTTTAGATTCGGTGGTAATTGATCTCTCTATTACTTAAATTAGGAAAAAACCCTCCTTAATTCATTCACGGCAGTAAATCGAATTTAAAACACTGCGAAATTAAACATAAATAAATTAGAAATAAATTTTGTTCAGAACCTCATCACCAAAACAAAGCAACCCAAGATCACTAGCAGGAAAGTGCTTGAGCCGGAATCCACACTGGGTCACCTGCCCCCTCTGCTGGTGCTCCTGGCCCCTTAGTAAATGTCAAAGATTATTGCTATGGCTTGCATGTTGGTGTTAAGACTGCCTCACGGGGTTTTTTTTAATCTTGTCCTGGCGAGTATGTTTATTATTTTTAAGGTCTGCATGGCATTTCTTTGTGCAGGTATACCACACCTGTACAACTATCCCATTAGCATAGAAGGATTCAAGTTGCTTCCAGTTTCTCTTTTTGTTTTAAAAACTATTCATTGAAACTTAACACACATACAAATTTTCCTTTACTTTCTAAAAAGGATTTTAAAAGCAGCCATATAAATCTGTTTTTGAGGAACAAAGTGAAGCAACTTTGAGGTCACATATCATCCTCCCCTGCCCTCAATTTTAGCAGAAAAGTTATGTGTGTTTGGGTTTGAGTCCATAAGTCAAATTCTTAATGCACAACGTTCCTTTGCACAGAGGGGAACTCTGTCTCTTTTATGAATCATCCAAATCCCAAAGGTGGAAATGCTTCTCTGCGAAGATTAAATGATTCAAGATAACTGATGCATGTTGGCTGGGATCAAGATCCTACGCGGAAGTGGGAATAAGGGGTCACTTCAGAACTGCAGGGCAGCGGGGCCTCTTATCATCCTAAAAGACAGGGTTGCCTGGTAGGTGCTGCACACGGTTTCTGTTCTCAAATCATGTCTTCCTAGACTGCCCAACACAAGAGGCAGAGTGATTTGATTGGTCACTCTCTACTCCAAAATCTGCCCTTCACTGCACTATGTGTGTAACGCTGGCCGTGAGCTTCCATGACGGAGAAGTGAAGTCGGGTCCCACTTCTGTGGAGGACACATCCAGGCTCAGCCACATACTCCCATCTAGGGATCCTGATTACTTTGCAAGGTGGCAGTTCTGCTCTCTCGCGTGTCGCTCAGGTGTTTCACTGAGAAGCCGGGGCAGTGGGTTCATTGTGCCAACCTCTCTTCCAGCTTCATCAGTCCCTACGGCCCAAAGCCAACCTAACTGGATTGTTCTTCCGTGGGACCTGTTAGCTATTTCTTCAGGGACTGACCATCATCAAAGGCCCAGCCAAGGTCAGCTGGGCCTGGGATCCCCTGACACTGTGCCCTGGGTACACCTGTCCTGAGCTCCTCCTGCTAGGTGGCCACCTATCACAGGTCGGGTTCAGGGAGATAGTAGAGGCCCTGGATCCTGGTGATCAGATCTTATGTGACTGCAGAGCTATACTAGAGGAAAGTACCACATTTTCCAGAGGAGGAAGGAGAGATGACAAGATATTTTAGAAAGCTGTGAAAATCTTCTCTTGACAAGAAGGTCTGTATCTAAACAAGATGGTGCCTTCATATTACCGCCTCCCCTCCCTGGCTTACTGCCTCCCTAATGGTTGTCCTGTACATGTGAAGTAATTGTGAGTGGATTTCTTCTACTCTAATCATTCCTTAGCTCAGTTCAGAAACTTCGTAGTAAGATATTACCAAGTCCTTTGGTGATTGAGTTCAGTAATCACTCCAACTGTCTGCATTTCTGAACTACATTGTAAAATCCATATTTCTTTACAGATAGTAAATGGTTTGCTGTCCTTTGAAGAAGACAGAGATTCCAAACTGGGCTTCCCTGAAACTAGTTCGTCAGGTTGTCCACAGTTTTGTTGCAAAGCCAAAACAGGGCAAAACATGTTCAAGTAGGTCTTGGAGAAACCATGCTGAATGGGGGGCTGGGTGAACAGGAGACAAGGCTTGGGGTGTTTCCAACATTCGCTCAAGGGTGCTGGCCTCCCATAGCACCCTCCCTGCTTTGGGGAAAAGATCTGCTGGCATTGCTATGGAGCCTAATCTGGAGAACAGTAGTCCAAGATGCATTTGTTCATTGCTCAGTTGGTCTGTCTTGAGAAGAGGCGGCATCTGGGGACCTGGCCCTACTTCCAGTCAGACCTAAACAACAAGGATGGAGCTGCTCCTATTACGGCAAAGTTAGGCACCTGAGGATGCATTGCCTTTCAAATCACCTTGTGGGTCAAAATAAAGGCCACCGGTAGTATCTAGCTGGCTCCAACAGCACCTATCAGTATCCAGCAGCACTCATCAGTAATCAACAGCTCCCAGAAGTACCCAGGAACATCCAGCAATGCTCATCAAAACTTGGCAGCACCCATCGGTTCCCAGAAACACCTAGAAGTACCCATCAGTACTCAGTAATACCCTTGTGTACCTAGTAGCCACACTCACCAACATCCATCAGTACCTGGCAACATTCGTGTCCGTCAGTGCTGATCAATACCGAAAAGCACCTATCAGGATCCATCAGCACCTAGCTGCCCACAGGTTTCCAGCATTACCTCAAATACCCAGTAGTACCTAGCAGCAGCAAGCAGTACCCTGCTCACTTTGGTTTTTGTTCATGCCTCCCTATTCTTTCTGCAGCTGAGATGATGATTGTCGGTCAGGTGGTCGGGTCACGTCTCTTTGTTCTTTCCTCGGTTGGGAGGAGCTGGTTCATTGAAGCAGAAGCTACAGCCCCACTGCGGGTGCATATAATCTCAGCGTGGGCCCTGAAGATAGTGGGATTCTCTGTAGAATCCCTATTCTGGCTGCACACCAAGCCTGGGGAAGCTGTTCTTGGCGCCTGAGGCCTGGTGTCCAGGCTCCTGGGATTCTGACTCGTGTAGCCCACCCCTTTGCTAGTAAAAGTACGCAGAGTCCCGTTCCTCGAGCCTCCACTGCCAGGTCTCATTCCTCTCCCACCCCACTCCACCTCTACCACCCATTCAGCTAGTGTGTTTATGTCTCTGACCAAGGACTGCTCCTACTAATGCACTGCATGCTTTCCTCCAAAGCTACAGAGATTGTGGACCTAGACAAGAGGGGACAGTGGGGCTAGGGACAGTCAGGAGTGATAAGCCACCTCCCCGATCTGGAGAGAACACAGGGAACTCCAAGATAAAAGCAAAATCAGTCAGAAGCAAGCCACACCTGACAAAAGCCACACATCACACAGCCAAGAGTGCTGCTGTCAGAAATACTGCAGTCACTGGCTGAGCAGACTCACAGCCCACTAAAGCAGTGGCCCAGGCTCACCTACCACATGATTCTCTGGATCTGGTGACAGCAACCGTATCATAGTTTGGGTAGAGAATGTTCACTTGAAGGATTCTTCCCTAGTTACAGGGGACTTTACTGATCAAAGAGCCATAGGTTATGTAGCAATAACCACTTGTGGGATGTGGCCAAGCACTGTCTCTAGTGGCCAAGAGCCCCCAGGAAACTGCTGGATGGTACTTGGGACTTGCTGGAGAACCACTGTGCAGTGTAGGGCTCACTAGAAGATGTCCCAGGAGTGTTGTGAGGGCTTCTGTGTAAGACATCATCTGAAGACAGGAGAGAAACAGGGAGTTGACTTGTGGGGCAGAAGATTCACTGGGAAGCCACCAACTTTGCGATGCCACTGAGCCTTGGGTGTGACAACACTTGGGTGTGGCCAGCCTGCTGCAGGGACAGGTGAGAAGGTCACTTGGAGAGGAGGACTCTTATCCTCCACTGGCTAGTAGCATCCCCTGCCCCCTCTACCTGCAGAGCCCACTGCCTCACTGGCAGAGACAGAGGCTGCATGTCTAGGACTCAGCCTCCAGGCAAAGTGCCAGTGAGTTGGTGAGAGGCAACAACTCTACTCCAGCAAAGGCATCGCCTGCTTATTGAGCACATAGAACACTGCATTATTGTACCAGTGTATTTTAGAAACACAAATAGAAACAGTTTTGTGAGCACAGTGTTAATCAACTGGTTTCAGAGTTTGTGAGATAAATATCTACGATTAAATTTATTTTATTTTATAAGTTGGTTTTAGTGACTATCATTATTGGAAAAATGATTGCTTACAAAGTTACATAGATCCAAAATAGAAGAATGTTGTACCTTTTAAATTATTATTAATTATGCAATTCTTTCTATCAATTATGTAAGTGGTTTTGTCAAAAATTTTGTCTGTGCTCATCTTCCCTGGTGTTAATAATTTGCTTTTGGAAATTAATTGAGAGGAGATACATGAACTTTTTTGGCAAATATATCTAAAATTCAAATGATCCCTTCACTGGGAAGATTTTCAAAAAAGTTAGAAAAAATTCCATCCTCAGGTTTTAAAGTATCCAAATATAAGAATTTTAGTACCTGACACGTATTGTTTCAAGCTGTAAGGTTATGGAATAGTGAAATTTTTCCAAAAGCGAGTTTTCAAAGTGCAATCTTCACAGAATCATTCTCTTCAAACAAACAAACAAACGAAAGAGCTAATAAATATGTCAGCTTTCCTTCAGACACCAACTGCTTGTTTTTCCAGAAAACACCTGTAAGTAGCATTCAGTGGTCAGCCACTGTCACCTAGGTAAGGTCAGCAGGTGGGAAACACTCTTGTATGGTTAAAGAAATGAGTGTCACATTATGTTGGTGTCAGAGAGGAAGATTTGAGAGTGCTCCAAGGGCACATCAAGGCTTGCATGAGTCTCCTGTCTTCTCCAGCACCAATGCAGAGGCAAGTGGAGACTGTAGTCAGAGTGCTGGACATAGATGACACCCAGGTTCATGGGCACAGGGCTCACTCTGGGGGTGGAGCAGTTAGCCACAGCAGGGCCTGAGTCTGGGGAGAAGCGAGGGCTGCGGGAAGCTGATCTGGGCAGAGAGAGGCAAAGACCGGTACCATCTAGGAGGGAGGTGGAGTCAGAGTCTCTTGCATGCTAAAGTGAGCAAGGCTGTTTCTTCAGAGCCTTGTAAGAGCTGGGAGGACTTGCACTGGGTGATGCCTTTGATTTTTTTTTAATCTGTTGGACTTAAGAATATTCTAGCAATAGACATGAGTCCCACCTTGCTCACAGGAGAAGAAAGAAAAGAAAAAGGAAAAAGAAGGAGAAGAGAAGAAAAGAGGGAAAAAAGACTGGTCATCTGGTGGTGGAGTGGGAGATAGGAAGAGGTGAGAGGGAGGAGTATCATCTCAACACACGGCCAGTGAGAAAGCTGCAGACGGTGTAGGAACACCCGAATTCACACACACTAAGGGCATGAAGGTTCTGCACGAAAGGGAATGCCAGAAGCTTAGAAACACAGTCTCATCATTGAAATCTCCAGCAGGTTGATTAAAGAGAGACTGTGGTGTAGCACCTGGCCAGTGGCCCCGAAGACGTCGGGCAAGAGAACTCAACAGAGTAGTACAGTAAGGGGACAGATGCCGTTCAGGGAGACGGTGTGCAGGGTGGGCCCACGGGGTCACATCTGAGAAGCAAGGAAGTTGAAGAAGAAAAATAACAAATGGGAAAGGTGATCATTAGGAATTAGGAAATGACAGCAATAAAACAACATACTTAACAAATCGAAACCTCAAGATAAAGGGAACCTGGGAGAAGGGGCACTATAGTGTCGGGTGAGCCTTGCTACAGGTGGAGGTCTCCGAAGGGACTCAGCTCCGGGGACAGCAGATGAGATGGGAACAGTGCATGCCCTGATCTACATGTCTCTTTGCTCCCTGGGGTTTGCTTCACAGGAGACAGCAGAAATGTAGAGAAAACTCAAGCTGATGGTAAGAATAAAAATCTGTTGTTTTCTGTGGGTTGTGAGATGACAGGAGGAAGAAGCTAGAACAAGTGTGCATAAATAGTTGTTTCCCCACTAGACTCTAAGCTCTGAAAGGTCTCAGAACCAAAATGGAGTCACTTTTGCTAAGCCCTGAACTATAGGTAGAGCAGCGAGGTCATGAAACAGGGTATCTCTTGACATCTGATACCAGAAACTATCACTGGACTCTGCCAGAATCACAGCCTTCACACAGGCCACTATGACCTTAACATATAAGATATTTCTGTGAGAACATCAGCCCAGCAACTGTCTGTCCAGCCTTGAACTTGTGTCACTCTTGTTATCGATGCCAGAGCCAAGGATCACTGTTTCAAATATCGCGTGCAGTCCTTCTCATCTTGCCTCTAGAAACCTCCCCTGCTGTCTTAGTCACCTTTTTCGTAGCTGTGACTCAACACCTGACATCCACAATTTAGGGAGGAAATATTTATTGCAGTTTAGAGTTTCAGAAGGTTTCAGTCTATTCATGGGTGGATGGCTGGAAAATGGAGGGGTCACATGGCGGGGCCACAGCTAGAGCTGGAACCAGAGTTCCAGAGACAGAGATCCTTACAGCATGATGGAGCAGAGAGAGACTGGGAGGAAGGGAGGAGCCAGCGCACACCATCCCCCAGGTCAAGCTCCAAGCATCCTCCCCTTCCAGCCAGGCCCCACCTCCCAAATCTACACAGTACCTATAGGAACATGAAGCTTTTGGGGGACACTTTGGATCCAAGCCATGATATTTTGCCCCTGACCCCCAAAAGACTCATGATTATTTCCTTAGGCAAAATGCATTTAGTCCTTTTTTAAAAAGTTGTTGAAGTCTCAATAGTTCTAGCACTGCTAAAAAAAAGTCCAAGCTCTTAAGGCAGCCTCTCAGCTATAAGTTCCTGTTAAAACCAAAGAGTTAAGCAGTTCTAACATAAAACGGCAGAGGGTAAATATTTTCATTCCAAAAGGAAGATTGGAGGATGAAAGGCAATAGGACCAAAACAATTCTTAAACCCAGCAGGGCAAGGGTTAAATCCTATAGTGCCAAGACCAGCACCTGGAGTTAACTTTGGCAAGATATGCATTCCAAAGGACTTGGGGGCCCTCGACCCTACAGCATCTGGCAGCAGGCTGCACCCTCCAATTTCTATGCTTTTGGCTAAGTATTCTCAGGGCCAGCAGCTTTTCTGAGCAGATGATCCATGCTCCTGGCCTTTCCAAATTTCTGGCTTCTCCATTGCACCTTTGGCCTTTCCTTTACAGCTTCACACATTGCCCTCCCAGGGCCATATTGCCTGGCCTTCAAGACCTTCCTCTGAAACCTGGGGGAAGCCTCCATGAACCCACAACTCCACCACTTTGTAAGCGTAGAAAGCCTGGACCATGTGGATATCGCCAAGGCCTACCACTGGCTTAAGTAGCCTGGCCCTCTTGGACAAATGCTGTAGAAGTCTTTGAGTTCTTATATGGATGTACTCCAGGCTGCGGAACTCTAAAAGATAATTTTTCTTTTGTCCCCGCAGCATACCTCTCAGAGCAAAGTCTTTTGCCTCTCCACCCTTGAGTTGGTGAAGGGAGGGGTCCTGTTGCCTTTGGAAATGCTCTCAGGGGGATCTTTCCTATAGCTCTGATGGTGATTCTTTTTAATGCTAGCTTCTTGAACTTTTCTGTGCTGTTTGGCCTCACCACTATAAGCCATTTTGACCGAGCACTGAAAACCCGCTCTATGATTTTACCTAACCATTTTATCCTATCTTTCACCACAGAGCTGGCCAAAAGCCACGAACAAGAACCAAGTGACAGCCTGGACATCAGGCTGCTTTGAGATCTTTTCCACCAAATTAAGCAGTTCACCACTCTTAATCTCAGTCTCAGGCAAGGTCTCTGGACAAGGGCAAAATGTCAACAAACTTTTTGCCAGAGCGTAGCACACATGGTCTTTAGGCTACTTGCCAATACAGTCCTCCTTCCCATCTGAAACTTCTTGAGCCTGGCCTTTCCAATCCACACTTCCGTCAGCATTCTGCTCTTCTGAGCTCTGACCAGAATCTCCCATCAAGCTTGGCTTAGAGCACTCCAAGGCTTCTCCAGCTAGCACCCTCAAACTTTTCTAAATTCCTCCCGCAAACTTGTCTGAAAGGCTTCCAAACCACATGGTCAGGCCCCCAGGTAAAGTACTACAACAACCTCACTTCTCCGATACCATTTTCTGTATCAGTTACTTCTTTTGTTGCTGTGACTCAATACCTGACATCCATAATTTAGGGAGGAAAGATTTATTGCAGCTTACAGTTTCAGAAGGTCTCAGTCTGTTCATGGGTGGGTGGCTGGAAAATGGTGGAATCACACGGTGGGGCCACAGCTAGAGCTGAAACCAGAGTTCCAGAGACAGAGATCCTTACAGCATGATGGAGCAGAGAGAGAGATTGGGAGGACGGCTACAATCCAGTATACACTCTCCCCCAGGTCGATCTCAAACATCCTCCCCTTCCAGTCAGGCCCCGCCTCCCAAACCTACACAATGTCTATAGGAACATGAAGCTTCTGGAGGACACTCCAAATCCAAACCACTGCACCTGCCTCTGCCTCCTTCAACACACTGACAGTTTACTATGACGCGTGTATTCCCATTTCAATGTCATTTATTCTCTCCTCAAATAAACTTGGCTAATTATTGAAGAATCTCCATATGTTATCTGGGTTGACAACTCCATGAGGACATTTGTTTTGTCCAAAGTGAGGTGATAGACATTGTCAGCATGAAGAGCCCTCTTCTGTTATTTCCTGCATCCCACACACGGAAGGAGCAAAAGCATTATTTTCTTAAATTACTTTATGACTGAGGCTCAGGAAGGCTTTAGATACTAGGTACGAGGTACTCTGGGGTCTGTCCCCTTCCATGCTTGGAGCTGTGGCAGCGATTTTATGATCATGAGGAAAGGCGAAGAGAATCACAGAGAAACTGGTCTGTTAATTAGCTCCAGAAGCTTTCTATTTGCAGACATTTTATGTAAAATACAAAATAAGCTCAAATTTATTTAAGGAATTATTAGATCTTAGGTATTGTTAGATATTCTGCTGAAGTTTGCTAAGTTTTTAGCAAGATTAATCTGATTAATGTGGTGGAGGAGATCCGAAGGTCCAAGATACCTCCAGTCAGTTCCAGGGCACATTTGCTTTGACCAGGGCAGGTTTGAAATACGAGCCTATTCTGGTAATGCTAGCGGGTATTCCAGATGACTCTCCCTTGCATCTACTTCTAGTGACTCTGCACCCATCATTACTGTGAAAGCCCTGTGAGGTGCACAACATTGCATGTATGTTTCCTCTCCTGTTCTATATAAACAGCATTCCCTCACACTTCTCAGTTTGTCCAAGAGGATGCTTTCTGCTACACTGACCCGCCATGCTGTAGCATAGGTTCCAACAAAGCTCCTTCAAGTGGTCCTGTTGCCTTCTTGTGACTCTTATCTCAGGTAGTTTTCGCTAAGTAGTGGGTTTGAGCAGGTTGCACTAAGAATAAGCTGGTAATTCTGGGGTCTATTAGCTCCAGAGGAATATAGAGCCAAAAGTGGTTGAGACAAAGGAGACCCACAAAGACCTGGGATAACTTGCAGAAGCCTATAGTGACCTGCAAAGAGACCTTCAGACACCTGTTGAAGAGGCCCAAGAAGCGGTGGAAGCTGCTGAAAGAGCTCCAGGAAGCCAAATACTGAGATGAAACATTAACATCTAGGAGATACTAGCGTTCAAAATTCAGAGCTGTAATATTAAGGGTTGAGAACTACCAGCATTCAAAAGCAAAAGCAGCTGACATAAGGGAGCTTCATGTTGCCAATTTGTGATTTCTATCTGAACTGGGCAAAGGAATCCCCAATTAGTTGGTGACAAGAGAACAAGATCTTGAGTGGCTAGCTTAATGGTAATCTGGGATCTGTGATACTTGCTGCTAACCCTGCTCCTAGTGGACACAAGTATCTGGTATGTGCCAAGGCTACAGGCTTAGGTTTAGAACTGTGGACTCAGGACAAAGAGAGTTTCTGTTCCTAGGAAGCTTAGGATTGAGAGAGGCAGATCAAAGACAATTAACGGAAAGAGAAGCATTCTTACACTGCTCTGCAGTCTCAATAACACACCTGATACGCTAACAGACTGAGAGTGAAAGGCCGGAAAGCTTTCCAGGGGGCATGGATTTTAGGAAACATGGGAAAAAGAGAAAAGGGAATGTCTGTAATAAATTCTTTCTTTTCAATTTTGATCACAATTCAGAAAAAGGAAAAAGAGATGCTGGCCCCTGTTCCTGGCAAGGCCCTGTAGAAGAGTGACCCTCTCCTGTCATATAGAGGCCATGTCTTGAGTAGGTCCAAACGGATGGGTCCTGGGAAGTCATCACTGAGTTGGCTCTTGGGATTGCAACTGCATTGGTTGAGTTGCGTCCAGTCCAGGAAGCCCCAGTCACCTATCCTGCATCCGTGTGCCCAGGGAATCTAACTACTCTGATGTAGATTCTTGGAACCTGCTCCTCAGAGAGCTCTGATTTTATGGATTTGAGGTAGCACTGGTGAGATCTAATACACCAAAGAATTATGAACTTCCAAAAACAAACTTAAAAGGGATGTTGAGGTCACCTGAGCCAGCCAGCTCTAGGCTTTGATCTTTCCGCTCTCTGGAGGAGACTTTGGCTCCTCAGACCCTCAGCCCTGTCTATGTGGGAACCTTTATTATATTGAGCAGACATATGACCCCTCTTCTAGGGCTTCATCCGAAACTACTGAGATAAGAGTAATCTCTTCCAATTGAGCTTTCAAATCTGTGAAGACACTTATCTGACTCTATAAGAAACTTTCCCCTTTTCCTGGATTAAGTATCTTCTATCCCACAGTCTTGCTCTTACAAGCGTTTGGTGCTGCAGTGTAGAAAGGTCCTTTGGTAAGGCAGCATAGAGTCAAGATAAAATGGAGATGATAATGATGGCACATGGGCACTAAGTTCTTCAGAGTGTTTCTGTAGACAAGATCCCATTCCCCAGTTGTAGACTATAGATCTGTAGTGAATCCTTGAGACTATCTAGTTTAACCTCCTGAGTTAGGGTCTTAGGGCTTCTGTAACAAATGACCCCAAACCAGGTAGTTTAACAGAGCAGAAATTTCTTCTATTGTAGTTCTGGAGTCTACAAGTTCAAATTCACATTGCAGGATTGGTGACTTCTGAGCGCATGAGGAAGAATCCAGGTCTGGTGGTTGTGGGTAATCTTTGGCATTTGCCTGATAGACATATGGTTCCAACCTCTAAGCTGCCCTCATCTTGGCTCCTCCTGTGTCTCCATGCATTTGTTCTCTGTCTTCTCTTCTGAGGACAGTGTCATTGAACTTAGGATCCATCATGAACCAGAACAATCTCATCTTGAGAATCTTACCTTAATGATATATTTAAAGGGCCTATCATCAACTGAGGCCATTTTGGAAATATAAATCTTTGTTTTCTCGGTATTTCTCTCCCTCATACAGTTTTAAGCAGATCACCAGGTTCTTTGTATTATTTTTGCCTCCAGAATCTTTTTTTTTTCTAGGCAGAAAGTCCAGTCAGCTTGAAGCCAAAGTCTTTTTTCTGTGTTTTGTAAAACCCTAAAGCCCATTTTATATGACCTTAGACCCAAGGGGGAGTAGGAGGAAGAGCAATTCCCTGAGAGTTGTGTCCTGAGGGTTCAGGGTCTGAGGCTGTGCAGGAGTAGCCTGAGAGCTGACCACACTGTGCCCTGGCAGGCCAGACCCAGAGATGGCTTCTTATCTCTGGCAAGGGAATGTAAGCCCAGGTACCACATGAGGCAGCTACAATGGGCCACAGAAGCAGGATGTTAGTTAGCAAGTGGCCACTCTCCATGGTGGCTCCAAGTCCTTTGATTCTAAGTGACGTGTTTTCTGACAGCCCCACTGGATAGGGCTCACAGTGGGGTTTAATTTGGTTTAAGAGAATAAAGACAGGAACCTTATGGACATCTGGACAGCTCAACCATGTGAGCACATGTTCAAAAGTCCCCTTTACTCACAGCAGCAGGAGGCAAAATGTATTTTACACTCATGGCCACCTTACGAGAGGAACACCACACAGAAACAGGGTTGGAAGGCAAGTTTGCTGGGCTCTACAGAGGGCAGGCTGGGACCCGAAAGCCCCAGAGGCACAGGGAGCAAGGCTGGATCCCTGTACATACTGAGAGGAAGTCAAAGGAAAACATGGCACCAAGAAGACAAATGACCTCATCAATAAATGAGCAAGTGAACCAAATACAGAATTCTCAAATGAATAAATTTAAATGACTGCTAATATATGAAAAACTGTTTAACATCTTTAACTATTGGCAAAATAAAAATCAAAACTACACTGAAACTTCATCTCACCCTAGTCACAATGGCAAGAATCATCATCAAAAATACAACAGTGAATGCAGCAAGGAGGGAGCCGGTGGGGGAGAACTTCTACACTGCTGGTGGGCTGCAAACTAACGTAAACTAGCACATCCAGTGAGAAAATCAGTGTGAGAATCTTCAGAAAACTAAAATAAATATACCATGGGACCTAGCGATACCCTCCTTCAGTATTTCTGAGGGAATTCAAGTCAATGTACTATTGTATTACATGCATACCCATGCTTATAGTGGGCTGTTCAAAATAGTTAACTTGTGGAAATAGTCTAGATGCCCATCAACAGATGAATGGACAGAAAAATGCATTGATACACACACACACACACACACACACACACACACACACAAACACACACATATACACACACATGCACATGCACAATGGAGTATTTTACTCAGTCTTCAAGAATGAAATCATATCCTTCACAGAACAATGAGTGAAACTGTAGATCATCATGTTGAATAAAGTAAGCCAGTCGGAGCATTAAAAATCATTTGCTTTCTCTTACATAAGCAATATAAAAATAAATAAGTAAAAGCAAAAGAGACAAGACAGGAAGCTAGCAGGTAGACTTGTAGAGATGAGAAAATGGATTAGAGGATGAGAGGAGGACACAGGAGAGTAACAGGGATGCAAATAACTGAACTATGCTGTGTGCATGCACCGTAACAAATCTCATTATTTGTACTACTGATATGCACCAAGTTATAAAAAGAGTTCATGGGAAAAATAAGAATTAAAAAGGAGGAAAGACAAGCAATAGCCTAAGAAGAGCAAATAAGGATACTCAGAAATTGGCAGAAAAAAAATGGAGTTGGTAGAAATAGAAAATACCTAATTATAAAACCTAGAGACTAAAAACTATGCCCATTGAAATAAGAATAAGCTAGAGACAGAATAAGACTGAGAACAAACACAGTCGAAGAGGCACCGGCCAAATTGGAAGATGGACATGTGAAAATAATTTCAATTACTTTAGCATTACCTATCTCTATACACAGATTAAATTCACCGTAGGACTCAGCCTTCATAGGACTCCCCAGATTCAGCTCGAATCCTGCTTCCAAAGACACATATACAGCAAATGACAGGGACATGGTTTCTTTTTAAGAATGCAAAGAAGATAAAATAGAAATAGGAGAAAACTGGGTTATCAGTACCGAGAACATTGACGTATAAGGCCAAATCTTCCCCAGCTCTATGGACACAACAGGTAAGTCATGCAGCAGTGACCCAGGGTTTACAACCACAGACAATCCTCCACTTAACTTCCATGCCCAGTTACAGGCACAGCTCTACTCTGGACCCAGGACCCAGGCTGATATTGTCAGTCTCATGGAGGAGGAAAAAGAGAGCTCCAGACGCCAGGCCACCTTCTGATGCAAATGCCACTGTCACTGCCCCTTTTCTAGCTGGTACCAGCCTTTAGCACTCCTGAGCCCAGCAGGAAAGACACGCAGTCTCACCACTGGGAGGGAAGCCGATCATCCCAAACAGTGCCAGCCCACCCTGTAGTGTCACATGGAAATCCCATGCCGCAAGGATGAAGAGGCAGGCCACTGAATGAGCTGCCTGAGTTCGCTTGCCCATTTCTGCTACAGATGAAGCTTTTCACTAAGCATGAGCTGGCACTGGAGAGGTAGTCCCCTCCTTCCTGTGGCCCCCACATATCTGTGTTAAAATAAATTCAACATGGCATTTTCTTAGAGAAGCTCGCAAAGACTGAGCACCTGCCTCTGCTGCTGACCACGGAGTCCCCTCCGGGCAAGGTGGGCAGAACGCAGGGGGGGTAGAGGGCACTGTGGCTGCTACCTTGCTCTCAGGCCTACTCATCCCCAGGCTGCCTGCTAATGGAGCTGTCTTTGCCGGAGAGTCAGCTGAACCAGCCTGAGAGACTAATCGAAGTACATGGTGGTGGACTGCCTGGTGACCTGGCCTGGCCTTGGGGGTGAAGCCCAGCTCGGTGGAGACATTCTAAAGTGGACCATGACAGATAAGCCAATAGAGCCTTGTAGGGAAGTAGATGGACAGAGAGAAAGCATGTGACGAGGCCTTCCCTTAGCAGATGGAGGGTCGGCCGTCGTGACCAGGGTTTGCAAGTGGAATCCCGGGAGTCCGCGAGGGTCTCGGGGGCTGAGGGGATGCCGAGCATGTGTTGGGATTTCACTCTCGCCTCCTAGAGACCTACTCTGAGCTAGTGAGGTGTCTGATTTCCTGTGGCTCTCCAGCTTTAACCCTCATTTATTCCTAAAACTTGAGCACATCATTGTTTCTTAAAATAAGACCCATCTGACAAGCACGCCAGTCACATTCATGATTGTGTTGTTACACGTAACACAGCTCCTGGGATCTCAGGGTGGAGCTGTCGCTCAGGCAGGTATTTTTATTGCTGCTCCAGGGGCTTTAAACTTTCCTCTCCGATTCATGGTGTATTACAGGCGCTCGAGATGTCTGTCAGCCAGGTATTGCAGTGGCGAAGGCCCAGGGCTCAGAGCGGGATTTGACCGCATTCCTGGCTCCCCCAGAGTTCAGCCTGTGTTCTTGAACACAATTTCAGCTCTCTAAGCCGTATTTCTTCTCAGGGTTCAGACTCCTTCCCACCTGCCTTGTGAATTCACAAGAACACAAGCATCCTCAGATACAGGTCCTAGGAGGCTCGTGTCAGGGCACATTGGGGTGATGCTCTCAGAGACATAGCCCGGGTTACCTGCCTTGAATGAAGCCATCAGGTGGTAACTTCATTTCTCTCACTGGTGTCTTTCTTATTTTGTCTCTGGAAAACGACGACAAACCTAAAATGACACTCTTCCTCCAAATTTGATCAAAAACCACATTAAAGGATACATAATGAGCCATGTGTGTTGGTACAAACGTGCAAGCCCAGCGCTCTGTGAGGCAAAACAGGCAGATTGCAAGTTTGAGCCTAATCTGAACAATCTAAATAAAAAATATCAAAACAGACCTGGTGGTGCAGGCTTATAATTTGAGCATTCTGGGAGGCTGAGGCAGGAGGAACACAAGTTCAAGACTGGCTTGAGCAACTTAGTTACTCAGGGAGACCTGTTTCAAGAAATAAAAAGGTGGAGTGACAGCAAAGATCCTGGTTCAGTCCTTGTACCACCACCACCCCAAAAGTGCATATTGTTTAGATCATATAATATATTAATTCTCTTAAGAAAGAAATTCATATTTACTCTGTGTAAGCTCCCCATGGGTAGGTTTTTAGGGATGGGTTTGCTACCTTGGTGGGAAATACACAATGCACAGGGAAGCTGGTCCTTCGCCGTGGCTTGTCTACCAAGATCTCTTGAGTCTGCTCTTGCATTTTGTAATTCAGCCTTGTCTTCATTAAATTAGCATGAAAAAGATGCCCAAGGGGCAGCTGGGTCCTGTATACATGGAGAGAGCTTGGTTTGCGTTGTCCCCTCCCCCTCGAACTTTACTATGTAGAACTTTACTTCCAGTGTCTTTCCTTCGTGGGAAGTTTTGCTGTTTAATGATCCAAGATTTATCGGCGGCGTGTGTCTTTGCTTCATGGCACAGGCCCCCTTTCTGTGCCTTTGTCACCGGGTCTCAGGAGAGGTAGTCAAATGGCATGCTGCCCACGAGCCAGGTAGGTACGTGCCACAGTCTTTTTAAAGGGTCTTCTTGGCCTCATTAAGCCAGCTGCTGTTTTCCTGTCTCTGCTGCTCCATTAATTACTCTCACTTTGCTGTCCTGGAGCCAAGAGCAACAACTCTGGGTCCAGAAGGGATGAGCCATTTCCATGTTCTCAGTGTCCCTAGGTAATGTGAGGAGTTCTGAGTATCACTGACTTGAAGACACTCCATAGTAGGCACAGCTACCAGGCCATGCTCCCTGTGGTGACTTCTCGGAAAACCACCCTTAGGGGCCTCACGTCCTACCGTGTCCTTGGCAGAGGGACAAGTGAAACCTTCCAGGATGGAGGAGAAAGGTGATACTCTATGGAGCTTTCGAGCTTTCTAAGCGTTAATTTTAGGTCATAGGAAGGTCAAGGCAGCCTTTTCCAAGCTATAAAACTGTTATGAAATCTTGCACACGGCTGGCCACAGCAGCCAGTTTTAGAGATCAGGCCTTATGTGATCTTTCATGAGTTCACAAAGTTTTACTATGAAACGTGGCCGAGTCACAACCCTCCTGGGCCCCGGTGAGCCTGCCAAGAGGCTGGTAGGCTTTACAAAGTAGCCAATAAGGAGCTGAGGGCCAGTGCTGTCTCATGCTAGATTTTAATACTAGGTCCCCTCCTCCCTTTCCATCCTCTTCAGGGGGTCAAGCTGCATCTCAGGAGTTAGCTCCTGCTGTGCTGCTTATGAAACTAGAGTGTTGCGAGGCTCTCAGGTCAGCGAGGGACTGTGGGACTGCCTGTGCCTGGAGTCAATGACTAGTCACTGCCAATCCCACTGAGGTGGCGGAGGGGCACGTGCCAAGGGCTCGGAGCCCTCAGAGCTGTGGATCATCAGGCTCAAGGCAAGTGCTTACGATACCAGAGGCATGGTGATTTTGAGACTAAGTCGCACTGGCCGCTTGTTAACTTGGCCCCTGGGGGCAGCAGCACAGTCTGGTAGAACCCAGGTATCAGGCGTTCTCTGGAAGAGGCTGCCGCTTTACTCCATATAGTGCAGCTGCTCATTGTTCTGCTGCTCCCAAGCCCTCTACCCACAGGGAGAAAGGAGAGGCATCTGGCGGCCACCATGGAGAAGCCCTGTGGGTGTGCCCATGTGCTGCTTACCTCAGCTGTCTGGATGGAGGAGCAGGTCCCCGGAGTTCCAGAGACTAGCCTGGGGTTGGCTTGTCACCACTTGGTTTGGTGTCTCTGCCTTAAGCACACTCCTGTCAATATCCATTCTGGCAGCCATATTCCTCTGTGGGCTGGGAGGATTCACGGAGCTCAAGTCTATCATGCTGTAGACTGGTGTGTCCAAAGTGTGGCCTGCCATTGTATGTGGTATGTGGTATGTGTTTACGTGTGTCTGTGTGCTGGTGCCTGTATGTGGGTCGTATGGGAATCAAATCCAGGACCTTCACGCTGAATTACATTCTCAGCCCATTGTTTATTTTTGTTTTAAGATAGGGTGTCACCAAGCTGCTAAGTTGCCCAGTTTGGACCTGATCTTGGGATCTTCCTGCCTCAGCTTCACAGAATGCTGAGATTACAATTTTGTGATACAAGGGCTGGTGCCCTCCACTTTCTTTTCTTTTGTTTTAATGCTTTATAATGAAAAAATTTAAAAAGGAAGTTTCAATACATACTTACATTAATGATTAGGTAAATAGATCCATACATAGAGTGCGTGTGGCCCAGGACAATTCCCCTTTGCTCAGAAAAAAAAGGGCCAGACAATAGTGGGCCACAGTTGGATATGCCTGCATCCCGCCGACGTGGGGAGGTGGGGCATGAGGCTTGGGTTTGGGGCAGCTGAGATTCAGTGTCGCTGTACAGCTTACAGGCATTGCTCAGATCTGTGTAAACCCCACAGGTTGGCTATGGGTTAGGCTTTCCAGAGCCTATAGAGACCTGGGCTAGACCAGAGAAACGCACGGCCAGGCAGTCTCAGCAAAAAGGAACCCAGCAGGACGGGGAAGGCCTTAGCCCAGCCGGCACACGGGTCGTTCTGCAGATATACCACTTTCTTTCCTAGTCTTTGATTTTTTTTTTTTTGTTCTTCATTGCAACTTTTTATTTTGAATGAATTTCAAGCTTGCAGAAACTTTGCAAGAGCAACACAGCAAGCATGTCCATGTAGTATTCCTTGCCTGTGCCCGTTTTTTCCACATTCACTCATGCATGTTCACAAGGCATGTACACACTTTAACGACTTACGTAAGTCGCAGACATTATGACCTCCTAACTAAATACTTCAGTGCCAGAAGTGAAGACGTTCTCTAACCTGGCACCACAAAGTTATCAAATTCGGGAAATTTAACATCCATACAATACTACTATTTAAAATACAGTTTATAACCAAATCTTACCAACTATCCTAACAGTGTCCTTAGAGGCACCCTTTTCTCTCAGTCTCAGTATTACATATTTTTGTTTGTTATGTCTATTTAGACTTCTTCAGCCGCCTTTTATTTTTTAAGAAATAGTTCTTAAATTTTGGTACAGCACGAATAACTAAATTCATCACCTTAACCACATATGTTATAGGAGTGAGTGGTACACATGCTCACGTTGCTGGGCTACCATCGGCTCCACCCACCTACAGAACTCCCTCATCTTGTACAATTGGAGCTATGCTCCCCTTTTTGGTGAAGAGAATACTTTATCGGGAAAATTAAAGAAGGTGAGATAAGGAGAGTAAGGCTCCTGCTACTCAGAAGGGGGCCAGGAAATGCGGTTTCCCCCAGAGCTACACTCCTTTTAAACACAGTTTCCCATTTCTCTCCTCAAGACCCCGTTCCGCTTTCAGTCTTTGAATTTGACTATCCTAGACCTAATCACAGCGGAATCATGCAGTGCTGCCTTTTGTCATTTAGTTCACTAACATAGTGTCCTCAAGGTTGATCCCTGTTGCAACAGGTATCAAGATTTCCATTGTGTGTGTATGCTAACTTTGGTCCTCCTTTGACTTAACAGGTCTCTCTTTTAAAAAATGTAGTTTAGTTCATAGTCATCATTATTCATATTGATGCTGCAGTGCTTTCAGTGTGACCAATGGGGGATCCTTCGTTTTCACATGTTTTCATTGCATTTTAAGTACTTTTTAGCTTTGTGCCAGAACAAGACCTTCTAGGCTCCTCTCGCTGGCCTTGGCCTGCAATCAGCCATTTCTCTGAAGAACTCTGAGTTCTTTTAGTGGTGAACAATACTTGGGGACCAGGCATGGCAATCAGAGCATGTGTTGTTGACGCCAACACTGTCTGCTGATGGCTGCGTTTTTCAGTCCATGAACAGCCATGATACTTGTGTGTATACACAGTCCCACATACAAGCTCTTCAGACTGTGAGTCCGCCCTCACCTCTCACAGATCAGCCTAACCCACAAGAGCTTCTCCCTTGCCTTCTTCAATTTCACTCTTGTTTCTCTTTCTTCCTCCATCTCAGTGTAATGACTCATTCATGCAATCATAGAACACACAGAAAATTGCTTCAACAACAAACGTACAAGTGAAGTTCATGATTTATACTCAGCAACAATGTTTTCTTTTATTTAGATTGAAGTTTTCCTCAAAAATATCTTTTTCCTTCTCCTTCCTCTGTGGCTGTTGTTCTGGTTATCTGTGGCTGCGTAACAAATTACCCAAAATTAAGAACTGAAAGCATCTTATGATCCCTCACAGTGCTGAGGGTGACCGTGTTCAGCAGAATGGCTCCTTTCTTGGGTATCATGTGTAGATGTGGTCAGAGAGAGGAAATATTGAAGCTCTGAGGCCATCCAAGATGGCACCCATGATCCACAGTGCCCCTCTGGCCTTTTCTCCAGCAGCTCAAGGATCAGCACTCTTGGAGGGAGGTATAGAGAGTGCATGCTGCCAGGCTGCTTGGCACCTAGATCTCTAAGTAGCTCAACATCCCTTCTGCCACGTAGGGCTGAGGCCAGGATCATGTGTGCTGCATGTCCGAGAAGCTTCATCACACCTGGGGAGTGCCCACTGCCCTCCCCGCGGTTCCCTCTCCAGCAGAGGAGCCTGGATGTCTCATGTTTTGACACTAGCGTTTCCTGAGAGAGGTGGAATCTGCCAGGCCAATAAGGCATCTACCCAGACCTGGCCCGGGTTCAGGGTTCACTTCTAGTATGTTCTATTCCTCCACACAGCGGCCGGGACTTCCACTCTTCCACAGGGGAGAAGAAGACTCCACCTCTGGCCACGGGTTGGTCAGGCGCACTCTGCTGAGGAGTTTGTGGAGGAAGGCTGTGACCACAGCCAATCTCTGCTAAATATGATCTGCCACAGCTATGTCAGCCACTTGATGCACAGCTAAGTTCATTTGTTTCTCTGTATATACGGTTTTAGTATTTTTCTTCCTTCTTTGTTAATTTAATTTTTTCAAGATGTAAAACATGAACTTGGCTCTAAAGCTCAAAAGCAGTTCAATAGAGGCGCGGAGTGTTCCGTGAAGCATCAATTCCTCCTGCCCCACCTGGACCACTTATACCTACATAGGAATCAGCTTCTTTAGTTCTGGCTAATCTTTGTGGCCTTTTGCAAAATACATGTATACGCCGTTATGCTTTTCCTTGTCTCCCTTCCTGTCTCACTCAGAAGTTAGGGTCCCATGCATGCATCTGTGTACTTTGCCTATATTTCATAACAGTGTACTGTATTTCCCCGCAGGTGTTCAAAGCCCTGTTTCTTATTCTTTTTCAAGCTGTGTAGCGTTTCAGTGTTAACTCTTCCACATTCATCTCTTGTGAGAGAATTTAGGTTTTTTCCAATATTTTGTGATTCTAAAATTTTTTCTGCCATATTGGAAAAATTTACACAAATGTATTTACATGTAGCGGGATGTACCTTTGAGGTAAAGTTCTAGAATAGAGATTGCTGAGTCGCAAGGTAAATGGCTGTAGCATACTGTGAGATCCTGACAGACTCTTCTGTGCAGGTATATATCATCTTGCATTCCCGTCAACAATGTGCATGTACTTTTTTGCAGTTTATTATCTAGATGGGGATGTGTTTGCCATTCCAGCAGGTAGAAACAGTAACTAGTCCCGTTTTAATATTTATTTGTTTAATTGTGAGCAAGACCAAACATCTTTTTATATGGGTTAGGGACTTTTTAGTTTGAACGGTTCACTTTTCTCTTTGCTCATTTTTCTTCTGATTTGTGCAACCTTGTCTTGAATTTTAAAGAGTTATTTGCATATAAGAAAAATTATCCCATTGTTCATGATGTATGTTGAAATATTTTTCTTCAGTTCAACATTTATCTTTTCCCCCAGAATTATTCTTTTTATTAGTATTTTATTAGTATCATTTTATTAGCATGCATTTGCAATGCATAGCACGCACATTATGCTGCATGTTGATCACTTTTGCTTCCCTTTTCCCCTGCCCACCCTCCATCCCTCTTTCTCCACATCCCATGATTCCTACCATCACACTTTTATTTTGCCCCTTTACTTCCTCATACTTTGGATTTCTCATTTTAGAGAAGCCTCCGTGTCTAATTTATTTTGCTAAGCAAAATGGTCACAAGGTGCAACCATTTTTCTTACAAATGTCTCAAATTTATCTTTATTTGCCATTAACTTTTAACTGCCCTTGACTTAACGGTTTGTGGAAGTTTAGTTATGACCAGCAAGCCTTTCTCCATCCACAGTTCTAAAAGAAGCCACTTGTATTTTTTCTAGGACATCTTAGATCTTGGCTGACATAATCTCTCTCTCTTTTTAATCCCTCCCTTCAACGGTAAAGGAGGAAGTTTAAGGAACTCACCACTTCCACCCAGCTGAAATCTTCATGAACCTGGAAAAGTCCTTAGAGCAAACACAACCAAGTCTGTGCAGGCAGCAGAGGCCCATCCTTCCTCGGGCAGATTCTCTGGGCATTGTGCTTTGCAAGCAATGCTAATGAGAGCGTGCTCTTGATTGCTGGCACCGCACTGATGAGCCGCAGAGTAGGTGGTAGATCTGCTGGGAACAGCAGGAAGGGAAACCTGTCCAGCCTGATGCCAAAGTGTTTCTTGGAAACCAAGAAAAATCAGACAAAATAGGACGAGCAATTTATAAGTTTTCATCATAGGAACTTCCAAACATATAAAAGCATAGAATACCACAAACCGTCACCAGCTTCCTCAAGCACCGCCACTTGGCTTCAACAACAACAGCTTCAGAGAGAAGAATCTAAACTCTTGGTGAGGTGTTCTTGATGTGAAGGCCTCTCGAAACCCCTTGATGTGGCCATGGAGTCACCACTGCGGAAATCTCACCCCAGAGGGAGACCTGTGTCTCTGTAGATAACCTTGAGTCCTTAGAAAAGAGGACATTGTTCTGCCTGGATTCCTTAATAAAATAGATAAGTGACAACCCATTTGAAAAGAAATATTTTTACCAAAATTCTTCAGAGATTTGAGGTTGAAGTGGTGGGTGACCAGATTCTTAGAACACATCTCTGCTGCCCAGGGTGCCTGAACCACAGAGTGCTCCCAGCTAATTCTCTGCAGATGTAGGACCGGCTGTCAGACCCAACTCCATCCTAAGGCCAATTTTCTGGGCCATCTCCACAAGCCTGCTGTTTGCATTTATATAACGCAAGCAAAAGCGAAACAAAATCCTGGTGCAGGCTGGTCAGCGTTGCCACGAGAGAGAACAGCACCCGCCAGCTCCATCGTCAGAGCCCAGAGGAAAGCAAGCTGGGCCGGATCTGTCTTTGTGTTCCAACAACGCTGGCACAGCAATAATAGGTGTTAAAAGCGGAAACGTCTCACCTGAGCGTGTTCCTATTCTCTACCAATCTCTGATCACGTGAGTACATAATTTTTGTGCGATCACAGTCATCCCATAAGTACCATTTTATTCCCACTGTGTCTCTGGCATTTCTTTAGTCACATTGCTCCAGGTTTTACATTCTTCACATTTGTCGCCTCTCTATCACCTCCTGTGGCTTCTGGGCAAGGAGCCCCAAACTCTGAGCCCTGGATTCCTCTCCTGGGCACAAGGAAGCCACCCAGGAGGATAATGTAGGAACAACAAGGTGCAGAACTGAATGGAACGGGAGACAGCAGAGAAGAAGAGGTTGATTAGGGAGAGGGTCTTTCCTTCTCAGGCAGGTGGGGCAATCTAGGAAAGGGACTGGGGAAGGAAGGGGCCAGAAAAATTAGAAGTCCAAAGTCAAAGTGTCTGTGTGGTTTGGATCTGCAAGATCCCTCATTTTCGCGTATTTGGAGGTTGCGGATTACCTTGGATACTCTGCTGTGGGGAGGTGGAACCTGGCCGGAAAGGGTGGATGCTGGGGCCTGACCAGGAAGCGTTTGTGCTGTTCTCCCCTCTTCTGGCTTCCCACCTACCATGCTGCGAAGAGCTCTTGGGCCACAGCTCCACCACGTACTTCTGACATTGCCAGCCACCCATGTATAGATGGTGACCTTCTGAAGTTTTGAGCTAGAACTTTCCTCCCTTAAGTTGTAGATGTTGGATATTCTGTCCCAGCAATGAGAAGGCGACTAAGACAGTGTCTGTGGACATTTGCCAGGAAGAAGGTCCAGGTGTGGAAGAGGCAGGAAAAGAAATGTGTGCATCCACATCAAGGAGGTGAATGGGGTCCTGCACAGGGCAGAGTTGGCAGGAGCAGGGTACAGGCAGCCAGTGGAGGACTCAGGGTCGGGGACTGAGTGAAGGCTTTGCTATTTGGTGACTACCCTGAAGGGAAAAGAAGCCAAGGACGGAGGAAGATGGAAAAGGACTGCACCTGTACATGACCTGGAAGTACACACCTCCTGGGGAGCGGCTGACTCAAAGGGTCTCTGGTACTGCATCTTGGCTACTCATTCATCCTCTGGCAGCCCAGAGTTCTCCGTGAAACCTGTCCCAAGACCGAGCCTTCCGCACTACCAGGGTTACTGCCCCAGGCATAGGACTTGGCGTGTGCCGGGCCTACACAGGGGCCCCACAGGCCCTCCTGCATGTTCCCTGCTCCAGGCTCCCTGCCATTTGTGGGTTCAAAGACTGATTTAAGCAGATGCAGCAACAGGGAGATGCCACTGTTGGCACCCATGGTTCTGGCCAGGGCAGGTGCCCAGGCACAGGGACACAAAGTATGAGAAATGATCAGGCAGACCTGACCATGCATAAAACCTGACCACAGCTGTTATCGGGTGGGCAATGTAGGGCAGTGGGAAACAGGGTTTGAGCAAGGATCACTGGGGAAAAGCCCATGGAGCACTGCATTAGATTCAGGGGGCTTCTATGGCAAACGATCACAACCTGGGTGGGGGGAAACAGTAGCCATATATTCTCAGTTCGGGAGGCCAGGATCCAACACCGAGGCTTTGTGAGGCCGTGTTCCAGGCAAAGGCACAAGAGGGTTCTCCTGCCCTTTCCAGCTTTCAGAGCTCCACGCATTCCGTGACTTGTGACCACATTGCTCTCATTTCTGATCCTGTCTTTGCATGACCTCTATTTTTCTTCCAGGCCTCCCCTTTTCTGCCTCTTACAAGAACATCTGCCACTGGATTTTTAGAGTCCAGCCAGGTAATCCATGGTGATTTCACATGGAGATCATTAACATAATTTCACCTATAAAGACTCTTTTTCCAAATAAGGTCAATGTTACAGGCTCTGGGACATGACACTATCTTTTGGGGTCAAAGGGGCAAGCATTCAACTCACTGCAGGTAGGACACGGAGTTGTCATGGGGACCTGGATAAAATGGTGACTTTGCCACCAAAATCCCTATGACATACAGAGTCAGTGTGTGGGATGGCCACTGCCATCATCGTACTCCAGAGGACCTGAGAGGTAAGGAAGGGATGGGAGGAGCCTTGACCTTTGGCTTCTTTATAGAAGGGCAGCCTTGGGCTGGGAGTCCTGGGAGAGTCCTGGGAGAAGTCTCTTCTGTAGTAGGGAGGACAAAGTTCACCGCATGGGGAAGCCCAGTGACGTTGTGTATCTGCAGGATGGACCTGTAGGAGCAGCGGCTGCTAGCAGTCCCTAGGCTGTGGGGTATGGGACTCTGCAAGGGCGCCCCCTATAGGAAAGATTGCGCAATACTTGGCACTAATTCTTGACACCTCTCACTGTGTTGATGAATCTTACTTTAAACCAGACAGTTCCGGTGAGAATCAAGGGGGCAGGGCATTTGACCAGCTTCCCCTTTCAATACTGGCCACCTGGCCCGCTTCTGCCCAGCCTGCCTTGTGGGCCCTGGGAGTGACAAGCCAGGGCTGTGCACTGGCCCAGTCGTGCTGCTGGGGGGGGGGGGGGGACGGCTGACCTCACTCTTTCTTATATTTTGCTTGATGACAGACCTCAGAGAATTTCTGGAGCAGGGGGAAGAACATAATAAGCTTAATTTTGACATTGTAAAGGTTATTATTATAATCATTTCCCTCTGAAGAATTGTAAATAATTCATTTGCAAAACTCCAGTGGAAGCCTCTAATTAGCCTCGCACTGGGCACTACAAAGCTGCTTCCTCCTCCACTTGAAAAATCTGCTCGATTTGGGGTTTTTTTTTTTTGTTTTGTTTTTATGCTCTCTCCACTCAACATGTTAAGTAAACACTCAGTCGCACATTGTATTTTGTGTATTTTCAAATCGTGTTTCCATAGCGCACTCCGCCTTCCCCTGTGCAGCAGTGCTTTTTAGGGGACACACTGGTGGCAGGTCTTTCTGCTATGCCATCTTTATGCTGTTCTCTCCCCTGAGGAGCCAACGTATGTCACAGATTGGGTGTTATGAGAGATCTTGGAGGTCAGCAGCGCTTCCCAGCTGTGCTCTCACCTCCACTTTCATTCCAGATGGATCGTGCCTGGTCTGGCCAGGGCCAGGCAGAGCCTCTAGGGAGACTAGGTGCTCCTATGGAAATCCAGCATCTTCTGGTGGGCCTCTGCAGCATGCTAATGGCGCCTTGCTTCCTTCTTCCTGATCCCGCCAGGTGGCTCTCTTGTGACTGTGGATAAAGGATTTGCTTTGACAATGGCGTCAGCCCTAGCAGATGTCGCATGATGACATGGCTAAGGAGAGAGAAGAGAATACCCTTCAGGTGAGAGCTCCTAAAACCAGTCCGGGAAAGGGAGGCACAGAACTTAGGAATAAAGAGGAAAGCATGGCCCTGTTTCTACCTGCATGGCTGCTGTCTGCCTCTAGGAGCCAGTCCTGCTAGTCCCTGCAAAGGGGCAAAGGGCTCCGGAGAGGTCCCAGGAATATGCCCAGGACTGTGAGTCTAAGTGCCCCGGTGTCACCTTTGACATCATTTTTTACTAGGATTCTTTTGATGATAACTTGAAAGAAGGTGACCTGGGGTCTGAGAAAAAATGCAGTGGGCAGTCTGCACCCAGTCACATTTGGAGGGCTGCCTGGTTTCTGGGATCAACCTCTGGAATTGGTTTGGGGTTGTCATAAGTGCTAACCCTAGCCATTGCTGTACCACACATGGGGGCTTGGTGGCAGGGCTCACTGTAGGTGATGGGCAGGTCATCTTGGTATTGACTTTGCTCCAATGAGCTTCCTGGGAAGGGGAAGACACAACAATGCCTTATGGGGTTGTACTCTGCCAACACAGATAAGGGAGCTGGGCTGCGGTGCTGTGGGGCTGGCCCTTTGTGTGACGAAAGCAGCTGTGGAGGAATTAAGTTGGAAAACTCAGTTTTGATGAAAAGCATGCTGTCTTTGGAACAAGCACCCAATAAACACTATGGTTTCTGGATCGGGGCACCCTCCTGGACCTCCTCCTGTGCAGCCTGGGGAGCATGGTGGAGAAGCTATGTCCCCTGACTCCCTACAACCAGGTAACTCATTTATGACCCAGCAGGAGGAGAAAGACCCTGTCAATGGGGAAGTGGGCTTTTAATGTAGTGTCCAAAACTATGTGTGTCCATCTCTCCTGGTCAGCTTGGACAACTCTTCAAACTCCATGCAGGCTCTTGTGCCTGAAGGTCAGGGACAGTCTGTCCAGTCCTGCATTCCTGTGCAGCGCCTGAGTCCCAAGCTTCTGCCGCAGTGCTCCTCATGAGCCCGCCTCGCCAGCATGGCCTGCTCTTATAAGAGGACTGGGCTGCGAAAGGCAGCAGCTTGGATGTTGCCTCTGTTTCCTTCTGGCACAAAGGGAGATGCCTCGTGAGGCTGTTAACTCATGCGCTCATTGTTCCAAATGACATCACTTCTACATGCACACATCTTCCTAACTCAAACATGTAGAAACACCCCCCCAAGCCACTGCCACCTTGCAGAGGGCATCCTAAAAACAAAGTCCTTTTGGAAATGGGTTTATTTGCCTGAGAAGAATGAAGATGCCACTTGCCGTGTTTCTGAATAGTTGTCCTGCTCTGGAACTGGGCTTCTCCCTGATGACTTCTCTGAAGGTTGTGCGAGAAGCCGTAAGGACAGCTGAGGACAGCCCTGGAAAGGTCAGTGAAGGTCATGGTTGCTGAGATCCGGTCAGCATCCTAATGCTATGCAATGGTTATGGAGAGCGCAAGATGAAAGCCGCTTTACACAAATCAAAAAAATATGCATTTTTAAAAAGCTGTGGTTAAGTGTGTGGTCGTTCACCTGGCTTGTTCTGTCTCCGGGCTCCCTTACACGTTTACTCTTAGGAAAAGTTGCTTGTTTTTTCACAAAAGTGAGTGCTCGCAGCACGGTTCAGCTGTGCCATGTTAAAACTTCCTCTAACGAACTGAGGGACCCTGACTGTTTATTCCCCCTCACACTTTCATCTACATTATTTAAAAATTATTTCTTCCTACACAAAAATTTCACCCGTCCAATCACTCAGATCCTTTCTTGGAAGCCAAGGAAAAGTATTAAAACAGATGTCGGTCATTTAATGATTGTCTTCTTGATCTCACAAGCTGATGCCTGCTCCTGGCTTAGCATGCTGCTGAGAAAGATCAACTAGGTTGCGAACCAAGGGAGCACTGTGATTGCTTGCACAATTATGTGGTGAGGAGACAAGGCCTGAACACACAGACTGTAGCCAGGTCACGTGTAAGTACTGAATTCCAACCCACACCTACATCACCCAGCCCTGGCAGCCATAGATCATCTATAACACCTAGCCTGGAAGCTACCCCACCATCTGTAGCCACCATCCTGGAAGCCAGCCTGCCGTAAGCCAGACTTTCAAGGAATCGGACCACTGTCTCTAATAACCTGCTAGGAAGCCAAAAATAACCTCTGTAGCAATTGGTCTGAAGTGGTAGGACTTGATTGACAATTGCCAGACTTCCTTGGTTTCTGTCCCTGCTTTCAATTTATGACCAAGCTGAGAAAGCCCTTAAGCAGTCACACAGGAGGCAGTGAGCAGCCTACAACTCTCCGAGAATGACACCTCCAACAGAACACCTGGAGCCAAGCCTGGCCCCATGGCCAAGCTCCACCTGCCTTCTCTGCCTGGGAGCCTCTATTAGCTATGACAGTGGTCGACCTCACTGTAATGAGCTGTAAGAAAGTATCAGCCTGCTCTCCTCCTGGGGGAGTGGTGGGGTGGGGTGGAGTCTTTCTTTATTTCCAGAAGAAAAGTACTCAGAGGAAGCTGGACTGATTGGCTATGAAGGCAGCAGGATTTGGCTGAACTAAAGAGCAGTGTTGCCAGGTTAGGAAGGAATTGCTATAAGAAAGTCCAGCCTCAGTGTAATTGTTAATTTTGTGTGTCAGCTGACTAGGCCCTAGGGTATTCAGATATTTGGTCAAATATTATTCAAAATGATGAACAACCTGAGATTGAATCTCCCTACCATGGGCGAGTCTCCTTCAATTGGCTGACAGTCTGCTAGAAAAGAAGTTTGTCCCTCCCCTGAGTAACAGGGAGTTTCACTTGCATGCCTCTGTGTCTTCCAAAAGGCCGCCATTTTATCCTGTCCTTGGATGAGATCTTTCCTGATTCTCAGCCTTTAGACTCAGACTGGGACTAAACTGTAGGCTCTCATGGGTTTCCAGCTGTCTAACTCTCCCTGCAGGTTTTGAGAGTTGGCATCCTCCATAAACACATGAGCCAATTCCTCATGATATATCTTTCCACATATATTCACAGAAACAGAGACATATGCACTGAAATATACGCACCCTAGTTCTGCTTCCCTCGACAACTCGACTAATACACTGAGACCCCTTCTGACCCCTCAGGCTCAGGCAGGCCGAGAAGTTGGAGAAAGATCTAGGGTCTTGAGGTGAGTCCCAACAGTTTCTTTAAGGTCACTGTGCTCAAGTGGGAATATCAACTCTTGCTTACATCAAGGTGACATTGCTTTAGCCTAAAAAATAATTAGAAGATTAAAGGAAACAATATGATCAGACCATAGCTTGAAAACATATGTCACAGAATCCAACATCCACTCAAGTAAAAACTTAGCAACTAAGAATAGCAGGGAACATAATTAGCATTTTAACAAAAGACCTACATTTAAACCATCCTTCATGGTTTAAAAAAAGGGAAAGGAAAACTTCTTTCTTAAGATAGAAGCATCACACCTGAGTGACATTGTCCTGGAGGTCCTTGCCAGAGAAAGCAAGGATAATGGAAGAAATAAGGAAAAGGCTGAAAAGCAAGGGACTAACCAGTATTATGATTGTGTGCTGAAAGGGACCCAAAAGAATCTAAGATTATGGAATAAATAAGAATTTAACAAGTTTCTCGGTACAAAGTCAATATATAAAAATCATTTACACCCCTACATACCAGAAACAAATTTAAAAAAACAGAAAAAAATATATAATTTAAAGTAACATTTAAAACGGGCTGGAGAAATCATGCAGCAGTTAGAGCGCTTGCATAGCAATCACAAAGCCTTAGTTCAGTTCCCTAGCACCACATAAGCTGGGCGTGGATAGTACACTCCTGCATTTTCAGCACTAGGGATACTGAGGCAGAAGGATTGCTATGAGTTCAAGGTCAGCCGAGGCTAATATTAGGAGTTCAAGACCAGCCTGAATTATAGAATGAGACTGTCTCAAAAAATTATTTTTAAATAAGGTCCCTAGGAATAAGCTTTAAAATGCCCAGAACTTGTATACAAGAAATAGAGTCATTTTTATATAAAGACATTGTAAAAACCAAATGAACATGTATGTTTGTGGATCAGAAATACTTAGTACATAAAGATGAAATTCTTCTTAATAGGTATGTAGATTTTATCCACTAAATAAAAGTGGTGGTCATATTTTCCTTTTGGTTTTGCTCTGGTTCTGAAGGGTGGGTTAAAATTTAGCATTAAATGACATTAAAATTTTTATTGAAAACCTGAAGGGCCAAGACAAATGAAAACTTTTTTTTAAATTGCACAACGGGTATTTCATATATGAGACACCTATCCTCACAGGTATGTATGTTCCTGACAATTAAGAAAGTGTGATACTGGCCTGGGGATCATAAAACAATGGAAAGGAACACATCTCAAATCAGAATGCCTCGTATGGAGGTCCTTGTTTATAAGTTATGATTGAAAACGAAGGTGAAAGTTTAAATTTTAAAGTTATCACAGTAAAAGGATCATTGTCATTAATCCCCCTCAAGCCACTGCCATTTGTCTTGCATACACTTATCCTATTATTATTATTACTTTGCCAATTTTGGGTCAATTCTGAGAGACCCAGACCACAACCATCTCATGGAACTTTAAACGAAAGACAAAGGGAAAGAGGGGGACGGGGTGGGGGGTGAAGGGAGGGAAGGGAGGGTAGGGGGAGGGACAAAAGGAGAGCGGGAAAGCCCTTGTCACTTTGACAAGAAATGTATGTGCACAAAATGCTCAACTCCATTGTAAACCTTAAATTCTGCACTTGTACATACCAATAAAATGGGGGCGGGGGGGAAGAAACCCAGCCACCATCCTGAAAGAAACCTAAAACCATCCCATATGAAGAAAATCCCACCTCATGTGTAAAGAACAGATCTCTAGCAGACTGGCCACGGTAAACCCTAAATAAGTAGAGGATGTGATTTCAGTTATGCCAGCTCCTGTACCTCAAAAGCCCTTCAAAATCTAGTCATTGCAGGACTTGGGATAAACACTGCATTTGTCCATGTTATTATGTCTTTTAAAAATTCCTCACTCACAAAATCTATGAGTGTGTAATATATGGTTGATTAGTGCCATAAGGCCATTTCAAAAGGGAGGAATAAGAAGTAGAAAAGAACAGGATGGAAACAAGCCCAAAACTGAGCAGGGAAGACATTAATTCCTGGAGCTTTGCGTCCAGCATCGGGGGCATACAGTGGTGAGATATGAGCTCCTGGGGATGTAGACAGTCCTACCCCTATGGTCTTGCTGGTTGCGGCCCACACAACATCTCTCTTGGTCTAGTTTTGTTCACAGAATGCAGCTTTCCTTGGCAGATGTCCCATGTTCCTGGCATGTCTGACTTCCTGACTCTCCACTGTATCTTTGGTTTAATTTTCACAGCTTCATGCACTGCCTTTTTAAGGCCTTTTTTTTTTTTTTTTTTTTTTTTGCCTGGTGTCTCTATTTTCATTTTAAATCCGGTGGAAGTCTTCCTGATCTCCCAACTCTTGCATTCTGAACACTGGGAAAATCAGCATCATGTGGATGACACGCTGGTCTCCTGTTAGTGGAAGCAGTAGCCAGGCCCCCGGGGTCCTGGCAGCAGTCGCCTCTGTCTAGACAGCTGACCATGGTAAAATGAGTCCCAGAGAACCAATTCCCTTGGAGGCCCTTCTCAACAGGTGCCCAAGGGCTCTCTTCTTAGATGTGATGCTTGTACTTCTGCACTTTTGAGCTTGCAATGAATGGGCACGGCTTTGCTGTTTCCCAAGATGCCCTCAAGATACCTTTCTTTTTATCACCATACAAAATACTTGGGTTCTTTTTAATGGTGCTAATCCCTTCAGCAGCCACAACTCCTTTGGCCTTAACTTTACATATGGTTTCTTATGGGCCAGAATTTAAGATATTAAAATTTTTTCTGCTCTTATTTTCACAATAAATCCGGCTGAAAACAGCCAGCAGTACCCATATCAAAGCCTGAATATTGGGCCACCTTAAAATTTCTTCTGCCAGACCAATTCATCCATACCCACTAAACTTAGCCTTCTGTGCAAAGTCTGAGGACACAGGAAAAATTCAGACAAAATTTTCTCTACAATGTGACATGCACAGCCTGTAGACAATTCCCAAAAGAATCTACATTCCTAACTGAAAACTTCTGAGCCTTGTCTTTATTATCTGAATTTCCTATTACCATTCTGATCTTCTGAGCTCTAAACAGAATTACCCAGCAAGCTCTACTTACAGCACTCTAAAGCTTCTCTAGCTTTTATCTCCAAAATTTCCCAAACTCCTCCTGCAAACCATTTCCAAAGGCTTCTGAAGCACGTGGTCAGGTATTATAGCAGCCATGACTCCGCTCTTGGTATCAAAATATGTGTTAGTTATGTTCTCTAGAAGAATATGATAGATAAAATGTATGTAATTATTCAAAGGGATTTTTTTTTTTTAGGTAAGCTTACAGAATAGAAATGGAAGGGTCCACCACGTCTGTCTATTGTGCTAAATCCAGAGGACCCGGTGGCTGCTTCACTCTGGAAGCCGCAGAATAGGAGGGAACTTAGGATGCAACATCAGTCTGAGAATGAACACTTAGGAGTCCCCGGAAAGCTGCTGTCTGAACAGTGTTGGAAGGCAGAATAAACTAGAGTTTGATGACCACAGCAGCAAAGGTCCTCATGCCAAAGCAGAATGGAACTTTTCATACACAATGACTTCCTCCTTCTTTCAGTTATATTCCTTCTAGGCCACAACATGCTTTTGGGGTGGTGTCACCCACAACTGGAGTGAGTCCTCCCCCCTCACTTTGCTGGCCAATCGTTTCTAGTAATACCCCACAAACATAACCAGAATTGTGCTTTACTAATCTTCTAGGCATTTATTAATCCAATCAAGTTGACATATCGTGATTCATGGTCATACACCCAGAAATCAATTCCAGAAAGATAAAAAACTAAGAACAAAGCCAGATGACAAAGCTTTCAGAAGACGTTATAATTATAGAAATATAATTCATCTTCACAACCTTAGAGTAGGAAGGAATTTCTTGCATAGACACTGAAGGATTAATTAACTGTTAGAGAAAAGATAGTTTTGCTTGGTCTGCAATACTTACAGGATCCTTTAGTGTTCCAAAAGATATCATTAAAGGAGTGAAAAGCCACAAGTGAGACATGATATTTGCCACATATGTACCTTTTAAGGACCCAAGTATAGAATATAGGAAGAAGTTTCGTCAAGCAATACTAGTAGAAAACAGAGAATTTGTGAAAAAAAGAGCAGGGCGAGGTGGGCTTCTAAGTGGCACCTCATTGACGAAGACATCTGGATGTCTAGTACACTAGTGAAAATGTGCATCTCATGAGTGGACAGAAAAACACAAATTAAATCACAGTGAGATACCATCACACACCCACCAGGTTGGCAAAAATAGAAAGCCTAGCAATGCAGAATGTTGTGGAGGGTGCAGCCCAGGAGGAACTCATACACTGCTGTGGGAGTATTAATTGTTTCAAGCTCTTTTGAAAGTATGGCATTTCCTATAAGGTAAGAGCGGGCTTCCTTAAAATCTGGTATGTTCTTATCTGTATACTTAAGGGAATTGTGCCCATGGGCTCTGGGAGAATTTTCAAGAATCTTCACAGAAGCACTCCTCATGATTATCCCAGTGTCCTTCAGTATATAGATACATTGTGGCATATCATTGGAATATTGGCAAAAAAGAGATTTATAAAGCTATAGTAACTGGGCATAATAATGTGTGAATGTAATCGCCAAACTCTAGGAGACTAAGGCAGAAAGGTCACAAACTTGAGCCCAGCCTGGACAACCCAGTAAGACGCTGTTGCTCAAAAGAAGGTATTGGATATAGCTGACCAGGAAGGCCCTACATTTAATTTCCAGAACAACCACAATGAAGCAAAACAACAATAGGAAAACAATAACAACGATCACCCAAACTGTAGTCCCACGCCATAATACAGACTTTCACAGACGTATGTGATGAAGAGGCAAGATTCTAAGAAAACTGTACAAGGTCAAGTCCACTGAATTAAGTTCAAAACTAGGTTTGACTGTACATGCTGGGAGACAAACACAAGGATTACCTGAACAGAGAAAAGCAACAAATGGCCATTGCGGAAGAAATGGCCATGACAGTGGCTGTCCTACACACGGGGACAGGAGGAGGCTGTAATCAGGAAAGACTTCCGGGGTTGACCAGGTTCTGTTTCTTGGTTACACAAGAGTTAGCTTTGTAATCATTTATATTTTTTAAAATGAGAAATTGTCTGTTATATTTTTGCAAAAACAGCATATGCCTTTCTAGAAAATTAGAAAGCAAAAATAAATAAAAGAGAAATACATTCCCATCATCTAGAAATTACCACTGTAGTTTATATTCTTCCAAATATTTTTCTAACTGTATAAAACATAAATGCATTTTCTAACCTCAAGTGACATCATACTGCACATAATACACAATATATTTGCAATATTGTACAGCTATCTGATTCCAGAGCATTCCATCACTCTGGAGAGAAATACCATATCCATCAGCAGTCCTTTTTGGGGGATAACTTTGCTAGGTATAGAGTTCTTGATTGACAGTCTTTTCCTTTCAGTGCGTTGACTGCATTGCACTACTACCATTGGGTCCCAGAGTTGCTGATGAGCTGCTAATCTTATTAAGGACCTGCTTATGCGTTGAATTGACTCATCTTTGTTGCTCTTTAAGATTTCTCTTTGTCTTTTGGCAGTTGGATCATGATGTTGCAGGGTGTGAATCTCTTTCAGTTTATTCTACTTTGAGTTAATGAAGCTTTTTCGATGTATAGACTTAAGCTGGTGGTGGTTCTTTTTGGTCAGGTTTGGATGTTTTGGGCACTCATTTCATCTGTTGATGGACAGTCAGGTTGGTTCTACTTCTTACCCGCTGTGAACAGTGCTGCAGTGAATATTGAGATATTTCATCGACAGACTGTTGGCATTTCCTTTGGATATGCACCTAGTAGTGGGATTGCCAGATCATACGGTAGTTCTATTTTTATTTTTAAAGAAAATATGAAACAATAAAGAAAAATGAACAAAGTCTTTAAGATTTTTAGGATACCACAAAATATATCAACTGTCTTACTTGCTGTTTTGTTGCTCAGACAGAATACCTGACATCCACAATTTAAGGGAGGAAAGACTTATTTTTATCTTACAGTTCCAAAAGGTCCCTGTCCATACACGGGTGGCCAGCATGGTGGAAACACATGGAAAGACACAGCTGGAGAGCTATTCACAGCATGGCAGTAGGAAGCCAAATAATGAGAAAAGGCAGAGCTACCCTTCCAGGTAACCTGCCCCTTCTGGGTCAAGCCTCAGTGTTCCACACCTCCAACCAGGCTCCACTACTTACCAGCATCCAATTACACGAGGTTTTGTGGAGACATTACAGATCCAAACAATAACATTTCACCCTTGGCTCCCAAAAGATTTATGTCCACCTACTTATGCAAAATGCATTCACCCCATCTTAAGAGTTACCAGTCTTACTAGTTTTAGCCCTGCTAAGAAGTTCAGGTCCAATGTCACCTCTGAAACTCAAGTCAAAGTCTTAGCTGAGAGCTCCTATGAAAATCAAGGAAAAGTTAAGCACTTCCAACATACAGTGGTACCGGATGAATACTACCATTCTGAAAGAGAAGACTAGGAGGATAGAAAGCAATGAGACAAAAACAAGTTCTAAACCCAGCAGGGCAAGGGTTAAGTCCTATAATTCTGCATCCAGCACCCAAGGTGAATTGGATATTTTTGTTCATTTTGATTCATTATTCATTTCTTTTCTTCAAATTGGAAAAACTCCATTGGCATATCTCGAAGCTCGTTGATTCTTTCTGCTGCCAGCTCTGTCCACACTGCAGTTTTTCAGTTCCAATACTTTTCAATTCCAGAATTTCTATGTGGTTCTTTAAAAAAAAATTATCAAACTAAAAACAAGTGCTGGTGAGGATGTGGGTAAAAGGAAACACTTGCACATTGCTGGAGAGAATATTAGTTACCACCGCCAGTATGGAAAAATAGGATTAAATTTCCTCCAAAAATTCAAAATAGAAACACTAGATTGTTATGGTTTGGATCTGGAATGTTCCCTCAAAGCCTCATGTATTTGGAAAGTCATGAAATCTTGAGGGTTAATTGGATCAAATGGGTTAATCTATTGATTTCATAAGCTATTAAAGGGTGGGTCTTGATCAAGAGGGATGGATAACCAAGGATGCAGCCTAGAAAGGTAAATTATTGTTCCAGCTTCTCCCCAGTCTCTCTGATTCCTGTCTTGCCGTGCCACGAACAGCTGTCTCCAACTAGGCCCTCTACTATGCTCTTCTGCCACTGTCAGATTTCCAGGAAAAACCTGAGACTTCTGAACTGTGAGCTGAAATAAACCTTCCCTCCCCGAAGTTGTAGCTATTGGATATTGTGATCCAACAAAGAGAAAGTGACTAAGGCATGAGTTTATATTATAAGGATATGAAACCAGTGTGCCAAAGAGTCATCTGCACTTCTGCGTTCTTTACAGGACTATTCACAATAGTCAAAAAATGGAACCAGCCTATCAACTGATGAGTGGTACCCATGCACAATGAACTAAGACTGAACAATAAAAAAGAATGACATGTCATCATTTGCAACAATGTGATTGAAATTGGAGATAATTATGTTAAATGAAATATTTCGGGCGTGGAAGATCTTACTTATGTATGGAATCTTTAAAAAGTGGATCTAATAAAAGTTAAGAATAGGAGGGTGGTTTCCAGAGGCCAGAGACAAAAGGGACAGAGTCAGTGGGGAGAGGCTCATCGGGGGTATTAAGTCATAGGTAGAACAAAAAGTTTTGGTATGCTATTGCACCAGGGTGGCTAGAAACAATAATAATATGCTATATGTTTCAAACATCGTAAGAAAGGAAGAATTTTAAAGTTTCATCATAAGGAAATAGATTTGCAGCATAAGGAAATAATTAAATAATAAATAATAGGCCTGGGAATGTAGTTCAGTGATGTGATGCTTGCTCTAGCACACATCGAGCCCTGGGTTTGACCACCCCGGCACTGCAAAAAGATAAAGTTTGAGGACATAAACATATTTAATTTGATTTAAACATTACACACTATTACACAAAAAGGTGCGTGTCAAAATATTATGTGATACCACATTGATATGTATAATTTTTATGTATCAGTTAAAAAAACAAATAAAAATGAATAATATCAATTGATATTCTCTGTATAGTAAGAAACAGTTCTTAGATTTTCTTACACATTTTTTTTCCCCCTGATGCGGAGTCTCACTCTGTAGTCCAGGCTGGTCCTAAGCCCACTAGGGATCCTAGGCTGGCCTCAAACTCGCAGCAATCCTCACCTCACAAAGACAGGGATTACAGATTGCACCACTACACCTAGCTAATCTTTATGTGGTTATGGAGAGTCAAACCCAGGGCTTTTCACATGCTAGACAAACAGTAACCATGGAGTAATGGCCTCATCTCTTTCCTATGGTTCTTTAGATGTGGTTTCCTTTAGTTCTTTAAACGTATTTGAAATAACCAACTTAAAATCTTTGTTTAGTAAATCCAGCATTCTCTAGAACAGTTTCTGTTGACTGTGCTAAGGGCCATGCCTGCTGGTGGCTTTGCTTGCTTCCTGCATATTTTAGATAATAGAATACAAAAATCAGATCCCTTTCCTTCTGAGTTGTCCGTTGTAGCCGCTATTTTCTTGTCATGAGCTAATTCTGTGTTCTTCATCATGTGTGGCCACTCAATTTTACGCTCCGTTCACTCAGCGGGTGGTTTGTAACTGGATAGAGAACCAGATTGTCCGATGGCCTTTGCGGAGAGGTCCCGTCTGTGTTTCGGGACAATCCTCCGACACTTGGGCCACCAGCTTCCACCTGTACATCTATCTTTCCGTTCTGCTTGCGCCAACTCCAGTTCAGCCAGCTGTGAGGCCTCGAGCCTCGTCAGGCCCTTTCTGAGCACGCACCCAGCCCTACACATGCAGGCAGCCTTCTGGATCCCGTGAGCACAGTTGTTTAAAAAGCTCTCTCTGGATATTTCTTTGCCCAGAGGTTTTCCTTTTAAATTTCTTGGCCCTCTTGTCATTTGCCTTTTTGTTAATACTCTCCCAGGCTGCCCTGATGATAAATGATCGTCATTTTCCAACAACTGGAATGGACAGCCCCTTGGTGACAATGCCCTGGGGACAGGCTTTGGCGGACTTGCAGTTAGGCCTGTGCCTCCTGCGGTGCTGCAGGCTGCCAGTCTTCAAGGGATTGTGGAACTGTTGACTTTGGGGGTTATTGCAGGGCTGGGGAGCAGGCAGGCAAGTTAAAAGCTTTAAGTCTCTCTGATCCTATGAGATTCAGTCCTTTTTCTTGAGGTAATGCTCCCTGAATTGTTGCAAGACTTTGGTTATTTTCAAATTCTAAAAAAAGCCTATTTTGACTTTTTTTTTTTTTTTTTTTTTTTTGCCAGAGCTTACATTGTTTATACAGAAAACATTTTTGGAGGCCCCCACTCAGCCATTCCCACTGACGTCACCCCTCACTTATGCTTAGTTTTTACACAAGGTTTATGTACTTCTCTGTATTTATAAAAAGAATAACAAAAACAAAATCAGTGTGGTGTCCTCTTGCACCCAAGCACAATAATAAATAATGTCTTTCTGTCTTTAGGGTGTTTGCAGTCATTGTCACCAGGAGTCTGTGATGCCATAGGAAAGCTGGAGCCCTTTTTGTTGTTGGATACACACGCCTGTAAATAATCCAGACAGAAGAAACTATGTGTACAAGAATCCTCGTTACAGCCCTGCTCATAAAGTGAAACCTAGAACCAGCCTCAAAGAACAAATTAAGGGAAAGGACAGGTCAGTTGCTCCGGAATGGCATGCCCCATTATCTGAGATAATTCTGAAAGCTAATTAATGACACAAAGAACCTTTAAAATGAATTTTGTGGAAAAAAGTCAATTGCAGACTTCTGTTACCACCAGGGTTAGTGCTCTGAGATGATGGTATGTGCGCCTTACAACAGCCAGAAGGGAAGGCAGAAATATGCGGGCCCTCTTGTTAGGGTGGAGGAGATGGCGGTGTTTTTAAATTAGATTCCGTCGCTGTCGTACTGTTACTCTGAGTGCCCTAAATTGAAAGTTTGAAAAAAATAGATCAACACCTCTAAAAGAAAAAAAATTCCCTCATAGCCCCTACATGCTGGACTCCACGGAGTCCCATGGCAGAAGCTAAGAGCCCAGGGTGACTCCCTTGTGCTGTGACCCAGGGACAAAGCCAGCAGCCAGGAGACGGGCTCCAGGGACCTGGATGGGATGGAATGCAGCCCTCGGCCAAGCTGCCTGGAGGAGGAGGAAGGGAGAGAGGGAGACTCTTTCCCTCCCCCTCCTCCCAGCGAAGATGTTTTTCCAATAAATAACTGTGACATCTCGGGTGAAATACAAGCCTCGTGAATTATTTTGGCCTTTTTAGGATCCAGGAATCTTTCAGTGTCTGGACGGGGTCATGGAGTTTTCTGATAGGAGTCCCGGGGGATCCTCCCTTCTTGAGGACAGTGAAGTGACCACCACCCACCCCTGCTCTCAGGCCACTCCCTGCCCTGAGTCTGGGGGACTTGCAGATTGGATCAGTAGTCCAGCAGCTCTCATCCTGATTTTATTTCCTGTTGTTTAACTTTTTTTCATTTAAGCATCTGAGAGAGGGAAGAAAGAATCACATGGAATGTGCTTTGGAATAATGTCTCAGAGCAGTTTTCCCAAAGTGGGTTCCACGCAGAGTGACCAATTGTCCGTGTTTGCCTAGTACTGAGGTTTTCCAGGGACATGGAATTTCTTCTTTTGAAACCACAAAAGTCCTGGGATGAGCCAGTTACCTTAGCTCCATGGTCTCTGCTTCAGTAGGAAGCTAATAGATAGTACATGAAAATAATCCTATGATCACATAAAACTGGGTTAAATAATCAGGTGTATTTCCTGCAGGCCTTGTCAGAACATTTGTGGGCTCATATAATGCACTTAGATTCAAGGCAGGGTGCTCGTGGCGCAACAGAGAGAGCCTAAATTTTTTTCTCTCTCTTTTAAAAACAAGTAATCTGAGGAAGACAAAATTTGCTGGGGCCGAGTAGGCTTCCGTGCCCTGGAAGGGAAGGGTCAAGATGGTGTACCCTTCTCTAGAAACTTGCCAATGGGCAGCAATGGTTGGGGGCTGGAGGAAGTCTTGGGATACATAGCCAGGGTCACCCCGCTGCCACACAGAGCTTGGCGCTCTGGGGAGTGTGGGTCAAGCATGTGAATCCTGGGATGCCCTGACCACTCTGCCCAGCTACCTGGGGATACAGGAGAGGTGGCAGCAGGCAGGCCCAAGCCTTGGGGATGCCACGAGGGGCTCCATTGGTGAGGCACCTGGGCAGGCAGCGCGCAGCCACCTATCATTGTCCAGCTGGAGCATTCCCACAGAGGTCAGTAGTCCCAACCTCTCTGTGTGCCATGTCACACCTGCACCGTGGGGACACAGGGGAGGGCTGTGTATCCTGATTTAGCTTCCCTGGAGTGATCTGTCTGAGAACACAGGCTCCTCCTGCAGGGCTGAGAAGCAGTGTGTGAGGGAGAAGTGGCCATTGCTTCCTGGCCTCCGTCTATGGCAGGCAGCACTGCTGTCCCCAGGAGTCTCGGCATGTCACATCCTTGGGAGACAGGGCCACCTCATGGGCTCTCTGCAGAGGCCACCCGCCTTGCCTGGGTGACCATGTGATTACATCTGCACAGCCTCTGGACGTCCCCACCTTACATTTCATTCACTCTAGTTGGTCTCAAGAGGGCCTGGGATTATCTGGGTGGGGGTATTGTACGCTCCTTCTTAGATTCCAAGGTCAGGAATATGGGGGTACCTGGATATCACAGCAGCTAACAGCCTCACCCCAGGCTCAAGGGCCAGGGGAGCAAGTAGGCAGCAGGTTCTGGTCTCTGAGCATTTGGCTGGTCTGTGGGGGCACAAGCGGGTGAGCTCCAGGTGAGCTACCAGACTGCTTGGGCCCTCTGCCTTGGTAGCTCTGAGCTGTGGGAAGATCTGTGCTGCTGTAACACCAGTGGAGCCAGCCCAGCCCTGCCAAGCGGCCAGTGACACCAGCTGTCCTAGAGGAGGCTGCTGGAGCCTGAGGTTGTTGGGGGCTGACAGCTGGGATGGGGCAGCCTAAGTGGCCTTGAAGGAGAGACTGGCCAAGCACTGTGAAGGTGACCTGTTGTCTCCATGTGGGAATGCACAGACCCCCCGTCCCACTTGCTGCTTGTGTACCAGCGACAGTGAGCTCTCCAGGGCCAGCAGTGGGTCCCCACCCAGTTCTTAGTTGGGCAAAACGCACCATTGTATATGGAGGACAGAAGAGAGCATGGCCGTGGAACTTTCCACAGGGACCTGGGAGCTGAGCCTTGCCGCAAGAGTAACATAGCCTCTGTTAGCACTCTCTACTGGGGTAGCAATGCTGCCCCTGAAGGCTGAGTGCCCAGAAGCTCCTGGGTCAGTCTCCAGGGATCCGGAGGGGCCCCAAGGTCACCCTTCCAAATGAAGGGCTGGCATATTTGCAGATTATGGCCACCAGGGGGCACAAGAGAGTCTAGAGCCACCGCTAGAGCTGCAGTGGGCAGTCTAGCCCTGCCTCAGCCTTGGGCCGCAGGCTCAGACGCAGAAGGATGAAATCTGAAGTGGACGCAGGACTGGCAGGGCGGGTCTGCCCTGTACACCTGAGGCATCCATGCCCACCTTTGAAGGACAGCTTAGCAAAACGGGGGCAAAGACCCCTAATAGGGGGAGAAACTGCTGCAGAGAGCAGGGGACAAACTGAAAGGTGCTCTTGGAGGAAGGACCCGGCTGACCTTCAACCCGCAGAGCACTGGGTTACAGGAACAGGAAGATCCTGCCCGGTGCACCCCGGAAGTCCTGGACTGCTCTTCTACCTACTCCCTGCCAGCCGTCCCAGAAGAACCCCTGTCTCTACCCATCCCACCTAGCCCTGCACCTGCTCCAGGTGAGCTAGGCCCTCTCCTGGGGGCATGCGCGGTGCCTTCCGTTGGTGTCAACTTAATTCTGGCTCTGGCAGGAAGTGACTAAGTAACCAGTGAGTGGCTGAGTCAGGAGCAGGGAGGCAGAGGCAGGAAGAAGTTGAAAGCGCCAGGGAGCCCATGAAACCGAAAGGAAGGCAGGCAGGAGGGAGGGGAAGCAACCCACGGCCCTCCTCCAGAGCGGGGAGCCCCACCCACGCCTCCCTTACTAGAACACTGCAGTCTTTTCTGATTTTGCTCATACTAAGTTCACGAACGTGGCATCTTTGTCATGGAAACACGGCACACATAGACACGGGTTTTTTTATCTCTAGTTTTCTTTCCTCAAGTTTATCTCCTACCAGAAAGAGTTGGTACCACATAACAGTGTTAAAGTCCATAGTCACCAGAGTAGTGGTTCACTCACAAGGAACACAAAGTGCTGGGGACATTGTGCACATGCCTTCTCTACCTCCTGTGACCCAGCCTGCGTTTTAAGGCTCAGAGGAGCTTCACAAAAGAGGAAAAAAACAGAGCCTCGGAGCCCTGGATAAACAAAGTGGGCCCATTGTTTCTCTTGGCACAGAACAGTCTGTAGGGCTCCGCGGGTGCTCTGGGCAGGTGGAGCTCCTGAGATCATGGCATCTCTGGGAAGAAAAGGCCAGATGGTGGGCCTGCGCCAGGACAGAGCAAGACTGGCAGGAGGAAGCCAAGTCAGAATATGGGTGGCAGAAGGAAACAGAGGCGCTCACCTCCTGCTTGTCCCCCAGAGGCCAGAGCTGTGGGTAAGCGGAACCTGGTGGTGGAGCCTCCTGCTGTGGCCTGTTGATATAGCTGGGTTTGTGGGTCTGGTATCGGTCGAGGTGGCAGGTCAGGCTCTGGCTTGATGATTTCACTTTTAAACAAACCCATGGCGGTCCTGTCCTTCCCTCTGAGCCTGTCACATAAATTTACATTTAGTGCCACTGCATTTTCATCCAGGGAGCTGTCAGGGATGTTTTGAGAAGGAACTGGAGGTCAAATGGTCATGTTTTAGTGGCTGTGCAGATGACAGCTAGAGTTGGGTGCCCGACTAGGGGGACAAAGGAAGCCTCCGGAGGCTTCCTAGCAAGACCCCAAGACGGCCACCCCCGGGTCAGGGGAGAGGCCGTAGATGTGAAAAAGGGCTCTCACAGTTTATGTAGGGGCAAGGCAGGCATCCTTTCTGGCCAGTCCCTACATGCGCACACGCAGGAGTGCGGAGCGTAGGGCTCTGGACCTGCTTTGCGTCCTCCGGGAGGTCCCTAGAGAAAAGCCCAGAAACACAGCGCCGCCTGCCGTAGGAGCTTCCTGCTCTCAAGGCACCTTCTCACGTGTTCTCACAGCACGCCGAGATGGGGCAGGAGCGAGTGTCCTGTCTCCACAGACGGGCAAACAGCCTCCCCAGCGCTGGGAGCCTCTCCTTGGCCACACAACAGACAGGCCCAAAGCCTCTAACTGCCCCACGCCATTCCTATTTTATAAAAATCTTTATCAGAATGTTCAGCCTTAAGTCATTCATTCATGTGCATTAGTAAAGCCTCAAAACAGCTTCCAAGCCTCCTCTCACTTTCTCCACGAGGCAATGAGCAAGTCATAATTCATAGGGATTCTGTCCTTACAAGGTCGGTGGCCATGTAATTAACAAGAAGGAAGTTCGGAAATCCCTCCTGGTCCAAAACCAGGGTGGGTTCTTCTTCCTAGATCTGACACCTATGAGGCTCACCAGAGCTTTCCTCGGTCTCGCTTGACCCTGGGGTCTGCTCGACGTGAATGCTGACTCTTCCCTGGAAGGACTCTGCTCATAGGCATGTGAGGGTTTTCCCTGCCCTGACATTCTCAAGTGGGATTCCTGAGTAGGCAGGTGATACCCATGCAGCATTTAGCTGGGGCAGAGCTGGGCCTAAAGTCCTAGGGGCAGAGAGTGTGCCTGGTGGGGAACTCTGGAGGGCTTCAAGGCAGAGGCGCTGCCCATGCACCTTGGCTCTGAAGGCGGAGTGGCAGGAGGGGAAGCAGTCTGGAGCAGTCCCGGGGAACGCAGCAGAACAGCTACCCAGAGGGAAGCGCTGTTTGTGTTGGCAGCACTGCTGCCCGAGCCATTTCCAGTTTGGATGGCTCCAGGATAGCCGAATGTGGGTCAGTGGGTTTAAAAAAACAGCAGCCAACCTCACGTCTGTGTGTGTGTGTGTGTGTGTGTGTGTGTGTGTGTGTGAGAGAGAGAGAGAGAGAGAGAGAGAGAGAGAGAGAGAGAGGAGCCAGCTCATCTGAGAGTCGGTGAGTCTAAAATCACCTCTGGCTTACACAAGTGGAGCCTCTAGTCTTTGCAGTTCTCCTGGAAGGGATGGGATACCAACAGAAGGGAAATCGACTCGAATTATGGAGTAGGCAGGAGGAGGGGGCCAGAAGTCACAAGCCAGGAGTGGGTGGACAAGAGAACTCCGTTGAAAAAAGGAAAACTCCCCCCTCCCATTCTGGGACCTTGACCCCTGCTGCAAGATGCTTGAACGACAGTCAGAATCGCTACCTAAATAGTAAATTACGAGACATTGTGCCACTTGGGCAGATTTTCTAATCATCCCCCCCACCCCCCTTGGCTTCTGACTGTGCAAACACAGTGAAGTGTTGATGGCATATGGCTTTCTGGGTGGCCTCGGGAACTGGGCCAGAGCCTTCATCACACAAAAGGGAAGAGGAAGACCTCCAGATCACCCACCATCAAGGGCCTCTCTGCCTGTTCCAGGGCCAGTACCAACTGGAGGCTCTTGCAAAGGTGATCTTACCTGCAGGGACTCCAAAGACTGTTGGGTGCACATAGCAAAAGTCCTTGGTTTGTGGTCTGGGCCGAGAGGTTATACACTCTCAGGAGTGACATTTTTGAGTCACTTGGCTGTGAACGCAGAGTGGCAGGAGGGGAAGCAGTCCCGAGCAGTCCCACAGAACACAGCAGAACAGGCACCCAGAGGGAAGCGCTGTTTGTCTCGGCATTTTGAGCCAACTGTTGGTAAGAGGCTGTATCTACCCTGATGGCCAGAGGGACACGGGGCCCCTTGCCCACATAAGCTGGGACTCTGTGAAAGTGACTTTGTCCCTCTGTCTACCCACTTCACCTTGGATTTATTATAAATCCATTCCTGGGCCACAAGACCTGTACGACAAGGCAATGATGCACCAGCACAGAGACTGGCTCTGGGGACCAAAGGGTACTGGGTACTGCTCTTGGCATAGTAGCACTTTGACTGCATCTGGAGCTTGGGCACTTCCCAGATGGGGCTTCTTCATAACCCTTGGCCTTCTCCCTTGAAGAGACTTCTTGGCTTCTGATAGCAATGCTTTGGTGGACAAGGAAAAAACCTTCAAGAACGCGGCAGAGCAACCCCTGAGCTGAACTGCCTTGGTGGGAGTCCTGAACTCACCTTCCCCTTCACAGACATTAATGAGTAAGAGGAGCACACACGGCAGTTCGCTGAACTATTAAAGCAGTGAGGAGCCTGTGGGGCCACTAAGCTCCCAGGTCTGCTGGTGGAGGCTGGTCTGCCTGTGTGATGTTTACGGAGAAAACACCACAGCCTCTTCACCTATTGCTGCATGTAATACTTGACACAAATATGTGCAGGACCAAGTGGGTATTCTGTACCAGGGCAGCCTTTCCTCTGCACGTCAGAGGCATCTTGGCAGAATGAGTCCATGAATCCACTGGCAGGGCTGCTTGGCTCCTCATGGTAAAAGATAGTAATGTTGACATGATATATAAGTGCACAAGACACTCGAGCTCAGTGTAACCACTGTGTATTACATATATGTACTACTAAAAATGGGAAATATTATTTTTAAAAAGGAGCCATAGGACACAAGGGATGTAGCGTAAGTCATGCCCACTTCACCCCATTGGTCAAAAGAAGTTTCATTTCCCTGCCCCAAATAAAGGGTCTGCCACCATGGAAGCAGAGGGGGGAATAATTCCAAACAATATTGTCAGCTCTACAATTATACCTTGAACAATATGGCCACCCTGGCAAGCATTCTGCTAGATTCAGTGACACAGGCATACTCACATCTCAGCAGCACAACTCACAATAGCTAAATGCTGGAAGCAGCAGATGCATCCGTCGACAGATGAATGGACAGAGAAACGGTAATATATTAACACAATGAAGTGCTATTCTGCCGTAAAGAAAGTTTGAGCCATCGATAAGAACGTGGGTGCACCTTAAGGCCATATGCTTAGCAAAATGTATCAGGTACAGAAGCTTACATATTGCCTGGTTCTCTAATATGAGAAAATCGAAGTATAAATATGCAAAAGAGCCAAATAAGAATGATGGCAGGAGACAAGGAGATGGATTTTTTGTAGAGGAGAAGTAGGGATGTAGAGGACGGCAGCAGGGGGCAGGGAGGCAGGGCAGCAAAAGCCATAAAGATGCGGTAAGTATGTGCACCGGTCACCCAAGTTGAATGTAATTATGGTGTATTGCAAACATATACTCGTAAAAAGAATACTTTTGAGTAAAAAAACAATGACGCCTTGCTCTCCAGCTCCTGACACGTGCTAGCTCCCTGTTGTTGTATAAATGTAGAAGAAATATGCTATTTTTAATATCCAGTGTTGCTAGTGATGTCCCTTTGCTTTGCCCAGATCTTTCCTCATAACAGTGTGTTCTGTGACATTGACGAGAAGTGGGACAAACAAGGTCGACAGCAGTGTCCTCACGAGTCTTGCCTCTCCCTTCACAAAGTCCCCATGTTAGGGCACTTCTGTGCACACTCCACCCTTAACAGAAGGACACGTCTGACTGGGAATTACCTGGTGTCTGAGAGTGTGTGTGTTTCCTTGGTTGAGTATGAAAGCAGGCTTCCCTTGGAGGGAGGTGTCTCGGGCATTTTTCCCCTCTGGATGGGTGAGATGGATGGATGCTTTTATTTGTAAAGCGATGAAACAGCTCTTCAGGCTGAGGCGTGCTGCAGGCGCTTCCCCTTTGGCCTGAGCCTCCTCGCTACTGAGCAAGGTCTCCATCCCAGGTTTGAACCAGGCTCTAAGGAGAGAGGACTCTCTTCCAGGACAGCCTCCCCAACCCTGTCCATGCCAGGTCCTGTCTTTTGCCAGCCAGTCCTGAATATGACAGGGACACCTCCCTTCTTATACAACCTCCCTGCTTCTGCAAACTCCCTGCCTCTGCAGTTTTGACTTTACAGGTTTACCCCTAACCATCTCCTCTGGCAGACTCCTGCTTGTAAGAAAACGTGGGCCCTTTCCCAGGTTCAGGGTCAATGGGTCAGGCAAGTCACATAGACCATTCCCAGACACATTAAGGGAGGGAAGGGAGCTGTAAAAAAGTGGGGGAGATGAAGTTCACCAGAAGAGAAACAGGGTGATGGGAAGGGCACATGGGAGTCACATCTCACAGAAAGCATTTGGCAAAAATCAGCCTCTATATATGATTAAAAAAAAAACTCCCAGAAAACTAGGAATAGCAAAGAACTTTTCAACTCAATAAATTACATCTACTAAAAATATATAGCTAACATACTTTATGGTAAGAAAACAGAAAGTGTTCTCTTTATGATCAGGACCAAGGCCAGGATGTCTGTCTCAAGGCTTCTATTCAACATTACACTGGAGGTTGTAGCCAGGGCAATATGGCAACGAAAAAAATGATGTCCATACAGATTGGAAAGGAAGAAATAAAAGTGTCTTAATTCAAAAGCAACAGGATCATCTATAGAGAAAATGCTAGAAGATCAGTAAGCAAAACTACCGGGACTAGTAAGTTTGCAGAACAGCATATCAGTGTTCAAAACTTGATTGCATTTCTATAAGGTAACAAGAATAAATGGGAATTGGAATTTAAAAATAAAACTATCTGCCTGATGTTTATAGGAACATAAAAATACGAAACTCTGAAAATAGGTATGTCAAAAAATGTGCTACAAAATCAATGTGCTGAGAAACAAATCCATACAGAATAAAAGAAGAGCCATTTCAATAGAACATTATGCCATATTTGTTAGTCAAAAGATTCACAACTGCTGAGATGTGAATTCCTCTCAAACGGTTCTATGAATTAATGCAGTTTCAATAGAATTGCAACCACTCTATATTAGTCAAAATTACCAGGCTGGTTTATATTTATATAGAAATGCATAAGACCTCTGATGGTCAAAATAATTTTGAACAAGAGTAAAAAGAACAAAGTTTGAACACTCATGCTACATTATTTAAAATCTTTGTATAAAACCACAAAAATCATTGTGGGACATTATGTGACATTGGCGTAAAGGTAGCCACAAAAGCATGTAGAATAGAATATAGTCCAGAAAAAGATGCAAGCTTCTATGCTCATTTGAGTGTTGACAGAAATGCCTACATAGTATCTATTTCTTTTTTAAAGAAAGGACAGTGGTACTGGAACTTTTGGAGATAGATACAGGCAGCCAAACAGCCAGCCAGACAGATGCAAAATAAAAGATTCTCTATCCTTACCTCACATCATATACAAAAATTAATTCTAAATGAGCCATAGGATCAAAAGTGATAATATTTTGAAAAGAAAACACAGGGGGGAAATCTTCAGATATTTGGTTAGGCAAAGATTTCTAAGATAAGACATATATAACATGAACTTCATGAAACTTAAAAAAATCCTGGCTTTCTTTCTTGGAGAAAATGTATTCATAACACCTGTCTAATAAAGGACTAATACCCAGAATATAAAGGGATTTTACAACTTAACACAATGAACAGGCAAGCATCCTAGTTAAATAAATGGGCAAATGATCCAGTGGACATTTTACAAAGGAAGGCTTTGAGGAGTTTTCTTGCAGGCAGGAGTCAGCCAGGGGAGGTGGTTAGGAGAAAACCTGTATAATAGGCACGTGAGAAGAGAATCAACAGCAATTAATCATTAGGGAAATACAAATAAGACCCACAATGGTAGTCATCTGTGTATTCACCGGAAGACCAGAATTAGAAGGGACAACAATACCTAGTGCTGGCACTGAGGAATGAATGACTAGCCTATCAAATGTTGCTTGGTATGCACACCTTTGGAACACAGTGAGACAGTTTCTCATACAGTTCAGCATCCTCCACCAAATGAGCCAGCAAGAAAGATTCTATCAGGACTTTAGACCCTTCAGACATTTCACCAGTCCAAGGAGGAAAGCCACACAGATTCCAGTTTTCTCCCTGCCGGAAAGTCACCAGGCTTTACTGGGAGTCATTTTGCTCTTAGGAGCCTACAGATCCAATATGACCTAACCAGAGATCCATCAGGGGTTCCCAGGCCAAGGTCCAGGGGTATCAGGACGGGAAGCTGTGTGCATGACCACCTACAAGGCCCAGGAAGGTGCAAAGCTGGAGATGCCCACAGGAAGATGTCTCCTCTGCCCTCCTGGGGAGTAGGCACAGAGGCCAGTGGTGGGAGGTAAGGGAGGCAGATTCTAACTCTCTTGTCTCAGGCACTGGCTGGAAGGGTAGTTGTTTAGTCATACTTTGGGACATCCCCAGACAGTGCCCTAATTGCTCCAGTGAGATCTTTAGACTCCAGGCTGTGACTGACATCCCCACAGCCACCATCCCACAGAACCCTCCAAGGACCTGACCCACACCTGCAGAGCCAAAGCCTGGCGAGCTGGGAGGGGACACATCAGGGCTCTGGGCTGCAGGGCTGGACTGTGGAAATGAAGCCCAGGGTCATGAACAGAAAGCCCAAGGTCATGAACTTTTCCAAGCTGTCCTTCTTCTGAGAAGACATTTTTCGAAACTAAGAAGAGAGGTATAGATAATGATGCAGAAAGGGTCTCATGTAATTGTCCTGCTGGGAATTTAGCATTGATTCTTGATTTTGAATTTTTTTTTTTTTAAAGAGGGTACTTTGTATTGTATTCTTGGAATAAGTGGTCAGCAGGAAACAAAAGAAAATTTAAACAAAAATCCTTTTATGTCAGGAAAAGAAATGAAGAAGAGAGACCACCAGGATTTCAGCTACAGGGTGAGCTTAAAGGAGGATAAGCGAAGAGGACAGCTGGTGCGGAGCAGGACCGCGGAAGTAGGATGCTGGTCCTTGGAAACCACCTCATCCTGGAGAGAGAGTCCTCAGAGACTCTATCCCCATTGGCACAGTGTGAGGGCACAAGCCTCAATAGCGCTGGTGAGCTGGCGTGCTCACTCTGAGGCACCTCTGGTGAGCTTCGCCTTCACTGAAAGAGCCAACCGTGAGCTAGCCTTGCCACACACCAGTGAACCAGCCTCTTCCACAGCTAGCGTAGTTATAGCTCCAACAGTGAGCTGGCACAGAAGCATCTTCATCCACAGCAGCAGCGGTGAGTTAGCCTGACACACCAATGTTTGGCTTCAATATGCCCAATAACCTCTGCAGGGGTCAGGAATTGGATAGTGCCCCCAAATTGTAATCTCAGAAGGTTTCAGGGAGCTCTTAACAGCCATAGAGAGGGAAAGAGCTCCATAGAAAACTTTGTCTAAGTGGCTGAGGTGGGATGAAAAGGTGGTTGAGAGGGGGGTTAAGTCCCATAACTCAGAAAGTAGCCATCAGGTGATTCATGCTGAGTCATGGGGAGGGTCCTCTGACGCAGCCTCACTCCAGAAAGGTCTTTAGCCTCCTTCCTTTGCTGAGTGACTCAAGCCAGCCTTTCTGGAAGTACCGGTGTGGTGTGCAGCCCTGCAGGGGGCACCTGCTGGGCATGGCCTGAGCTGTGGTTCCAATGTCCCCCAGTTATATCTTCAGATATTTAGTTTACAGTAGATTGCAAAGTACGATAACATTTGTACTCACAGAGAGTGGTCTAGAAATTGTGAGTCCATGGGGCAGCAGCTTAGGTCAGAGAGTGTCCCTGAAAGCTGAGAGGGAAGCAGGACCAGGCAAAGAGGTTAACTGTGCCGGAGAAGAGGAGGATTCCAGGAGGAGGGTTCAGGCCAGCGAAGTCCTTCCTTCCTCAGTGGCTGTCAGTTCTGTTTGGTGACAGAGTTGTGCACAGGAATGTCCATTCCTTACTGTTGCTGTGACCAACGACCACAAACTGAGTCACCTAAAACAACAGAAATTTATTTTTTCATAGCTCTGAAACCCAGAAGTCCTGAATGAAAGTGTCTTCAGAGCCACATTCCCTGAAATGGGCCCAGGGAAGAACCCTTCAGGTCTCGTCCAAATTCTGGTATCCTTGTCCCTTCCTTTCCTGTGGCCACGTTGGTCCCACTTCTGCCTCCTGCTCCAGCTTCACAGGTCTTCCCTTGTGTACCTCTGTGTTCTCCTGTGGGGACACCTGGCATTGTTCTTAGAGTCCATCATTATTTGGAATAATCATCTCTCAAGACTATTACCTTAACCTGCAAAGACCTTATTTCCAAATCAACTTGCATCCAAGTCCTGAGTGGAAATGAATTTTGGGAGCCACCTATCTGCAATACCCTTTAATACTAGTTAGGTTTCTAGGTGTGCTGTGTGTCTGATCCACCTATGTCTGTAACAGGATGAGGGGGTCAAAATTCACTTGACCTTTCTCCAGGGACGTGGTTTATGCAGCTGGTGGGAATGTGTTGATCAGCTTGGGTAAATAATGAGAGAGTGTTATGATTTGGATCTGGTGTCCTCCCAATCACCTCATGCATTTAGATGCAGAGGGATACCTATGGGACCATGTGCTATGGGAGGTAGGGCCTGCCTGGAAGGGACAAATTCTTGGGGCTTGACCCAGAGGAATAGTGTCAACTTGTTGAGAGTAGGAATCACCTCTGGCGGAGCTTTCGTGTGAGTGTGATTGACCCTGTGGGCCAAATGAGAGAACACCACCCAACCTGGGTGTGGGGACCCAAACTGGCGCTGGAACTAAATTAAGGGATGAGGACACGTTTTTACAGCTTCTTCCTGAGAAAACTCTGGCCTTCTCCTTAGTCTCCAGACATCAGTTTGCTCCTCCTCCACTTGGCTTGCTGCCTATCATGCTGTGAAGAGCTTCCCTGGTTAGACTTCTGCCATGTGTTTTCACTGTTGCTCACCACCCATGAATGCATTGTGTGAGATTTTATGAAACTGTGAGCTAAAATGAGTCTGTCTTTCCCTAATTTTTGGTTGTAGAATATTTTGTTCCAGCAAAGAATAAGTAACTAAAACAGGTAGCCAGGGGCACACTGGTCACTGGCAGCCAGCAGTGTAAGTGACCCGGGCTGCTTCTCATTAAACCAGTCTTAAGACTGAGGTCAGAGCCCAATTACAGGGACAATGAAGCTGTACATCTGCACATGGAAGGGCTTGCCTGGTGGTCACACCAGACTGAGGCATGGAGAATACTCCAAGTCCCAGTGTCTGAGTAAACTGGGGAAATTTCTTCCTCTGTCTATCCCCACAAGATCTTTAGTAAGAGCCAGATTTTCACTAGCATTGATGGAAGCCTGCTCTCCTAGGCATCCTCTGAGGCCGTGTCGGGGAAGTCATTGGGCAAGAGCAAATATCACAGAAGGAGAACCAGCTCCCAGGAGGTCAGCCTTGTTTTTTCTCAGAAAGACCCTTAGCCCAAGTGGGGAATGGATGGAGGTCACTTCCTGCCAGCTGGGAGCCCTTGATGCTTTTGCCTTAAAGATGAAAAACGTGGAAGGAGCTTTGATGGGGAAGTGTCCAGGCCTGGGGACATCTGTAGCCAGGATTTTGGTGAGCTTCAGACATTGACTGGTAAGGTTTATACCATCAGGGCAAAGCCTGCCCTTGTTCTGAAGTGCCCCTGTCAGGCTCACCAATGACTGAACGTGCTTTTACGACAGCTGCAGATGACAGGCAGGGCTGTTGTTACTAACTCAGTAACTTGACAGAAGAACTAAAGCTGGGTTTGGTCCAAGGATGCCTCCTCCAGGAAGTGGCAGATTCAGGTCTGTGAATCCAATTCTCTAGTGCAGTGGATGGATGGCTTCTCCGTCATGTGGACCAAGTGAATCATGGCCCTTGCTGGAAGTGCAAATACCAAATCACTCACCTCCCTAAGTTGAAGCGCAGCAATTCCCTATGGCCACTCATCAAAGTTACTACCCAGGACCAGTTGACGCCTTCCTTGCCCTAATGGTTAAGAGCTACAGTAAGCTTCCATATTTCAGAATTCTGGGATCCTCATTGCTGTATGAGGTGTATTTAGTAATTGGGGTGCTCCACCATTACCCTTGCTGCAGAGAAAACACATGCTGAGCTTCTCAGTGATGCTGGCATTCCTGCACTGGTGAATTTGAGTGGCTGAGGCACAAGGAGTGCACTCTAGGCTGTGCGTAGAGCTTTATCCTTCAGTGGGTCTTCTGGCCTCATCCACTTCTGTCCCATGACTGTGTTATGATTAATCTTAGGTGTCAGCTTGACTGGATCGAGGAGTAGACAGAATGATGCTATTTCCAGGAGCAGCTTGTGTGCAAGCCAAGAAGGACTTGGTGTTGTGATTTCTCTAAGAAGAACTAAGTGCACTCTTGATGTCAACAATGCCAGCTCACAGGGCTTTGGATTTCAAGACTCACACCAATGATCTCACAATTCTCTAAATTTTGGCCTTGGATTAAGAGGCACATCATTCGCTTTTCTGGTTCTAGTATTTTTGCACATCTGATTTGCCTATTCTCTGGTAACCAGGCAGAAAAGTAGTTTCTGTTTGAGGGGGAGGGGTCTATCATGAAAGGCAGAGATCTTCTTGTCCTCATTGGGTACAAGAAAGCCTCAGCTTTTTCAGAGGTACCAGTGGGCACTTGCAGAGCTCCTGGGCTCAGGAGAACAAGGGGTCCCACAATTCCTCCCCTCTCTGGGTCCAAGTTCTCTGTTCTATTTAGAGCTTTGACTCTTTCTGAGAATTGTGGGACCACCTGTGTCTAAGCTTAGCCACGAAGCAGGCTCTGAGCAGGCCAAGCCATAGTGGAACCTTGTTAGGGAAGGCTGAGCTGATAGGTAGGGCAGAGGCAGCAGAGCAGAAACGCTAGATCCTCTGTCTCTGCCTTACTCTAGAAATCCTCATAAAATCCAAATCAAAATAACTCCAGGTTCAGGGAAAGTGACATAGGACAAGAACAGACAGCTCCCAGACTAGTGGTGCATGACTCATTAAATTATCAGAAAACAGAGGCCAGGCAACTCACATTATACCCTCTGATCACAGGCAGTGAAATAGACACGAGTCACAACAGGGCACACAGATGTCTCATTCCTCAGTGATGAAAGACGCCTCCTGGGTAAGCCGAAAGGCCGAGGAGATAATGGAGCCTAAAGCAATGCATTTAGGTTGGAAGGTAAAATATATATATATATATATATATATATATATATATATATATATATATCAATCATATAAAAATCAAATGATGATCATTTCAGTCTGTATAGGAAGTTCCAGCCTTTAAACACCCGCCTTATCAAAAACAGAAAATGATCACACTGCATTTACAATCCATGCTCTTAAGAAAGCCGAAAGAAAGTGGAGGGAAAAATAAAAAATGCAAGTAACGATAAGGACCTTTAGATATGAAAAATCTTAAATCAGCCACTAAAGCCAAAAGCTCATGCAAACAAAATAAATTTGAATGTTTGGAATTAATCTAGAACAGAGTTTCTCAGCCACAGCACTGCTAGCACTTTCAGCCCAGTCATGTTTTGTGGTGGGGTCATCCTCTCTGCAGATTGTAGGGGGGATAGCAGGATCCCTGATCCCCACTCACTAGTTGTGAGATCATTGCCACCCAGTTGCAGCAATCATTTTTTTTTTTTTTTTGAGATAAGATATTGCTCTGTAGTCCAGGCTGGTCCTGAACTTCCTATGTAGCCCAGGCTGGCCTCAAACTCATGGAAATCCTCCTGCTTCAGCATTCCAGACAATCAAAATTGTGTCCAAATACTGTACTGTTTTCTTGGGAGAAAACAATGTCTCTTTTGGAAATAAATGCTGTAGAATTTGGAAAAAAAATTGAGGTTATTTGACTAACAACATCCTAATTGGGAAATAATCTTATAGTATATAATTTGTTTATGAACAGTCTTTGAGATACTTATCAAGTGGTTAGAGAGCTAGAAGAGATCTCAGGTTTAAAAAAATCATGACTCTGGGATATGGCAACAGGCAGGAGTACAGAGAGCAAGGCCGCAGGGAAATCTGGCTTCCTCTTCAAGCAGGGACACCCGAGGCTTGGAAATGCAGGATCTGGAAGGAACGGGGTTGTGGTTTGAATTTGGAACGTCCTCCAAAAGCTTTGTGTACCTATGGATATTGTGTATTGTTGTGGGGTGGGGCCTGGAGGGAAGGGGAAGATGCTTGGAGGCTGACCTGGAGGGATGTGTGCTTCTTCCACCTTTCTCCCCAGACTTGGCTATGTTCTGCCATGCTGTGAGTAACTCTGTCTCCAGCCCTGGCGTGTCCTTCCATCATTTCTAGCCACCCACTTGTGAACAGACTGTGACCTTCTAAAACTGTGAGCTAAAATAAATCTTTCTTCTCTGAAGTTGTGAAAATCGAGTATTTTGTCCTAGCAACCAAAAAGTAACTAAGATACGATTTGGTACCAGAGAAGTGGGGTTGTTGCTGTGACTTTGCCTGACCGCATGGTTTGGAAGTCTTTGGAACTTGTTTGTGGGAGGAGTTTGAAAAGATATGAGGAGACCAGCTGGAGAAACTTTGGAGTGTTCTGAACCCAGCTTGATGGCTGATTCTGGTCAGAGCTCAGAAGACCAGCAGGTGGATTGGAAAAAACAGGTTCAAAAGGTTTCAGATGAGAACTGTATTAGCAAATGGTCTAAAAACCACACACGTTATGCTCTGGCAAAAAGTTTCTTGGAGAAGAGAAAATTCTCCTTGTCCAGATACTTCACCTAAAACTGAGAATAAGGGCTGTAGAGTACTTAATCTGGTAGAGGAAATCTCAAGGCAACCCAGTGTTCACACTGTCACTTGGGTACGGCTTGTGGCTTTTATACAAATTTATGGCAAAGTGCAGGGGGGAAAATGGCAGAGAAAAATGTTATAGAAAGTTTGCGGTGCTGGACCAAAACGGCCTGCAGTGAGGGGGCCAAAGAGCACAGGGAAGTTTAAAAGATTAGCGTTAAAAAGAAGTCAAGTACTTACACTCGGGACTATAACAACAACAAAAAAAAGATTCCTTAAGGACATCTCAAAAGTCAACAAGACCCCACCCTTTACCCACTGGAGAGTGGAAAGGCACAGGACTTTGCTTTGAAAAGTGTACCCCTCAGTGTCCTGTAGTGCCAAAGAGAGAGTCATGTGGAGTTCAACCATCTAAGAACTAGGCGGCTTCAACAGTGATTGTCCAAGGGGGCAAGGCTACCTCTTGAGCCAATGGCAAACCTTGGCAATAACCATGTGGTCCTGACTTCATAGTCTTTCACAGTGCAAGAGTTTTGAGTTCATAGAGGCTTCCACCAGCTTTCAGGAAAGGGACTTGGAAGCCAGTCACTGCATCTCTGGGAGGGCAGTGTGTGAAGCTGTGAAGGAGAAGCCTAAGATGCAGTGAAGACCTCAAAATTTTGGAGAAGTCAAGAGCATGAATCTTACCTTGAGGCATGCTACAGGCTGTGGGAGATACTGTGGGACCAGGGCCTTCAAGCCTTGTGTAGTTGACATCTTGCTGCTGCCATAGTTTATCCTGGGTGCAGGATATGGAGCTACAGGATATAACACTGATGAATTTAAAACTTTTGGTTCAATTACCTTTTTATCCTTCTATTCATCCCTTTTGGAATGGGAATATTTACCCTTGCCATTGTACGTTGGAAGTGCTTAATTCTTTGGTTTTCATAATATCTGTAGCCAAAGATTTGCCTCAAGTCTCAGCTCAGAGGAGACTTTAGACTTGAACTTTTTTTTTTTAGCAGTGCTTAAAATCGTTAAGACTTTGGCACCCTTAGAGAAGGACTAAATGCATTTTGTATAAGGAAGTGGACATGAGTCTTCTGGTGGGGGCCCGGGACAGAATAATGTGGTATAGATCTGAAGTGTCCCACAAAAGCCTACTAGGTACTCCTGGGAGGTGACCTGGAGAGGTGTCTGCTTGTTTTGCCTTTCTACACAGACTTGGATGTGTTCTGCCATGCCACAAAGATCTCTGTCTTGGGCACTGGTGCCAGCTCCAGCACTGGCCCTTGTTCCAACCCCAGCCCTGACATGTGATTCCAGCCATCCACCTGTGAACAGACCGTGACTTTCTGAAACTGTGAGCAAAAATAAATGTCTACTCCCTACAGTTGTCGATGTCAGGCATTCTCTCCCAGCAGTGAAAAAGTAATGAAGACAAATGGTGTCTTAGTGAGTAATAAACATAGAATCTCTGGTCTTAACAATGCCTTCTGGAATGTTTCTATTTTCTGGGGGAAAAGAGCAAAAAAAGTTACCATCTGAAAGCAGCAGTAGGCAGTGGTGGTACCAACAGAGGCATAGCAGCTTGAGACGTGCAAAGCTTGCCCTTGGCCTGCTGCTTTAGATCCTGTCCTACTTTGACTCCCCAGTGTGGCCAGGGGGCTCCCTGGTCTCAACGCTTCCTCCCATTGCAGGCATAATGGGGTCTCTTCTATCTGAGTCATCTTTGGCACCGGCCTCATTGGTGTTTACCTCTTTCCCTGCAGCTGAACATCTTCCAGTGGCTTTGCTGACGCTTAGCTTGAGCTAAATGTGGACATTTGTGCCTGTGCAGGACTGTTGTTATAAGCCCCACAGAACTGGGTTTCCAGGGCCTGTGAGTGTCTGTTGGGGAAAAGGACTCCTTTGCTAGCATTGGGAACTCAGCAAAGTGTGTTTTCTCTTTGCACCTTCCTCTGGAAACCAGGTCTGCTTTGTGCCTGTCATCAGAGCACTTTCAGAACACAAGTGTCCACCCCACTCCCACTTCCGCATGGCACTTGTGCCAATGTCTGGCTCTGGTCTCATTTTTCCTGAATCAAGTTTGTTATTTTAAATCGTCCCCATAGTGAATTTAACTCCACAGCAAGTAGCACACCTTTCACTCAGACACTCCATGCATCAGTGACCAGAATTTCAATACAGGCTCCTTGTCTCCATCTCACCCTTAAAACTCTTCTCATTGCCAGAAGCGACATGGTTGGAACAAATTCCATGATCATCCTATATGCACATCTTCAGTCCTGCTGCAGACATGTGAATAATGATATCTTTTTAAGCCAAAGCTATAAAGACAGTACAGGGCCATTTGGAGTAGAAATCCTAGGGCTGCACAGAATCTGTCTTCTTAGAGACTATGGGGGGTCATAGAGTCCTCTGCGACTTGACATCTTCTACCTTGCCCCCTTCTGCTCTGCCTCCCCCCAAGCTTTCCTTGGTCTTGATCACCGTAAGATGGCTCCTTTCCATCCAGGGATCTCACCCTTCATCTTCTCCTTGGACTTAGTTTTGCAGGCCAGTTTGCATGGTGGCTGTGACATTGTTCCTGGCTCCACTAGATAATCCCCGTGGCACCATCCCTGGACACAGGTGGCCCTGGGGCTGAGCCTTCTGGGGCTGAGGATGCAAAAGTGATAGGATGAACAGAAGTGACCCTGACTGAGAGCTTTTCAAGCTTTTCAAGGGAAAGGGCCTTCATACTGGGGTCTTTGCTAAAAGGAAGGCACGCACAGGGGTTTTTCATGAATGAAAGACTGTGGAGCTCTGCTTGAGCTTGGAGTGGGCTTCAAGGAGAGGAACGTTGGAAGGTGTCGAGAGTGGTCAGCTGGGGAGAACAGGGATATCATCCCAGCAGTAAAACTAGACTGAGCCCAGACAAGTGCAAGGCAGTGTGCTGAGCGCACCCAACATGGAGAATGGGGAGTAGAGCTGGAGGCTAGGCCTTAAGTAGTTGAGTCTGTTGGGAAGCCTGAGCTGCCTGACCCTAAGTTCTTGCCTTCTAGACCCGTGCCATCAGGGGTCTCCTTCAGAGCCACAAATGAACCTCCTAGACACAGGCCTGGGACCTGGGTGCTGTGTTCATGGGCCATAGTTCTATTTCATGCATAGCCTCTCTGCTCATTGTCCATTTTTATTTTGAGCCTGTCCAGTAAAATAGGGGCAGTTAGGACTAAAGAACCATCTCACTGGGAATACGCCCAAAGCAGCCCTGTGTCCTGGCACCTGGGAAGCTAGAGAACTCCCTGGAGGCCCAGAGGGTGGGCATCCAGGTTAGTGGCCAGATGTGACTTTCTCTGCTTTGTGTTCCATGTGGCTGCCTACCAGTGTGGCACAGGGAGTATACAGACGCAAGGGCCGAATCTAAGTAGAGGCATTTGGCTGAGCCCCTCTGGGGGCCCGTGTTCCGTAACAAGTGTTTTATTGAGACACGTGGTGTTTAGTAGAGTCAGAAATTGCCATTGTTGGAAAAACAAGGAGAAAATTTCTTGAAAACAAATACTGAAAAGGGAAGTGTCAGATCTAGGGAGGAAGATGAACACTGAGTATGTGGGAAACTGCAAATTAATTTAAAAAAAAAAACAGCCAGGAGGAAGAAAGTGGGGATTGTCCAAGTGCCAATGCTGAAGGATTTGGCCAGACGGCGGTTCTTACTGAATTTCAAATGTAAGATATTCTTTGATTAATTTCTCTGAACTTCACCAGAGTTATACCAGCAACTCCCTGAACACTAATTAAGAAGAAGAGGCGGATTGTGACTCATGCTGGAAAGATCCCAGCTGACAAAACCCTCCCAACCCCTCAGAAAGCAGCCCCGGTCCTCAGGGGTAGGAACTGCCTCTGACTGAGGCAGCGCTGGTGTGAGGTCAGGGAGATAACAGAGTTCTAGTGTGTGTGTGTGTGTGTGTGTGTGTGTGTGTGTGTGGGTGGGTGGGTGGGTGTGCGTGCGCGCGCGCGCGCACGCGCAGGCACTGGGCATGTTCTTGAGAAGCGCAGACAGGAGCAGTTAGCAGGCACACTGCCACATGAGCTGCAAGCCCTCTGGGGTTTAGATTTTCAGGACAACAGCAAAACTGAGCGGAGGTAGGAATGGGGCACCCGACTCGGTCACCACCCAGGTTCGAAGTCATCTCATCCAGCTGGACCCAGCCACACAGGGCCATACTGGGTGACTACACTTTTGTTTAAAACCTTGGGTGGTGCTGGCAGAGGACAGAGGATCACTCACTTCCGTCACATGCTGGGGAAAAGTGATTGAGGCAGAAGCAATGTGCATCCTGATGTAGGAATAAGAGAAAATTCAAGTGCAGATTTGCTCTGCAAGTAGCTAGCAGCTTGGGGTCCTTCCTGCCACAATTGGGCTCTAAGGCTGCAGAGCTGACTGCCACCTGTAGGGCCACCGAGGACCCATAGCTTGGACTCCTTTGGGAGCTGCAATTTGAGGCGTATGCTCAGATACTGTTTTCTGTCCTGAGTTGGGAGACAGCATATTACTTTCTTGCAAAGCATGCCCACAGCATGCATTCCTGCTACAATTCATGGGTGCACAGAAACCCACAGCCCTTTGTTTGGGTGACCTAAAAAGTATTGTATTTGCACAGGCAAATTGTCTTCAGCCTTGATCTACATGTAACAATTTACGTACAGTGAGGAACCAACTTGCCCTTCAGGCAGAGGAAAGTTCTTCTCTTCATCTTAAAGGACCCAGTGGTGGTTGAATCATTCAAAGCTGTGGAGGTACAGGAGTGAGAGCTTTTCATTAGTGGTGGTGAGTCTGGTACAGTCCTTCAGCACAGGCTGCCATGTAGCGCTACAACGATCTTGCTCCTTAAGCCTACCAACTCAACACTTCATGGAGCAGACGCTATATGCTAAGCACCGTGCTGGGACTGGAGATCCTGCAGGGTACTCAACCGACAATGGCCAGAACTTCCCCAGGCGTAAGTTATGTTTAGCAGGGATGAAAAGGCAAGGCAGAAGCAAGGCTTTGTCAGTGTCTTTGTCATCTGAGGTCTCACAAAGGAGACTGACGGCTTGGGCCACTAACACGTATGAGGCATGAGCTGTGTTCCCAATGTGGAAGAGAAATGGTTGGAAGCCTGTGGGGGCTATTTAGATCATGATGTCTTCCATTCACACAGAAGGGGGTTCAGGAACCCCAGCTGGCGGCCCTGCTCCTTCCAGTGGTGGCTCTGCCTTTAAACTCCAGGTGCCTCTTCAGTCACTGTCCCTCCCACTGCCACACAGTATGCAGACCCACCCCTCCTCCCTTGTTGAGAAAGTCCTCATAATCAAGTTTTATTTTTATATATTTTTGCCTGGTTTTAACTAAATATTAACTAATTTTTGTTCTGACATAACTGTAGATTGACGTGTAATTGTAAGAAGTAATACAGTGAGATCCCATGTACCCTTTTCCTTGTTTCTGCCAGTAGCAACACCTTACAGAACTGAAGAGCAACATCACACTCAAAAAATGACCTTGATCCAGTCAGCATGGAACATCTCGACGTTCCATCAGTCAGTAGCTCAGCATCCTCCCCAGGATCCCTCAGTTGCCTTCAGTAGCCACGCCTACTTTCCTTTCCTCGATTCTAATCCCTTGTAATGACTAATTTGTTCTCCATTTCTTTAGTTTTTCCATTTCAAGATTGTTATATAAACATAATTGTTCTGCTTGTAAATCTTTCACAGTTGGCCATTTTTAGTTACAATAATTATCTGGAGATTCTTCAGATATTCAATATTTACTATTTTAAGACAATTTATGGTTTTTTTATTGATTTTTGGCATTATAAATGAAGCCACTATGGACATTTAGGTACAGGATTTAATGTGAAAGTAAAGTTCTTTTTTCTCAGAGACACATTCATGGGAGTGAAGTTGCTGAGTTATATAGCAGTTGTATGTTTAGTATTTCCTGAAAATTCCAGTTTTCCATAGTGCTTCTATCATTTAACATACTTGTCAGACATGGATGAACTTAACGATACTGTTCCCCTACATCCTCTCCAGCTTTGGGTTAACATTGTTCATATGATAATGTGAAGTAATAATTTGTTCTAATTTTAGTTTTATTTTCCTAATAGCTAGTGATGTTGAACATATTTTTACGTGTTTAATGGCAAGCTTGATCTTCACTTTCTAGTGAAATGTCTGTTCACATCTCTTGCCCATTTCTAATTAATTTTTTACTGTTGATTTTGGTAATCCTTTGTATATCCTAGATTCTAGTTTTTTTCAGATATGTGATTCGCATTTTTTTTTCAGTTGATAATTTATTTTCTTATCCTTTTGACAGGGTCTTTTATACAGGAGAGTTTTAAAATTTTTGACAAAATCCACCTTAACTGTTTTATCTTTTGTATGTTGTGTTTTTGATGTCAAGTCTAAGATTGCTTAGCTCTTGATCCAAAAATTTTCTCTTTAAGTTTATAGTTTTAAGTCTTAGTTTAAGCCTGTGATCTATTTTGAGTTACAATTTTATAAGTTCTGAGACTTACATTGTAGTCATGTCTTTCCTTTGATGTCCACTTTCTCCAGTATCATATACTGAAAGGCTGTTTATCCTTCCTTAATTGCTTTTGCGTCTATATTAAAATATCATTTGGACATATTTTGTGTGCATATGTTTTTGGGCTTCCTGTTCTGTTTCATTGATCTGTGTGACTGACCCTTAGCCAATGTCTCATAATTTTGATTGCTGTAGTCATATAGTAAGTTGTGAATTTGAATGAACTAACTCCTTTACCCTTCTTTTGAAAATTGTTTTAGCTATTGGTTGATTGCTTTCCATATGAACTTTAGAATAATTTTGTCTAGAATCTACAATCTTGCTGAAATTTTGATTGCAATTATGTTAAAATCTGTTTATTTGGTTATAATGTACATCTTTATTCAGTTAAGTATTTCAATCCATGAACATGGTGTGTTCCTTCATGTATTTAGATCTCTTTGGATCATTTCCATCTTCATTATATAGCTTTCAATAGACAACTACAACTCCTATATATGTTTTGTTAGATTTTTATCTAGAAATTACAAATTTTTGAGCCATTAAAAATATATTGCATTTTTATTTTCATTATTCATGTGTTCATTGGCAGTATGTAGAAATAAGTTTGATTTTTTGTGTGTTTGCCTTGTACTTGAAAACTTGCTAATGTCATTATTCTAATTTTTTTCTTTTAATGGACTCCTTGATATTTTTAATGTAAATGACTATATCATCTGTAACTAGAGACATATTTATTTTTCCTTTCCAATATGTATGCATTTTAAATTTTTATTTTTCTTTATTCACTACACTGGCTGAGTTTTCAGCAATATGTTAACAGTAGTAAGGGTGGACATTCTTGGTTCATTCTCAATCTTAGGAAGAAGGCACTCAGTCTTTCACAATGAAGGATAATAGTGATGTCGATTTTTTGTAGATACTTTTTATCACCTCTAGGAAGTCCTTCCTTTGCTCATATATTTAGAGTTTTATTTTCTTGTCCTCAACAGATATTAAATGTTTTCAAATACTTTGTGTATCATTTGATAAGCCACTTGACATTTCTTTGTTAGCTTTTCAGTATAATAAATATTAGTGATTAATCTCAAATCATGAACCAACCTTTTATCCCTGGAATAGTTCCTACTTGTTCAGAGTGTCTGATTATTTTTTATGCAGGTGAACTTCATTTGCCAACATTGAGTTAGGGAGTTTTGTGCATACATACTTATATATGAGAGATATGCTACAGTTTTCTTTTCTGTACTGCCCTTGTCTGGTATTGATATCTCAGTAGCACTGTCTCCACAAAATAAATTGTTACTTCCTATTCTGTGTTCTGGAAGACATTGTGCAGAATTAGTGTTAGTTTCTATTTAACTGTTTAGTAGACTTCTGTGGTGAAAGCATCTATGTGTCAACCTTTTTTAGTGTTTAAATTTATGAATTCAATTTCCTTAATACTTATGAGTTATATAAATATTCATTTCATCTTGAATGAATTATGATTGTTTTGTTTTATTTGGGAAGTTGATCTATTTCATTCAAAATGACAAGTTTATGAAGAATTGCTTGTAGAATTCACTTAAATTCTTTTTATATCTGCAAAGTCTGCAGTTATATTCTATGTAATTACTGATATTGTTAAGTTTTGCCTTCTTTTTTGGTTAAATTTAGTAAAGATTTGTTAGTTTTATTGATCCTTGCAAAGTAGCACTCCATTGTTTCTTTGATTTTTTTCTACTGTTTTTCTGCTTTTAATTTGATTGATTTTTGCACTTATCTTTCTTATTTTTTTCCTTCTGTTTTGTTCTTTTATTTCTTAGGTTCTTTGGGTGGTAACTTAAATTATTTATCTGAGACTTTTTTTTCTTTTTTGATGTATGCATTCAGTGTTACAAATTTCCTTCTCAGCATTGCTGTAGCTGTGTCTTATAGATTTTTGTGTTTTCATTTTCAATCAGTTCAACATTTTTTTCCAAGAGTTCCTCTTTGACCTATGTGTGTTTTTATTTTCTAAATTTTGAATGAGCTTTTAAAAACAATCATTGGTTTCTAGTTTGATTCTTATGTGATTGAAGAGCACAGATGCATGGTTTTTATTCTGCCTGATCCGTTGAGCTTTGATTTTTGATCCAGGACATCTTTGTGATATACACTCTAACTTAGGATATGTTCTGTTGGTACTTAAAATGAATTCTTCTGCTATTCACGGGTGGACTGTTCCCGTGTTGATTGGTTCCTGTTGGCTGGTGATGTATTGAATTCTTCTGTATCTCTGATATTTTTTGTCTAGTTGTTCTATCCTTTGTTAAGAGATGATCCTTAATTCTTCAACCATACTTGTGGATTCTTCTCTTTCTTTTTCAGTTACGTTAGTTCACATGTTTTACAAATCTCTTGTTCTGTGCATATACATCTTGAACAGTTAAATTATTGGATCATTATTTAAAAATTCAGCCTCACAATTTCTATTTTTAATTGATGATTTTAGACCACTTACATTTAATGTAACTGTTATATGTTACTACTAAATTGTGTTATTTTAGTTTTTCATTTACTTGTTCCATTTTTATTTTCTATCACCTTACAGTTTACTTGATTTTATTTTATCTTATGTTTTTAGAATTCTATCTCTGTTTTGATTTGATCATCAAAGAGATGTAAATATAAGGTAAAAATATGAGTCAGATTGTCTACTGTTCTGATAAATAAGTCTTTCTCTGTATTCTGCTCAGCACCAAGGCAACTTTCCTTAAAGTCCTGAGTGTGGTATGAGAAATGTGAGGGATCTCAGATCAACACGAAGGCAGCTTCCTGTTTGACTCTTCATCTTGAGAGGTACCCTGTGGGCTGTCAAAGCTGCAGCAGTCCATATTTGCCTGAATCTTCAGATGCCCTGAACAGCGTACATACTTTGCTTTTTATTTTGAGCACATTTTTCTTTGTATTTTAGTCAGTCACTTATTTTTTTATTTTTAAATGTAATACCAGGAGCTACATCTCCACTCCTGTTTTGTTTTTATTTGGACATAAGATCTCACTAAGTTGATAAGTTGCTTAGGCTGTTTTTAAATGTGTGATTTTTTTTTTCACCTCAGCTTCTCAGAGGGCTGTTGTTACAGTTGTTTGCTACCATGGTTAGCTAGTTAATTTCTTACTATTTTGCCTTTTTTATTTTAAGAAGATTAAGATATTCTCCAGCTTTTTAATTTGCTTTCAGCAGAAATTCACTTCGATGACTTTGTCATGTTCCTAAATGTAGATGCTTTACATCTTTTGTTTGATTTCCTCCTCGGAATCTGAGACAAAGCTTTTATATGGATAGCTTATTTTGTAGAGTTCCCAGGGGATAAGCTAATAGGGGAAGAGCAAATCAAAGAGGAAAGGGTACGTTGCTCAGCTGGTCACCATTGTGGGCAGTGGCACTCTCTCAGTGAGCAGTTATACAAAATGGACTTAGAATTGTCCCATCATACGGGAAATGGAAGAGGAATGCTCAGTTCTCAGCTTTTGCCCCATGGGTTAAGAGTCATCCCAGGGGTGTAGAGACAGTTGCATCCTCAATGGTAAGTATGCTCCAGGATGGATAAGTGATTTCACAACATGTGACCGTGAATCCCTGGGCCAGAAATATGAAATTCCTCAAATTGAGTGACATATGGCTAGGATGTGTCTGCATTGCTGTATATCCTTAGTGGTAACTAAAGCAGGCAGGTAGGTCACAACATGAGAGAGCCCCTAAAAGATGTCCAGACAGATCCATTGCTGTGGTTTAAGTATGTTTCCTCAAAGTTCATGTGTTGGAAACATTTTCAAATTTATGTTAGTGGTATTTGGAGGTGGGGCCTTTGAGAGGTAATTAGCATTACACAAGATAATGGGAGCAATGACATTAAATGTGGCTTTACATGAACAGAGAGAAAGATTGAAACTGACACACTTGCTGTGTCTCACCATGGGATGCTGGGAGTACATCACGACCCAGGGCAAAGCCCTCACCAGATGTCAAACAGATGCCAATGCCATGCTTCAGAACTGCGAGCTAAATAAACTTATCCTTTGTTAGTTCCTGGTCTCAGGAATCTAGTTATAGCCACAGCAGATAGACTAACACAGCTGTGTTCTCTAGAGTGAATCGTGAAGAGCTGGGGTGCATTTTTTCACCAGCTTCTGAAGCTGCGAGATCAACCCTACTTTACCACAGTTCCTCTACCAGCTGTGCCTCTTCTTTCTCACAATTATCTTCATCTCTGACCTTGCTCAGGGCTCACCAGCCACTACCACCCCCACTCCGCCGTCAACTCCAGGTGTATCCTTAGGCTTCAGCTCCCGTGATCAACGAGCTCAGCCTCTGCTCCAACCCAGTTCATCCTTTTGATCCAGCCCACCCACGCCTGGGCCCTCGGGAGCTCCGCAGTTGGTTCAACATTCACCTCGTTCCAGCCAGTGGAGAGGGAAGGCATGCAGAGATGGGCTGTTTACACAGACAAGCAGTGCCAGGAAGCCTGTCACACAAAGGACACACAAACACACAAGGCAGGGAGCTTCACTTTGTTTTTCGTTTATTCATATAACTCCCCAGGAAGGGACAGTAGGAGGAACTGGGGCTATGAGGTCAGTAGGATCATCCGTGAATAGAATATGCAACTTTTTCAAGCATTCTAGTTTTATCTTTTTTTTTTTTTTTTTTTTTTTTTTTTTTTTTTTTTTTTTTTTTTTTTTTTTTTTTTTTTTTTTTTTTTTTTTTTTTTTTTTTTTTTTTTTTTTTTTTAGTCTGTGAATCGCTGGGGCTATTCCAACATGATAAAGAGTCCTATTTTTTCAGCTTGGCATCAAAACTATGTGTCTGCAAAATCTGAGTGAAACTGAAGAAGTAACAAGTTTTAAAGAAGTCAAGCTAAGAAGCAAAGGGTTAGCATGCTGTTTTTGTGGAGTCTATTTAAAAGTAAAGAATAAATGAGCACAACCGCTCTGCTGTGCGCCGAGTATTTCACTCCGCCTTTGCAAGAGGGTGGGGAGTTTTGTCTGACTTACACATGTAAGGATACGGGTTTCTTTTCTGATGCCCCTGGGTGGGGGGCTTGGGCACACTGCTCTGAGGGGTGCACTTTGTCTAGAACAATGCATGTTCTATCCTTTCTGCAAACAGAGAGGTGTAGTGCAGTGAGATTGTCACCACAGAACAAGCAGAGCACCGGGTGGTGTCTGGGACCTTGTAGGACAGGAAGGAGAGGCCTCTCCAGCCTTTAGTCCAGTGACTTAATTTGTGTGGCCTGTGCCAGGACAGTCTCCTTCAGAAAACAATAGGTGCTTAGTTGACAACACCTGTCCAACTTCTAATCTCTGGACATTGAAGAAATGGAGCATCATCAACACCTTCTAGAAATGATGGTGAACACCTGAGTTGCTCACGTGATGCTCATTCATCATCCATTTCCCTTTCCCAGAATCCCTGTGGGTTGCACTTCATTTTTAGGGTCTTCTCCTTATAGGAAGGGAGACAGAGGGAAACGCCGGTTATTTGTTGTTTCTGTTGTTGCTCTGTTGTGTTTTGCTATGATTTGTTAAAACACAAAAAGATGGTTTCTCAGACTTGGAAAACCCAGAACACAGACATTCTTTGGAACCATATGAAGTGATAGCCAGAGTTGGGGGAAGGGATAAGGAGGGGGTGGGAGGGTTGAAAATGGGAAGGGATTGTAAAGTCGATATGATACATAGGTGTACGTAACACCCAAATTCATTGTAAATACTATGTATTAATTACATTTGTATATTAATAAAAAATAGTGGGGGGAAAACACAAAACTATCTGTCTGTTCTTGCCAGGGATACACAGAGGCCTTTCTAGAGCCTGGTCAGGTGTGTAGGTGACTGCCAAGGTCGAATTTACCTGGGCACCCAGTATGTCACAGTTTTGTCTTTTCTGTGTTACTGTCAAGGCTACTAAAAGGGTGTGGGTTATGAAGATGGCATTATATCAAGAAAATTTTCTTTATTCTCCTTCATTATACTTTGCAGGCATAAGAATTTTTAGTAGTGATCTATTTCTAGTTTGGCACACGCTTTGATCACAGTGTCCCGTAGAACTTTTGTTTTGTTTTGTTTTGTTTTTTTTGGGGGGGGGGGGCGGGTTTTGGTGCTGTGAACAGATAGGGAATCTGTTACAAATGGACATAAAGAACAAAGGCCATATACTTCCCCTGGAGGTTCAAGGATATACAGAAGTTTAATCCCACCGATCAATGTTGCAGTGGGGATGGGGACTCAGAGCCCTTGGGTGCTTGCTCCTTCTGTGTTGTTGCTGGCTCCGCACATTCTTCTCAGAAGCTCTGTAGAAGGTGCAATCCCAGCCCCACCACCCTGAAGAGAAAGAGTCCCCAGCTAAACCTTCCCTATCCAGAGCTATTCTCAAGGACCCACCTCCATGTCCCAGGTGACAGATTCATGAGGGGTATAATGAAAGTCTCCACACACCGTTTAGGGGAATACTCACAACAAGACCATCTAGAGGCAGAGACTCTGAACCTGTTGGGGCTAAGCTGTACCAGGACAAGGCATGTCCCATAAACAGCTCTCTGTGCACCGGGACAATGTTCTACTCAGAGATTCCCTGGTGACATCTCAGCAATGATCTGCTGCCTCTGACTCCAAGTGCCTTAGTTTGAGATAATCCTTCTGGCTATGTCCCCCATCCTTAGGTAGCACAGCCACTCACCAGTGTAAATCCCACTGGCTCTACCCATGGTCACCCCCACACACAGCCTGTTTCCTATGGTTTCGTCTCTCTGTCTTCTCTGAACCCCAGTGGCCCCTCTTTCAGAGCTTTGTGTTTCTCCCACCTGCTGCAGGCTGCCTAGCCCCCACACTCCATACCATGGACTGGGGCTCCCTGTGCTGCCTGTCAGTGACAACACAGACACAGAAGGGGCCATGCCCTTCTCCACCTGCCCTCTACCCTCTGCCAGTTGTCTCCCACCTCTTGGCCCTCAGGAAGCTCTTAGGTTACTCTACACTAGGCCCTTTTCCTCCACTCTCCTGCCATCTGGAAAGCCATCCTTGGGGGGGTCTCTTGCTCCGTAGTCACTGGTCTCCCAACCTAATCTGACCTCTCAAACTTTTCCTTCCTATAGGACATGCAGGCTCCACAAATAACCCTCCAAATTCTGCCAGGGGTGCCACACACAGGGCCTAGATGCCTCAGACTCAGCACCACCTCACTTGCCAGGCTCTTCCTGGAGCCTGGCACGTACCCTCCACAGCCTGAAAAGTGTTCTCATACCCCATGGTGTCACCACCAACACTCTCACTTTCTCTCTCCCACAGCCAACCCCTCTGAAGGTCCCTCCCCTGGCTTTCTGGCCATTCCCCTGTGAGAGGAGAAGTCCTTTGTCCTTCCAATACCATCTAATGTACCTCGGGCAGAAAAGGCTTTGCCCCTCCCAAGAACAGCAGTGGGTGGGAATCCTCCGTGACCTTCACGCCGCCTCCAAGACAGACATTCCTCTTTGTGAGGCTTCTTCTCTGCACTCTGCTGTGTTCATTCCCTGTTTGGATGGCGATCTAAGGGAGGACCTCGTGTCCTCTGCAGTGCAGCCCGCGCCTGAGCCTGGCACCCTAGAGGCTCCGCCAGTGTGCTGGGTGTTCAGCTGAATGCTTGGTGCAGGGAAGGCGGGGCAGCGGAGGGGCGTGGGAAGCGGTGTGTGCGCGTCCTCTCTCCAGATGAGCTGGACTCTCACCCCTGTCGGAGGACCATGGAAGGAGCACATTTGGCTCAGATGAGCTTCTGCTAACAGCGTGTTCACTGTTTTGAAATAGAAATTAAAGAACATTTGGGAATTGGGTTATGTGTAGAGAAAACATTTTCCTTGAGTTTCTTTATGGAATGGGTGGGGAATAGGTATGCATGCAGGGGAAAATTCAGGGTAGGTGGTCAGGTCCTTGGGAGATGTCAGTGAGGACCCCGGAGCCCAGCTCCTGAGGCAGATGGGCTTGGGCTCCATTCTGTGAGCACTAGAGCTATATGAAACAATGAAGCCAGTGGTTAAACATCAAACATAAAGCCAATGCCCCTCAACATGTTGATATCTGAGTCATGGCAGCAAATTATCTTTTTACACCCTGCTGTTGCCTGGACAGAGGACTCACCTGTGACCCTAGGCAGAGGATGCCACGTACACACAGCAGTTTAAGAGATTATTTCACTCCGTGACTATTTCAGTCATTCATTATTTTGTTTGTTGGCCATTTCTTTTTGCAAAACACCTTCCCTGCACCTCCCCAGAGCTCATTTCCAACCATTATAGCCAGTCGTCTGACTAAAGGCCTTGTATACTCCTGCAGTCCAGCCTCACCTGGAACCTGGGAAGCTCTCTGGGGTGTGCTGGGTGCTTCTCTGAATGCTCTGCCTCAGGAAAGATGGGGACAGGAGGAAGGCATGCGAAGAAAGGGCGTGATTATGTATGTAAGAGCATTTTGTACATTTTGTAGCAATGAATAAAAAAAACCAGATTACGTCAGGGAAGTGTTCCCACAAACCCTCCTAGTCATTGTTACAATGCCCCACTACTTTGTGGTCAGGAAAACTGAGGCCTGATTTATAGCAGTGACTTTCCACACTGGCCCAGGAACTCTGGCTGACACATGCATCAAAGAACAACTAGGAGCAAGGGAAGAAGAGAGAAAATGCTTAGTAAGAATCAACCGAGAGGCTGGAGGAATAGCTCAGTGGTTAAAGCGCTTGCCTAGCAAGTACCTGAGTTTGATTTCCCAGCACCATGTAAGCCCGGTGTGGTCGCATACACCTGCAGTTGGGAGGTTGAGTCAGTAGGATTGCTGTGAGTCCGGTGTTGGCCTGGGCTACACAGTAAATTCAGGACCAGCCTGGACTAGAGATGGAAACCCCCCCCCCCCACCCCCCCCCCCCCAAAAAAAAAAGAATCAACTAAGGCCAGCCTTACTTCTCCCATCTCCAAACTGCTCCATGGCCTGGTGCACTGTGAGGCATCCCTCCGCTGCTCAAGGAGACCTCGCTCTGGAGATTCTCTGGGAGGAGTTTGGCCCCCTCCTCCCTTCCCCCGCCCAGCAGCGTCAGTTTAGATCTCCACTCCTCGTTCCTTGCCATGCACCCTGGAGGAGGACCATGCGGTATGAACACCAGCACATTCTCAGGCCTTGGGCACAGACATGTTTCTGCATGAAAACAGGTCTGCCTATTCTCAGAGCAAAAAGCCTGGAGGCCACTGTGTGGAAGCTCAAATCAGGCCTCAAATTAGCCACTGTGTGTCCAAGTCCAGCTCAGGCTCTGCATGGAGATCCGGCCCCACGCCCACAGGACAGCTCACTGTGCTGCTCTCTTTCCTGGCTCAGCAAACGCTTTGGGCAGCCCTGTAGGGCTAGGAGAAGACCTAGCCACGTGGGCCAGAGCACGGCCCTAAGTTAGTGCTGAAGGGGGAAGGAGCGGGGGCAAGGCGGGCTCCAGGCTCGGACTGTGTTGTGCAATGTTCCGGATGTTAGGGGCCAGTGAGGTGCTGCCAAGCTGGTCCCTCGCTCCCCCGTGGTGGCCACTGTTGCAGAGGAGGAACAGGATTGCAGAACCATCCTGAGGATGCCCTGGATTGAGCCTCTCCTCTGGGCGCCAGGCCCAGAAGGTGTGTTTGGAACAATAGGCATTAGAAATCCTCAAGGCCTGTAGGTGTCCCTCCTCCCGCCTTCCTTCCTGGGTCTCTGTTTTCTGTGGAGTCTGAGCAGTGATTTGGCCTTTGAAGAACCCAGGTCTTTTCCTGATTTGTTTGTTTTCTTGCTGGATGATGACCACGCCATCACTCTGGCTCTCTTTCTGAGCCTGTTTCAGTTGAAATTGGGCTCTTCAAGCGAAGGAACTGAGACAGCAGGGCCGGATGCTGGGCTCCCAGTTTCTTCCCTAACACCTGCTTCTTCCCCCTTTTTCCTTTTATATACAAGTGAGTTCTGCAGCTGCAACCTTCCCTGACTGAATTTCCCAGCTCCCTACCTCTAGCAAACCACCCTGAACTTCTCTTTCTATGGAACTCCACCTGGAAAACTCTGAGCATTCTGACAGAAGACCAGAACCACAAACAGGATAATCCCACATCCAGTCCAAAGGGAAGGCCCAGGTTCTGACCTTCCTCACGGCACAACCAGGAAGGAGCCGGGTACTTCTGGAGATACCTGGGCCAGTCAGCCGGCACCAGGTGCGTGTGATGCTGAGGCGGGGGCTGCTCGCCACAGAGGGTGTGTCTGATTCACACTGAGCCAGAGATGGGGAGGCAGAGATTCACTTTCACCATCTTGGGCTGAGTCTGGGGATTTCCAGGGTTGATCTCTCAAACACCTCTGCATTCCCTAATAGCCCAAGGCGTCAGACCTAAGTCCCTATAGCCCAGCTGAAAACATTTTGAGAACTGAAGTTCTCCAAGGTGCTTGCAGGCCCACACGACAGACTCACAATTAAAGCCGGTGCCGTTCAAGAGTTGGTGCTCAGCGGAGCACTGTGGGAAACGCCCAGTGCCTGTGGCCTCCGTAAACAGGATGGCTTGCCTCCTGCCTCCATCATGGGTGTCGAACCGGAGCCTCGCCTTAGCGACATCCTCAGCCCTTTGTCTATTTGTACACAGGTTCTCACTAAGCCACTACGTTGAGTAGGCTGGGCTCAAGCTTGTGATCCTTCCGCCTCAGCCTCCTGAAGTCCTGGGATTACAGGTCTGTGGCGCACCCAGCTTGGGCTTCTGTTCTCTCTTAAATAAAACCTTGATTTTGAGCGCCTGAGCTTAGAAAGTTTAAATGACCGCAAGCATCAGGAAATCGCTTAGCAAGGTTAGAGGCCTTTCCCAAGCAGCTCGAATCCACAGCAGCAGCTCGGATGGGATCCATTCGCCGCCCTGAGGAAGGAACTTGAGAGCACAGGGGGCTTCCTAGGAGACCCGGAAGCAGGCAACTCACAGGGAGGGAGTGGCGGGGTGACGGCCCAGGGTGGACTTTCAGTTTGGGAACTGTCTGTGCCTATTTGGATTAATTTTACTGCAACGGGAGTGGTTTCCATTTCAAAGCGGGTGGCTCCCCAGGACAGGGCGATACTCTGAAAGGAGCCCGTGGTCCAGGGTGCTACCTGCAGTCAGCGGGGACTCTTTTCTCCCCTTTCTCGTCTCTGCAGCAGATGACTGTCCGCAGATGTGGCCTTGCCCCTGTTTGAAGCAGGAGGGGTCACAGAGGCAGCAGGAGGTGAATTTCCGGGACTGCTCACCTTTGTGTCCAGGATCATTTTACCTGAGGTTGACAAGGAGACCCACAAAGACCCTTCTGTTCAGTTACCAAATCACCAAACCTCCTGGTGTCGTGGCTTCTTGGCTGTGTTCACCCTCGCTTTCCCCTTCCCACCGGGGAGCCCTGACGTCATGGACCTACAAGCCTTTGCAAATCCCGGGGAGGGAGGCAAGCCCTGCAGCTCCCTTGGACTCTGGCCTCCTCGCGCTCGGCAACACACAGGTATCAGGAGCTTGCCCGTTTTCTTTAATTTCCTGTGGTGGCTGTGACAATGCGCCAAAGGCAGGCACAGGACCAAGGCATGACAGGATGGGTCTCCCTGATAGCTCGGGGGAGGGGCTGGCCCTGGCCTCTCCCCTGGCCCGTGGGTGGCCGGCTCTTCCCTGTGCTCCCGCTGCCTGCCTCTGTTTCTGCCTCCGTTCTCTTTGACCCATCTCTTTTCTCAGGACAGCTGATGGAGCATCCCCTCACGCCCCAGTGTTAGTGACTTCGCCTTAATGGGCTCCTTCTTCAGAGACTGTCGCTGAGTTGCTGGGGATTAAGACCGACATGTGAGTCTGGGGGTATGTAGAGCAGCTCAACTAGAGAGGACTCGAACGGCTTTCCCAGGGAACCTAGGCGCTCAGTGATGTGTGGGAGAAGAGGGGAGCCATCAGCTTAGTGGCCCGAGGCGGCCACTCAGTTTCTGGGTTTCTGGTCATGTGTCCTGGTGCCAGGATCCCTGCTGAGCTTGTCTGTGCATTGCCCTTGCTGCTGGCAGACCTTGCTGCACACACCGTGAGCTGAGGGTGAGGGGACCAGGCTGAAGGCAGGTGGGAGCAGAAACCTGCCTCAGGATGTGAATGCTTTTATCATCAAGCATTTTCTTTTTTATTATCTTTGTTCTTCACATAGCTTCACAAGTGCTGGTTCCTGTTTAGTTGTTTCTAGGTAGGTTATAGCCCTCAAGACATGTTCCAGAGGTCCCAGCCTGTCTGTGCCTCCCGTCTGTTTCCCAAAGATGCCAGGTGGGTTTCACTCCTGTCCCCTTTTGGCTGTCTCCAGCAGAACATCTGCTTAGAGCTGTGCCTCTCATGTAGGAGTCACATCTCAGTAAAAGAAGCCACCTGTATAGAACCGAGAGGCTGTGTTTGTGTACGTAAAGAGATTTATCCTAGGGAATTGGCCCCCATGATATGAATGAAGTCATCTAGGTCAAATCTACAAACTGAAATTGTTGTGAGCTCAAGGCAGGAGACTGGGGAGCAGCTAACGTTGCAATGCAGGGCCAGTGCCATCAGTGCATGCATGTGTGTGTGTGTGTGTGTGTGTGTGTGTGTGCGTGTGTGTGTGTAGTATACTCTTGAGACCTGTAACTGATAGGATGGCGTCTACCCACACTACAGGAGGCAATTGGCTTTACTCAAAGTCCATCAATTTAAATGTCAGTTTCATTACAAAGCACTCATAGGTACATCCAGAATAATCTTTTACCACATATCCGGGAATTATAGTCCAGCCAAGCTAACACATAAAACTGATCATCATTCTACTGGTTAATGCCTATAATAATTCAAATCTTTACTGGAAATCCAAAAGACTTATGGGAAGAAGGTGAATTCTTCATGTACCACAAAAATCTTAAAACTTTTCTCTCCTCAGCCACCTTTTATATTCTCCATACCGATGGTTGCTGCTCTCCTCAAACTTGGCCTCCCTTCCCCTCCAGAACCTTCTGAGACCCAGGTTCCTGTGCTTTTTACTGATGCCTTCGTCTGTCTGTCTTTCTGTCTGTCTACCACCTACCTAGCTACCTATCTGTCATCTATTCTAAAATACTAAAAGGCTGATATGGATAAAGTTTTTTCCTCTCTCTCCCCTCACATCCAAAGTCTAAATGCCAGAAGGTCACTACTTTTAAGTCTTTATCTATTTCTTCTGCTATTAAAAAAATCATATACTTGGAATGTTTTCTAAATTAATTTTTGAGTTCTAGACATGATCTTTCTTGTGTTTTCTCTGAGAAGTGAAGATTCAGCTCTTTAGCAGTCTCTCTCTCTCTCCCCCATCCCTCTCTCTTCTCTCATGTTCTATCTCCTTCAAAATTAGCTCTCAGTTGTTAGTGATGGTTTCTGCAGTCACAGCTGTGTAATAGTCACGGCTCACAAAACCGAGTCTTGTACTTAGCTGGAATCACATTTCTTCTTTGTCTTAAAGTTAACAATTGCTTATTTCTCTCTGGCATGTATGTAGCTTTTCATGTATTTATTATTAATGTATCTCTAAAGTTTGCTTTGAAAAATGATAAAAAGTCTTGTGCAAAATACTAATAGTAGAACTGGGGGTATAACTCACCGGCTAATGCATTTGTCTAGCAAGTACAAGGCCCTGACTTTGATTCCCCAGAACCACATAAACTGGGTGTGGTGGCATACTCCTGTAATCCCAGCTCTCTGGAGGCTGACGCAGAAGGATTGCTGTGAGTTCAAGGCCAGCCTAAGTTACATAGTGAATTCAGGGCCAGCCGAGACTATAGTCCGAGGCCCTGTCACAAAATAAATAAATACATAAAACAGTAGTGAGTCAGGGAGCGTAGCTCAGCAGTTAAAGTACTTGCCTAGCAAGCTCAGCGCCCTCGGTTCAGTTCTCTAGCACCACATAAGCCAAGCATTCGAAAGTGTCCTTCATAATAACTGTTCACTCGTCATTTCTTTGCTTTTTATTTTTTAACACAAAACACTCCAAGATTCAAACGTTGACTTCACCCTGAAGACTTGTGATGTTTCTACAGCACACACAAAATTCAACCCCCCAAGCAAAGATTGTTTGAATTTCGGGATTGTCTTTTTGAAATGCTCACTGTATTTCACAGATGCCATAGCTCCCATCTCCGATGACGCAGGAGCACGTGGAATTCTCCCTGCTTTTCCTCTGTGTTTGTCCTGACTTGTCCTCGAAGCCTGCTCGTGAGAGCAGCTGAGAGGAGCTCGGCGGCCTTCTTTCTAGAAGGGAGCGCTGGCTGCTGGTCTGGAGCTCTGCAGAGGTCCCACCGGTCCCTTTCTTAGGCTGGTACTTCCACTAATATTTCCCAGCAATCCCTTCAGATCATTTCCAACCTCTTTAGTGGTATCTCCTATATGAAACAGATCTTGTCAATCATTACTTCATGAAGGATTAGACCAATGACCACAGCATTATTTTTAATCCTAATTGTTACACTCTACAGAAAATAATAGAATTATCATTTTTAAAATTTTTTGTTAAGAAAAAAATACATAATATTTCATGTGGTACTTCAGGAGTAGAATCCTATACCTCCTGTTGACAATCAGCCCACCCAGCAACTTTAGCCCATCTTGGATCTCAGCACGGGAGGGTTTCTCACCTTCAAACCCCATGTTCCCCTCAACCAGCCTGCTCTCAGGCTCCCTTCTTAGCCTCTAGGCTCCTCCCCTCATGGTCTCGTTGGGCAAGTGGCCCCACTCACTGCTGCTCCTACAGTCCACTGGCACCTCATGCCTGGCCAACTCTCTGTCTTCTCTCAGGAGCTCACACCTTGCTTCTGTTGTCATTGGTAGGAGCTGTGAGAAGTTCCTGTGGCTACCTCACCGAATATTACAACCCTGCCCCTTGAGGCCATTCAGAATCTATTCTGTCATATTCTGAAGGCCACAACCCCAAGTTCAAGGGGTCCACCAGGCCAGTGAGTGACCTCTGAGGAATGAGAAGTTCAGGCTGTTCCCTGCCTCTCTCCAGGCCCTTGTGCCTCTGAGGTCCCTTCAGCCTCTGTCTCTGTCTCTATGTCCTTCTTTCTAGACTCCTTTTGCTGCTTTCTCTTAGAAGAGTGGCTTTTGTTGACTTTAGAAGCCACCCTAAATTCAGGGTAATTCCATCTTGAGGTCCTTAGCTTAATTACATCTACAGACTTTCCACATAAGGCCCCCATCACTGGGATTTGGTGTGGACAAAGCTCCAAACCCATCACAGAAGTCTTCAGGGGAAACACTGATAAGTACACGTGTATAGTGGGTCACTCCTAAGGGGGGGGGGGTGTCTTTCCCTGCTGCCTCACCTCTGCCTCCACACCTGATTCCTAGACCTTCCCCAGGACCCCAACTCTGCTTGGTCATGTTCCTGGCCAAGGTTCCCAACAGCCCCTTGAGCCTCAGGCTGCTCCTTTCCTTGGGCTCCCACTTTCCATTTCCAATCTTCCAATAGTTGGTCCTATTTACTAAGGTGGTAAAAGCTTGTAGGCCAATCTGAATAGCACACAGAGGATAGACAGACCTGCTTGGAACCCAGAAGGAGCAGGAAGAAGTCTGCCTGGGCTAGCCAGACCAAGGGGAAGGGTCTTTGTTCAGTAAGCACAGAGCTCAGAGGACCTCAAGGGCCTGGATCTGAGGAACCACTGAAATTATGAAGGGCCCTGGAGCCGTACGCCTCCGAAATGGCTTCCTTTAGGTCAAAGACGTGGGAAAGTACACCTTCTGGGTGGGCTCAGAGTAGATTTCTGCTTCCTGTGTTTTTCCAGTACTTATTTTTGTGACAATTGTTGAGATATCTGGGGACTTGACATAGCACAGCCCATGAAGCTCTGATGGCCTGTGTAGGCGGTGAGGATCTACTCCATGAAGAAGGCCCTGGGGCTCTCTGTCACACTGATAGACCCATCTTACCCCAGGATAAAGGGCCTCTGTGACAGCCAGAGATCAGGATGCAGAGAGGGCTCGGGGTAGACACTACGGCACACCTCTCTTCCTTCCCCGTCCACTTGCTGCTCTGGCCCTTCTCTCTTGGATGGCCCTGACTCCAGAGGTCATGATCCCCTCATCTTAGTCCCTGAGTTGAAGGTGTCTGTGAGGGGAAGGACCAGTCCAGGTGACCAAGTGTGTGTTCAAGTCACAGTAGCATACACAGTGTCCAGACGCACTGTTTCTGGGACATGTCTTTTCTCAGAATACCACAGGATGGAGGAGAAAACTCTGGCTGGCTTTATGTGGCTCTAGGGCCATGTGGATTAAGCATAGCCCTCAGCTCAGGCTCTTGCAAGCACTTAGGGACCCATCAGGCCAGTCTGGAGGTGCCTGCGCTGTCTAGTCACTGGCCTGGCTTCCTGGGGAAGGGCTGGCCTCTCTCTTCCTCAAAACTCATTCCTGAAGGCCAAGCAGTTTCTGCACATGAATCTCTCAATGCCAGGACACACGCTGGCCTTACTCTGGATGCCACCTGCAGGGGTTGTACCAGGATTTTGTTTGTCTGGATTTCTATTTGTCTCTTGGCAGCTTACAAGGCCCTAGACTCACACTGAGCTGCCAGCAACCAACCCTACTAGTCCCACCTGCTGTCTGTGAAGTTACTTTTGAAAGCAGGGAGTAGGATTTTGCATTTAATTGTGTTGGTTTTGGCCAGTGACCTGTCCTAAACTAATGTTTGATACTTGAGTCTGTGACTGCACGGGGCCTCCCATCTGCCCACCCCCCTTGCGGTCTTGCCCTGGATTAAATTCAAAATCTAACATCCTGTCTACTCTGGGCCAGAACTCTTCCTACAGGCTGAACTGTGAGCTAGAGTGCAGGTGGCTGTGTTAGGGGACCCACCAGAGCTAGCTGCCCCACCAGGCCCAAACTGGATTTCTTTCCTGAGGGGCTCCACTGGACTCCTCAGTAGAAATGGAAAGTGGGGCATGATTGGTGGGTTTTTACTTAGAAATCCCGGTGGTTCTGGGTGTCCTCCTCTTTGGAGACTCACAGGTCATGACAAAATCATGTACTAGATGATTCTGTCCTACAGCCTCACATTAGTGTGACTTCCTGACCTCCTGGCTCTCCTGGTCCTAGTTGCCCCAGGAAGAAGGTGCAAGACCCCAGGGCAGGTGGCACACCTGTAGGGGAGGAGTTGCCAGCAGCACTGGCACCCAAGTCTCAACTTGACAGTCAGTTTGTTACAAGTAACTGCCCACTCACCCATCCATAGACACATATGAGTGGGTGTACACACATGAATAAACATATACATGCCTGCATTCTAGGAAGCCCAATACTTTATCATGTCCTTGCCCAGGAATAGGGGAAGTACATTATTGTTTAGATCTAAAATGTCCCCTAAAAGTCTCATGTGTTTGGAGGTGGGGCTGGTCAGAAGTGGGGCATGGCCTGGAAAGGTAAAATCTGGTCCCGGCTCCTCCCTTCCCTCCGTTTCCTGGCTGCCGTGGAGTGAGGAGCTTTCTGTCACCAGCCCCTCCACCATGCCACTTCTGCCTTAAAGTCAGTCAACCATTGGCCGAAGCCAATAAAATTGGATCAAAATAATACTCTTCTCCTTTAAGTTGTAGGTATTGGGAATTTTGTCCCAGTTAACATTAATAGAGATAGAGCAGGAAGTAGATCCACTGTTCATTTTGGCATGTTTCCACAAAATCCAAAGTGAGGGACTGGCATCAAGAATGCTCAGAGATGCAGCTTTCTCAGGAGACCCCAGGAGGAGCCCCGGGTTAAGGGGGAGTGAGGCCCTGCTGTGTAGACTGGACATGCAGTGGACAGCTGGGAACAGGTAGCAGCTAACATTGCTCTGAGATGCTCAGCTCTTAGGAGGGCCAAGCACCCAGTTTATGGGACAAACCAGCCTGCCTGTGAATATGCCTGTGTCCAGGTAGAGACTGAACAAGAAGTAAAGAGGAAGGTGTCTGAGGTTTTCAGATGTGGTCTCAGTTCTTTCTCTGGACATTGGATGTTTCTCTGAGGCTCCAGCAAACTCTAGTATTTAATAAGCCCAGGATGTCTACTCACTTGCATGGTACCCTAGTCCCCCACCCCACTTTCCAGGGCTTGGATGTGGGTGGGAGTCTTCACAGTGGAGACACAGGTCTGATCACTCAGCAAGCAGACCTCAGAGCACTAGGAGGAAGAAGAATGAATTTTGTAATTTTGAAACCAAAGTAGAGATAGTCTGCCCACCCGGGTACAAGTTTTACACTAGAGGTGTTGTTTCTGCTTTGAGTCACTTGAGGGGGAAGGACCAGGGCCTGGGCAATCTTCATGGCCTCCCAAGGCCTCCACAGGACCCTGCGGGGCTGGACATCCTGTGGAGAATCTGTAGGGAATTGCGGATTTGCACACTTGGGATGTGTCTGGTTTATACATGTTTCCATGTGCACTGATATATAAGCATGTGTTTGTGTGATGGGGTGTGTGTAAACACGTTCACATGTATATATATGTGTGTGTGTGTACATGAACATGAACATTTGTGAGGTGTATGTGTGCATGTATGGACAAGTGTGATGTGGATGCATGCGTGCACACTTACGCACGTGAGAGGCAAATGTATTTGCATACCTGTGTGCTTGTCAGTCACAGTGCAGTGGATGCTGAGCCTTGTTTTGCAGGGAATAGACCTTTAGACAGGTGCCCAGGACTCTGTCACATGATTCCAATGCTGAAAAACCTTCTGTTGTATCAGTCACTTCTAGTAGCCAGCCAGGTGACTGAAGATGGGTCAGGTTGGGCTTTCTGGAGCTGCCACCATTCTGATAGGCCTGGGAGCAGGTTGGAAAGGGAAGAGAGGCCACGCAAGCTACCATGGCCCTTCCTGAGACCCTCCTTCCCCGGGCTGCTCTCTGGGAGGTAGGTTGGTTCTGTGTTTACTCAGTAGATCCTGGCCCTAGGTATCCCCTGGAAGACACGCCTCTGGTGGTTCAGGTGATATCCTGGCCATTTGCAGTCCCAGAGCTGCAAGCCTGTACCCTAGGGATACCCTGTATCCCGACTGGTGCTCACAGGCATAGATGCACTAACAGGCCAGCAGGTAGACTGTAGAGTCCCTTCTTTGCCTTCACCAGATCCCTGCCACATTCTCCTTCCTGTCTGCATGGTCCCCCGGGGGTTCTGGGCAGGGCCTTATCCCTATCTGCAGGTACAGATGCTCCATTCTTTCCCTGGGCTGGCTACTTTGCACAGAGCTCTGGAGAGCCAGACAGTTCCTCCGCACCCTTACAGTTCCTGTGTACCCCACCATCAACACAGGGCGGATGTGTTCAGACTGTACCATGACCCATGGGAGGCGTGCAGGAAGGGCGGCATGATTAGCATGCCAGGGGAGTGAGGGACTCCATGGGTGAGGAAATGGAGGGCAGGCACTGCCTGGTGCTCTCCTCAGATGGCAGGAAAGGCAAGATTTCATTCACTTATTTGCTTATTTCGCTACTGGAGATTGATGACCAGGGCTTCACACTGAGATTCCCCCGTCTTTATTTATTTATTTATTTAATTTTGAGACAAGATTTTGCTAAGTTACTAAATTGCCCAAGATGGCTTGAAATTGTGACCCACCTGCCTCAGCTTCCCAGTGTGCTGGGATTAAGGTGGCACCACCATACATAGCTGCAGGTTTTGATATAAAGATACATAATGATGAATGACTTAGAATGCAGCAGTGTTTCACAGCTGAGGCCACAGGGAACAGACGGGTAGCAGGGCTGAGGCAACTTCACCCAGGCCATGGCTTGGATTTTAAATGTCTCCCGTAGGCCGCGTAATTAAAGCTTGATCCCCAGCCCATGGCACTATTGGGAGATGAAGGAACCTACACACTGCTCCCCCTCCTGCACGAGCTGGGGCCTAGTGTAATAAGTCAGGACACTGTGGGCATGCCATTGAAGGAAAGAAGGGAGCCCGGGCCCCTCCTCTTCTACCTTTCTTAGCTTGCTGGCTGCAATGAGGTAAGTGGTTTTGCTCTGTCCCGTGTTTCTAACATGAGATCCAGCCTTACCTCAGGCCCGAAGGCAATGCAGCCAGAGGATTATGGACTGGAACCCCTGAAACTGTGAGCCAAAATATAACCTTTCTTTTTCTCTCTCTATTTTTTTTCTTCCTTTCTTTTGTTGTGGGGTAGTAGAGATTGCACATAAGACATTCATACTAAACTGCATTCCTAAACCCTTTTCATTTCTTTCCATTTTGAGTCACGATCTCACCAAGTTACCCCGTTAGGACTCAAATTGGCAATCCTCCCAACTCAGCCTCCCAGAGCGCCGGGGTTATAGGAGTGTGCTACCATGCCCGATCAAGCCTTCCCTTCTCATACATTATTTATCTCGGAATTTTTTCTCAGCAGTGGAAAAATCTGACTCCCACAACTACTTCCCCAGGCCTGAGTCTGTTGACATTTGCCACCACATAGAATTTGGTAGTCTCTAGAAATTTCTGTGACGACATACAACACAAAGTGCCCCAGATGCTATCTCCTTCCTTTAGAGTGGAGGGATAGTCATTTCTGAAACCTGTTGTAGCTTTCCTAGGCCGACCCCTAAGCTATGCCACAAAGACAGGAAGAGAGACAAGGAGACCAGGGCTGCGCAGGCGTCTTTATTGTTCCTGGGCAGGGAGCAGTATACACAGCCACAGTGCGGTCACTTAGCTTGTAAAAATATCTCAATAAATAAACAAATAAGCAACATATACACTGACACAGGAATATTAAAAAAAAATGGCTAGCTGAGCAAATCATGGAGAAAAAGAAGGGGAGTACGAGGAGGGGAATTCCAGGCTTCCTTGAGAAAATCATGCAGAGGTCAGGGTGGGCAGGGAACCGGGGTCCTGTTCTGAGAGCCTTGGTCCAGTTTGAACAGACTGTACAAGAATGCATTTCAGTTTTACTTAAAAAAATATACATTAAAGAAGGCACTTAGAGGGAAATACAAATCCAAAATCCGGATAGTTGCAAATGCATTCCTGAATCTCGAGATTTCCAGAAAGAATAAAATCATCCCCCTCCCAATAAAACCTACAAGAACAACTCCAAATGGAGGCGATGACAATGCAAAGGTCACTGGCAAGAAAGGCCGAAGTGCCCTTCCCACATGGGGACCCTGTCTGGGGAGGAGGCTGCTGCCGCCCCATCTGGACATTTGCTGGAGTGAGAGGGGGCCTCTGTGAGGTTGTCCGGGATGCTGGCTGGAGAGCAGATGGGGGCCTCCGTGAGGTTGTCCAGGTTTCAGAAGTTATGGGCATGGGTGTACTCCAGTTCCATCTGCGCCTGGGACACACGGGTCGGTCTGGAAGACAAGGACGAGAAGAAGGGTGAGCCACCTCCACACTGCTCCCCAGCTTGCAGGAGTGTGGTCTCTCATTAGAGTGCCCCAAGACTGGACATTTCCTCAGGTCCTCCCCCCCAACCCCCACCTTGCAGGGACTAGGCAGGTGACTGCCCTCAGTGCCCAGGCCACAGAGCTCCTAGGCCCCTGGTGACTGCTCCCACATCTCTTCAGGCTGCTACACCCTACTGGACAAGCCACCAGAGCAGGCACTGCACAGGACAGAGCCTCAGGGATGAAAGCACTATGCAGCTGTGAAGAGGCCACGTGGCTGGTGGCGGGCCATCCAGGGCTACAGGATGAAGAACAGAGAAATGACACAGCTGCCAGGGGTGGGGGTGAAGCCAAGGGTGGATTAAAAAACCCTTAAGCTCCTGAAATGATTATAGATTCTTAGGAGGTTGGGAAAAAAAAGTATACAGAAAGATCCCTGGTAAATTTTACCCCGTTACCTTGCATGACTACAATGTAATGTCACAACCAGGCAATAGACATCCACACAGTCCAAGAGCTTCTTCATGTCACTCATGTGTGGTATGTTTGTATGTTGGCATGTGTTCGTGGTAGGTGTGGTCTATTGTGTGTGTGGTTCTAGGTGATGTCATCACATGTAGATTTTGCCACTTACTGGATCAAGATACATTATTTTCCCGACACCACAATGTCCCTTATGTCGTGCAATTGATCTGTAAAAACACACATGAGCCAGCCACGGGGCAGGGCCAGGCTTGCTGCAGATGCTGGCTTGCAACTTGTGCTCATATCCCCCTCACACTACCACCTGAAGTGTTCTGGCAGGGACAGCAAGTGGAAAGCCGGCCTCATGGGCAGATGGCTTGTTCACACACCACACATACCTGTGTACCCACACTACACATACACACACATGTATACACATGCACACCTGTAATTCTCAGCTCAGAAGCAGCCTGACTTCTAATGGTGAAGGTCAGGGTTGGAGTTAAGCTTGTAGCTTGGAAGGAGAGTTTTATGTCATGCTGAAATGATGCTGCTGCAAGGAGAGGGAGTAAGGAGACATGTCTGGGTCCTTGAGGAGTCTGGGAGTGGGACTCCAAATTTCACATGATGCCATCTGTGCCCACTGTGCTCACAACAGGAGATGCATTGAGAAGACGGTTGGAGTCCGGAGTCCGTGTCTTAGTTACTTACTCATTGCTGTGACAACACCTGACATCTCTGGCTTAAGGGAGGAAAGATTTATTTAGCTCATAGTTTCAGAATATCCCGCACATTCTTGGGCAGCCAGCAATGGTGGAAGTTTATGGTGAAGCAGTAGTGAGTGAATGTGCAGAGACTAAGGGAAAGCCAGAGCCTTGCCAGAAAACGCTGTAACAACACTTCTTCCTGCTTTTACTTAGCTCAAGCTGCCAGTTGGGCCTCCCAAACCCAGGGCGGGTGCCCCTCCCTCACATCCTGGACCACAAGTCAATAACACACATCCCTCGGTGTCTCCAATCTCAACAAGTTGACACAATATATCCAGGTGAAATCCCAAGCATCCACCCCTTCCAGCCAGGCCCCACCTCCCAAAAGCACACAGTTCCATAGGTATCCCACTACGTTAAAATACATGAGGCTTTTGGAGGACATTCCAGATCCCAACCACAATAGTCTGAAACCTGGAATTCAGAGGAATGCACTTGTTTTAAGCTCAAGGTCCTAAGTCAAGGTCATGAGGTCCATAGAAGACAGGAGAAAATACCACTTGGTATAAACTTTTGTCAGGGAAATATACCATGCTGGAGTCCTTCAGGTAGATACCAAAGACACACAATCTAGAAGCTGTGTGTTGAAGACTGCCTGCACACCACACAATTATTCTGCACCCAGGCCAGGGTGCAACAACCCATTATGGTGTCATCCTTCCAGAACACCCTGAGCTCTGTCAAAGACTTTTAACGCCTCCTGGGTTCTGATTCCTTTGCTGAATCAAGAGAAAGTTAAGAAATAGCAAAGACAGGTTTCCTCTAAAACTCAAGTGCACAGAAACACACACACACACACACACACACACACACACACACACACACACACTTCTTTTTTTTTAAGTTCAGCGAACTCCAAATAGTTAAACCTTTTAAAGTGGTCCTGGGCAGAAAGTCAAAGGCTGCTCTCTTTTGGAGAATGTGGTTGTAATTAGATAATTAATAAGGGGGGGGGGGTGGATAGAGAAAGCTAAATGGAAGCCTTCCTCAGTGGGAGGAAATAATTATAACAGCTTTTGATATATGAGCTGAACTAGCCCTCCAAGGGAAAATACAGTATCATCCACGAAAAGCCAAAAATGACTGGGGCCATCCCCAGCCAGTGGTGGGTTTCAGGGTTTGCTTCACGTGCCTGCAGGGGCCCAGGGCTCAAGGAAAAATGAGCGGCAGATTCATTAGTCTTCTTGACCGAGAGCCTCCCGGCCTGGCCCCCTTGATGTCACCCTGACCCCAGCCATGTCTGCTGCAACAAATGGGAACCATCTGGGCTCAAGACTGCCTCCTGTATACAAGGGCCACCTGAAACCATGTGGCATGCCCTGCATACGCTTCACTCCCTGCATCTGCCTGCCTGGCCCAGATGTTCAGGGAGCTGCAAAGCAGCAGCAGGACAGGAGACCCTTGCAGTCCTCTCTCTCCTACAGCAGACGAAGGGTCACCAAGAAGCAGGCAAAGGGTCTTAACTCTATATGCTCAAGACTGAATAAAAAGTTAAACATAAATGAAATCCTCAAAAAGTGGGGTAAGGGTGGGCTTAAGGAGAAAGAATTTTATTCAGGCCACCTTCCACCTATCTATGCTTCAAATCTATTTTTCCTCTTTCCTTCTATATTTCTTTCCCTTCTCTCTTTCTATCCATCCATCTATATTTCTATCCATACACAATACCTATGTTCATATAATCCTCTGTCCATCCATCCATCTTTTGAAACATATATTCAACCCTCCATCCTTGCAAATTTTCATTCATCCATGCAACCATCCATTTATCCATCCACCCATACACACATACCTATGTACACATAGCTATCCATTCATCCATCTCATCTAGCCATCTCTAAGACTGCCTACACACCGCACAATTAGTCTGCACCCAGGCCAGGGAGCTGTGTGTTGAACCTTCTCTAGTCAGGGCACACGTGTGTAAACATGTACAACACATACACACACCTGAAGTTCTTTCTGTGGAGCCTACAGGGGTGGAAATGTCCCTACTGTTGCCTCCTAAAAAAGATTCCCTTGATTTATGGTTTCCAGCACTGCTGGGGTCGGCGAGTGCCAGGCTAGAGAAATACAACGATAGGTTGACACCTGCTGTTGGCTCACATGGGCCTTGATGGGTCTTGTCCATCCCCCTGAGGTAAGCCACCTTCCCACTGGGCATACAGTAAGCAGAACCCTACACTGGAGCTCTCTGTCCACTCACTGTGTCAGAATCTGGCCTCTGACCACTTGGAACATGATTCCTCAGTTGCCCACACCAACCATACACAGATGGATGGAAGGAGAGAAACAACTTATTATCAAACATCCTAAAACTCTGAGCACATGACAATGAAATGAGATGCATCAGGTAAATGGGGCCACAGATAGGGAAATTTCCCCACCGAGGGCCCACTAAGTGGTCCCCAAAGAAGGAGGAAGAAACTGCTCCAAACAGAAGAATCTACCATCTGGGGAGACGCATGGATGAGATAAAGACAGTCTATTTCAAAAGAGAATGAGTAAACAGAAAACAAGCAAAAAAGACTCTTGGAAGTAGCATGGAATGCAGAATTAGAAATTGTTTTGAAGAATGGAAGCAAAGAATAGAAAAGCAGACACCAATCAGCAAACCTAACAAGTTAGAGCAGCTCACAGAGGTTCCCAACACTCAGGGATCAACAGAAAAGATCACGTCAAGGTGACAGAAGAGGAGCCCACATGTTCAAGAGAGAGCACTGTCTTTGCATGAAAACAGAACTCTGAGTTCCAGAAGGAACACTGAAAAAAATGGCCGACCAACTCTGTCGCACAAAATATTTCCAGCAGAACATGAACTTCCTCCAGGTTTCTAGGCATAAAAACAGAACAAAGCAAGTAGAGTCCTGGGCTGGCTTCCCATGTGCATCTACTACCTGACACATGGAAATCCCAGAATTTCCAGTTTTGATGAAAAAAAAAAATGAGGATGTCCTTGAGTCCCCTCCCCAGGTCACCCAGTCCACCTCAGGTCCGGGCTGTTGGGAAAGCTAAGGCAGCCCACCCTGTAACTCAGGCCTCCAGCAATACACCATGTGTCCTTTGGGGAAAACACCCACCCATAGAAATGTCTATTCTAACACAAGGACTCCACTCCTGCCTATGAAAGTACAACTCTCCCCCGGTATATCAAACAAGCAAACAGGGATGTAAAAGAAGCACTACACGTAAACCTGGGAAGTCAACAGGCCTGAAGCTGCCAGCTAGGCTGGGTGCATCTATGGGTCCCTGCAACCCCCCAATTGCAGTCTGCTCAAAATCTCACAAGGACAGAATGGCTCCAGCAAGATCTTAGGGCAATCTCATTTCTGAGCCGTACTCTTAATTATCGTGCTATCCAACCTGCCAAGCTCATTCATGAAAAAGCAGGAAGCCCAAAGGTATTTAAAACTGTGACCAGCTCACCAAAGGTCTGTGTATTACTCCCAAGAGAAGGAAAAGCCAGATTGTGAGGAGACAATGCAACAAAACCTCCTATCAATAATAATAACCTAAACGCAATGACCTAAACTATTCTGGAATTTGAAGATGAGGAAACAATTCCTATTTTATTTATTTACTTTTAGAGACTATTTTAGAACAGCTTCAGGTCCACAGCTAAGTTGAATGGAAGGAAGATGTGGACATGTCCCATATGCCCTGTCCTCATCCATGCATAGCTTCTTCCACAAAATACCAATACTGCGCCAACACCTGTCCAAGCACAAGAAAACCGAAGGATGGAATGTCTACTGTGACTCCAAATACAAAAATCCTAGGCAAAACATTGTCAAATCAAGTTGTAGCTTTAAAGAATCGATTCTTTCTGATCAAGAAGTGTTGTTACAGAAATGTGGACTAGTTAACACTTGGAGATACAGTAAAGGAAGCCAGGTGGTAGAAACCTCCTTAGACACCAAAAATCTAGTAACATGAGTTCTCAGTACAGCTGGGGGATGGCCCTGGATCTGGGCCTGGGCTAAGCAGCCTAAGAATGAGGCAGGCCGGGAAAGTGGCTTAGCTTCTCCTGACCTCAGTTTCTTTGCTGCAAAACACAAAGGGAGCGATAATATGACCTCATACACAAGTGCTTTAACAGTTAACTGGGTCTCAGCTGATTTATAGTTAACACTCTCATCACCATGAGGCGGAGCCAAAAGGGTAAGAGACTATTTCCCTCCCCAGCTGGGTCCCCAGGGCCTCAGACAGTGCCTGGCATATAGTAGACGCTCTGGGAGTATTAGTTAGAGACGCCTAAAATGAAGAGAAGAGGGAGGAGCTGCAGCTTGAATCACCTGGTGAGAAGCCCCAGGGCTTGCACGACCTTACAGATGGAGCCGGGGCCTCCTGATGTCTGCCAGTGGGCACAGCAGCTCTGCAGACCACACACGAGAAACACAGCTGAGTAACAGTGAGAGAGAACAGTGCTATGCCAGTGCCCTGCTGGGCACTGGACAGCAGCAGAGATAGGGACACTCCCTACCTCCTGACCCCAGTGCTCACTACTTGGCCAAGGTGGCCATCATTCAAGGAAACCAGCAGTTTCCTTTACAGAAGCTCAGCCAGGAGGGTCCCCAGCAGCCACCTGTCCATGCGCTCCCAATGACGGACTACACATGAACAGAGGGAGGGGCCAAGGCCACTGGCTGACTCCCTCGATCTTGCCTCTCCAGGGTTCTGTCCGATCTCCCACCCCCTACCAGAGGGAGCTTCTTGACCTCAAGACCAGCAGACGGCCTATAAGGTTGGCTGACTCCTGTGCCTCCTCCTGCCCAGTGGTCACAGTGCTTGTCCCATTTCAATGCAGAAAGAGAACCAGGCTAGGGTCACTGCCTAGGCCACATGGGCTAATGCTCACAGTCATGGCAATCTGCACCTTAGCAAACCCATGGTGTGGGATGACAGGGGGCTCACTTTCTGTATCAACCAGAACAGACTCATTGGGTAGGGCATGTGCACTCTGAGTTTCTGTGGCTCAGAAGGTGGTCCCCCAAGCACCCCACCCACCAGCAGTAGTGACCTGGGAGCCTCCAAGAACTGCGGATTCAAGCCTCACTCTGAACCCAGGATGAGCTTCTACAGATAGCAAAACCCAGCTCTTCTAGGAGGTGAGAACGGCTGAGCATGCCCAGCCGTGTCATCCTACCCACCTCCTGCGACAACCATCTCTGTAGGAGACGTCAACCGACGCAGAGAATCCTATGTCACACTGCTGTTTAGAGAAATGGCAGGAGCAATAACTGGGCATCTTAATAGTCCCCATAGGCTGGCCTCACCAAGGACCCCTGACCCTGAGACCATGGCAGCAAGTGCAGTGAGCCCCAGACATATAGGCTATAGGCCCTCTGGGGAGAGCCCAAGCCAGACAGGAAGGTCTAGGGGCAGGTGAGACACATGCCTCAATGACCACCCACCAGCCCCAGTGACAGACTCCCGAGAGAATACCGAGAAGAGTCACTCCTGCTCAGCGGAAAAGGCTTTCTTGTGCCATCTGGGTAAGGGCTTCAAAGAGACCACGGGGCCACCAAGAACAGACCAGCTCTGGGTAGCCTCCTGGCCTGCTGCCAGCACGAAGCTGGCTGCCCGCCCCCAGCGCTGCCTTCCCCAAACACGCTGTCGTTTTGACAGATGCCCTGTGCAGAGACCACAAGGAAATGCAGTGTTTCACTTTCAAAGCAAAGAATGCGGAGCCTCCCTCCAGGGCAGATCTGCAGTGATCTCTGACCAGAGCAGGGATGCTGGGAGAGCAGCAGCTGCAAACAAAGCTGTCCTTGGGTGGGCAGGGACCCCGCCACTCAGCAGCCACACACCAGGCTCACCTGGAACGCCAGGAGCCAGCGGTCCAGCCCACTTGCGGGACTCGGGAGAGTGAGACTGAGGTCCACTTGAGTGGGTGGGTTCTTCGCTCCGGGCTCCCTCCGCTCCTATGCTCTCCCCTGGGCCTCCCCAGCTCTGGGCTGGCGCAGGATGTTCAGAGGGGCAGAATGACGGGACATCACAACGGCAACAGCTCTGACCCCCACCCCGGCCCCACGGTAAGGATTATGTAAGAACTAACTTCCCAAACGGGAAACGCTGGCAGCAGGGATGTGGGGGTGCCCTGCTGTAGGCCAAATCCTACCACTTACCACTTAGCCTTGACTTCCAGGAGCCGCGTGAGGTCGGAGGGTCCACGTCTACGGATGACAGTGAGGCCAGGAGAAAGGGACAAAAGGCAGACTGTTCTCTCTCCGGGGCAAACGTAAATCAAGAAGCAATGGGGCTTCTGAGATGAATTTGTTTTTACAACATTCCTATGGTTGGCTGTGCCTGCCCCTCACTCCACGCCCGGGGGTCCCTACCCTTTAAAGGGGTGTTTGTAGCACTCTTTCAACCGAGGCAATGACTGTTGAGCCACCCCCCTTCCGTCCCTTTGAGGGCTCCTTGGCCCTTTTTTCAGAGTCGGATGAAAGCCACAGCCATGTGCTTCTCATTAGGCTAGTGAGTGGCAAGGAGGGGAGATCGCTGGCCACAGGGCTTTGCCGGCCTGAAGATCCGGGAGCTCCGCTGTGAGTGTATGCGTGTGTGTGGTGGCGGGGTGCTGGCCCCCTCCCCCTCTGGAGAGTCAGGCTCTCCCACGAACGACTGCTGGGTGACAATACATCCCCTCCCTCATCCACAGAGCTTCCAAGACACCAGCATATTAATGGTATCTCCTGGCCCTGCGGAGAAATGTGCCAGGAGCTGCTTGCTCTCCCAAGCTCTTACTGACCTTGAGGACTGACAGAATCAGCGGTTGGGAAACAAGGTCAAGCTGAAGAATGGCGGTGGGAGGGAGATCTGCTGCACTGGTACTAATTTGCAGCTGCATCCACCAGGCTGCATGCACCTTGGGTTACTGAGACCTCTTATGTCCTCTGGGCCCTTTGCATCAACACATGGGCATGATTTTGGGCACCACACACGGAGCTTTTGCTGCTGGGGCCAGGTTGAAACAGGGTGAGGACAGCAGTGGCCTGGTCTTCCCCGTCCACACCCTCACATGGCTCATGTCTGGGTCCTGGCTTGCCTGCATGTGTGAGAAGGAGGAATCGCACTGGGAATGACCATCTTTACGGTGCTAGGCTCATTTTCCACAGCTCTTCAAGTGTCCTGCAGCGGCAATCTCGGCCAAACTCCACGGCAGTCAGACCCGAAGCCAAGTTGGAGCCAATCCTCCTGCATGCCTGGGGCTTGGCCTGGGGCTCTGAGGCTATCACAGACTGTCTAGTGAAAAGAGGTTGGCCCAAAAGCAGGAAGGGAAGAGGGAAAGCTCGCCTCTGCTCTGCCAAGGATTGCTGTCCTGGAGAGATGCTGCAGGGGCATTTCAGTCTACTCAGTCACCAAAGGCCCCCAGGAGCTGCCTCTAGCCATTCTAGTAGAAGCCACAGCAGCAAAGCCCACTAATCAATCAAGACTCCCATCCAGGGAGACTTTTCCAGTTCCTTCCCACAAGTCACAGAAATGCTCCAGGGGCCACTATCGGGGTTCAGAGATAGTGAGGGCTACAGAGGCAGGAAGACCCTGATAACAGAAAGAGATCTGACCTCGTCCCAGCACCTGGGGCCTCCCTATTCAGAAACTGCCTCACCCAATGAATTATGACTTCCTCTGATGTCCCCAAATCAGCTTCTAAGTAAGATCTATGAGTGGGAAAAGGCAGAATAAAAAATTACCCGGCAGGACCCTATTTCAGGCTGGTGATGACAGAAGCCCCTTTAGAGACTATTCAGCTGGATGATGTCATTTCAAAGGTACAGAGACCAAGGGGCCACAGGTCACAATGTGGGAGCAGAATAGAGGCCAGAGCTTAGTTCTGCCAAATTCTGGGCTGGAAATCCTATCCCTCTCCATAGCAGTGGACAGGTGCACAAGCCCAGGGGCATTCACATACTGAATGTTTTCAGAGGAATCAATGAACACCTGGAGAGACAAGTGCCCAGTGGTGGCAGCAGACTTAGAGAATCCAGTGAAAGGTGCTGAGGGTGCTCTGAGGACACTGGCATGTAGAGGTGACTACAGTTGGGCCCCATGTTCAACCATCTCTGTGCTCATTTGGAGGGGATAGGCAACACAACAAATCACAGCAAACATGTAATAAATGTCCCAAGAAAGGTAGAATATACATATCTAGGACTACAACTATTTTGCTATAAAATACATAAGTATGTGGTTATATATAATAGTTATATAAATAACATATATATATATATATATGATTCTGGTAAAATACAGTAAATATCCTAATTAAGCCATAGGGAAATATATGGTTAAAGTATAGGGAAAGTGACAGTTATGACAGTTATATTTTGGGGGTTTGGGGAGTGCTGCACAGAATCTGAGATTAAAGCTTGGTCTTCAAGGCTGTCTGGTGCCAGGGTAAGAAGGACACATACAGAGATGAGAGGCTCAGCCAGGCGGGCAGAGGGGATGTGAGGATGTAGAAATGAGCAAGCTGCCACTCTCGGGAGGCCCTAGAGCTGGTGTGTCCCCTTGAGGCGACGGGCAGGTAATACCAAGTGCTGGAGGCACAGATATAAGGTCAGATCTACATTTCAGAGGTGACTCTGGCTGGAAGGGGAAAGGCTCCTAGGGTGTGTGTGAGGTTCTCACAGTGACCCAGGAGGCAGGGGACAAGGACTCAGAAGAGACAGTGAAGAATCGGCAAGAGGTCAAACTGACCAGCTCAAAGTGGAGTAGTGAGGGGTGATGACGGGCCAAGCTTGGGCAGCTGGATGGGTCACGACCACAGATCCCAAGGGAAGGAGAGTCTTCCGGGGTAAATGACAAAACCAGCGCTGGCCCTGAGAAGCTTTAAGTTCATTCAGCAAAGAGCACATGTACATGATATGCGGAGCCAGGAGCAAGCTGGTTTTCCAAGGCAGGTTCTTGGGAGAGGAGATGACATGATGCTTTCCTTGAAGGTTGGGTGACTTGCTCCCCTCGGGCCTGAATCTAGGCCCCTGGATCCCAAAGATGGGCTTGTGAGCCATAGAACTTGGATACAGAGGAGCAAGCAGAAGGCTGGGGGAAGCTGAGAATGGACGTCAGGTAAGACGCAAAGCGTGGTATTAGCCTAAAGTAGTGGGGGTAGAAAGGAAGGGTGGTAGGTAGTGCCCCCTGCTGGTTAGAGGGCCAGTTGTGCGAGGGTGATTCAGGACTCAGGAATGGGCAAAGATCGCAAAAGGACAAGGGAGGACTCCTTAGGAACAGTCTCCATGCCTGGGGTGCAAAACCGCAGGCAACAGTAGCTACAGCTGGCGTTGTCTGCCTCCTAGACACCAGGCGATTGCAGGCATTCAACAATCTCATGAAGAGAGTGCCCTGGGGTCCATATTTTAACAAAAATGCAACGAACAAAAAGTTGGAAATTGAGTCAGGTGTTCAGTGAGCACCACACAGTGCCTGGGTGTCCTGTGTCAGGAGAGTGGGGAAGATTTGAAGCCACCTCCTCCGAACAATTTAATGGGGGGCTATCAAATGGCTCTATCTCAAGATAAAAAAATTAAAAGGGTAGGGAAAAGGTTGGGGATGTATCTCAGCAAGAAGGTCCTGGTTTGAAACCCCAGTATCACAAAAAGCTTTAGACATTTTTTATATGCCAAACATTTTACAGAAATAACTATACCTAAGTCTTTCTCACCAAGAAGTCTTTTATTTTTCAAAAAGGCTCAGACAAAGTTGGCTACTGTGGAAATTTATACATACATTCCCCTATATTTTATGCATATTTTCTCCTGAAAGAGATGAGAAAAATCACTCCTCCTCCAATCCTGGTCCTGCCCATCACTGAGACCCCAGATCCAGTGATGCGTAAGTCAGGGCTCAGGGTTCAGCTGAGAAATCCTTTCTGCAGTAGGACAAGTCTTTGGCTTCCCAAGTCCTCAACTCAGTGGCTCAAATTCTCAAACTTCTAACAGCACAGCACCTGGGAAGGGCACAGCACATTAAGAGATCAGCTTGCAAACACCCAAGTAGTGACGGCGTTACCTCAGTTGAGAAAGATCAGTTTTGGAGGCAGAGGCAGGTGAGTGTACAACGCAGGCTAAATAGGTGAGTGGGGAAGCACCAGCCACCCCGGTGGTCACCTAGCAGCAGCCGAGGCTCCAGAATCGTAGCACAGGTGAGAGTGGCTGCTTGCAGCAGGGCGGGTTCCTGTCAACACGCACCACAAAGGAACCAAACAGAACGTGCAGGGTTTCGGGACAATCAAGGACCGAAGAATGGAAAAAAGGCCAACCACACCACATACAAATTTCAGTTGAATTTCAATGGTTCTTAGACTTACAAATGCATAAAATACAGCTTTTCCTGCACAGCCTGATTCTCCTGCAATCAATGGCTTGTAATTTAGATAGAAAGACATCGCAGTGAACTCTATATGAAGGCAGAGACAGAGAAAACGCAGCAGCAGGTACACTAACATAGACTTACCTGCACTGCCTGCAAATACGAAGCCCCATCTTGGTGGCTTCCAGCCCTCAGAGTGAAGGACCTGCCCACCGCCAAGAATGACCCTGACCCCTGACCTTTAAACTTCCCTGTCTCTAATCTCAGGGCTTCCACATGACTTTCCTGACCTCAGCCTCCTCTGCACAGCTTCCAACTGCGCCTTGCTTGCCCTGCCTTGCAGATCTTCCAGGGAGGGGCACCTGAGAAACTGTTTCTCTAACTGCCTGCTCACCTCAAGTCCAGCTCACCCACATGGGAGCTTGGGAGCCTCAGGACAAACAGAGGCACAAGTCAAGACTAAAATGCACCCTGGCCTGATGAGAAAATTGCCAGTGCTCTACTGCTGCCCTTGCATCTGCATTAAATTGTAGGTGATACAGAGGGTAGCAGCTGGCTGCTAACTAGAGCCGGGATGTACCCTGTAGGTGGTGAGCAGTGCAGGGTGTTTAGGAGCAGAGCTCTGCTGTCCCTGAGGAAGACCCATCTGGAGCCAGGATGCTCTGAGAAGGTCCAGATCACCTTGCTGGTCTCAAAAGCCCTCAGAGAAATTATTTTTCTGGAGCAGGTGTGAGAAGTCAGCACTGAGAAGAGACTTGGCTGGACTTTCAAAAGGTGGGGATACCAGTGTCTCTGTGCAGACTCAGATTGCTACTCTCCCCCTCTGCAGTGCTCAGGGGCTTCTCCAGAGAAGGGGCTATAGCACGCAGGAGGGGGACAGCCACGACTCTGGAAGGGTCTCAGACAGCAGTATGCATGGATTCCTCTCAGCCCCCATAAAGCCTGAAATGTCACCTCTGCAGGTGAGAAGACTGAGTCTGAGAGCTGAAGAGATCAAAGGCCTCTGTGCTGTCTCTAGAAGCAACCCCAACCAGGAAAGGCAGGTCCTGGGGGACAGATTATCTCTAGAAGCTTCTCTCTCTTCTGTTCCTGATGCAAGAGCTCAGAGAGTAATCCCCTGGCCCCAGAAAGCTCCGTCCAGCTAAGAAATCCAGAAATACATATGTTCACTATTGCTCAATCTTTAAAAATTCAGTGTTCTTGGATTAAAAATCCATACTTATAAATTGTGGCACATTCAAATATGTCTTAAGGCATTTAATTTATTTTCAAAGTGTTTTTAGCAAGAAAAAAAACAAACCTATTTTTTCCTCTATATTTTCCTAAACAGTGAATTTTTCAGAACAAGAAAATGACAAAAAAGAGAAATGACTATACATATATTCACGTCTGGTCATATTTCTGGGAAAAAATATAAGTGTTTGGAAATCATTTCCTGAGTTATGTGGCATGTATAATGTGCTCCTGATTATTATTTTTTACAAGTTTTATGAAATTGCTGACTCTCTTTAATTTTATCCTAAGCAGAGAAATGTTGGAACAAAGCACTTAGAAATAAATAAATACACTCCCCTCTTGCCCTTGTGAAGTGCTGCCTCTTCCAGGGCTCTAGAGTGCGCCCACCCTGCCCAGATGGATGCAGACTTTGGCTGTGACTGTCTTGCAGAGTGGTGGCCTGCATCTCTGAGGGTGCATATAGCCTGTGTGCGTTCAACGGAGACAGGTGGCTCTGGATTCCATTCCCAGAACCGAAAAGGAAAACAAAGACAACAATGACAATAACAAATCGAGCATGCAACCAGCCTACAACAACCATCTCTCGTGCACAGAGTACACAAAAAAACACCGCCACAGGGATGAACCAGAAGAGATCGGGATCTCTGGAAGCAGACTGGCATAGTTTTAATGCCTTTGGCATTCATATGTATTACGGATTTACACAATTTATATATAGCATCAACCTAGGTATCTGCCAGGGATGGGTTTTAGTACCCATGAGCATGCCAAACCCGTGGTGGTCAATCTCATATGTGTGTGAGTATGTGTGTAAAATGTAGTAGTACTTGCATGTAACCCTCACATAGATTCCTGCAGACTTAAAATCCTCTCTAGATTCCTTACAACACTACTATACTGTCAATGATATGTGGATAGTTGTTAAACTGTATTATATAGGGAATAATGGCAAGAAAAGTCTTTATGTGGTAAAGACAGACAAAAAATATGTTTAAATTATTTTCAAGTCTAAGTTATGGAACACATACCATATATACATACATGTATAAGTATGCATACATACATGCATGTACATACATTATATATACATACAAAACAATACCTACACTCCTTCTCTAAAAAGGCCACCTTTTTCTCAAGTTTGCTCAAGTTTGAATTCCTGGTTTAGGGGTAGAGATTTTATACTCACACACTCCTGACTAGCCCACACTCCAGAAGTCAATGTGAGCACAGGATTAACCAGGCCACTATGCTGTGTCCACACTCCTCTGTGGGGTCCAGGAATCCAGAGTTGGCTGCAAGCTGAGACTCAGGGGGAGAAGGAAACTGCACCCTACCTGAGCCAGCTGCAGCCCTAGGAAGTGGGCGGTGGGGATACGCCCAAGGAGGACATGGAACTTATTTTTTAAGAACATCTGTGACCACTAATGTGGCAAAGCACACTCTAGTTACTTTACCTCTAGCAAAATCAGCCTGGGCAGTCATTTGTAGGAATTGTATACGTCTTGTTGTGTACTTTCCTAAACATTACTATGCGTGTTTTTCCCATTGATAATGACAGTATTCGTGAGTCTGAAATGACTACTTCACTATTAAAGACAGCAGAGTTAAGATCTAAAGACACCAAACAACCCTTGGAATCGGCAAAGCTCAAGATCTAACTGAAGTCTCCAGATAGCTGCACACAATTTCTGGCAAAATCAGGACGACTACTCCTTGCGTGGGTATCATCCTTCCCTTAACAAACTATTATTAATGCATTTAATTAAGATTTGAACTCCATCTTAACATTTTGTAGCAATTCTTTTTCTCAGGACAGATCTCATGAGTGTGCAAAACTGTTTCACAATGTTGGTAAGTAGATTCAGCCATTTACATTAAATCCTTGCTCCACAAATCCACCTTCCCTTCTAGGTCCTCTTTAATCAAGTTTGGTCAATAAATGGTTGTAATGCAGATGTTCTGTGTAGCTTTAAGTACTCAGGTTCAATTCACTTTAAAACACAACACTACCTGGCAATCAAATAAAGATGAAAGTAAGCAGAGAGAAGATAATCTCAACACCACCCTAAGTGGACGCAGGACGCTGAAAATAAATTATGAGATCCTGAACCAAATATAAAAATCAAATAATGCTTAGGGAAAGTATAAATGCTTAAAACCTTTCAACCTTCTAACAGGAGTTACATTAAGGATATATTGATATGCAGATCTACATTTATTGAACAAATAAATGAAGCTGTGGCTACACCTTAGGAAATTCTTTTAATATGTAAAAACTTTAATGAAGAGTGTCTTTAGAAGGGGAGCTCTTCTGGTGTAAATTTTAAATGACGCTTCCTACAACTTTCCCAAAGCAAGGTTCTCAGGATAACACAAGGATACAGTAGGTTATGATATTGTTTTCCTTTGTCAGGATGAGTCAGGTTCCACTGCAAAAACAAAAGGGTCCTGGATGCCAGTAGCTCAGTGCCACAACTGTAACTCTTTGCCCATTCAAGTTGGCAGGCACTCTACACAGTCATGAAGGACTTAGGTTGGCCAAGTCCCTATAGTCGTATGTCAATAGCTACGCTGTTTATAACTTAAGGCTTTTGGGCAGCTATAGAGGAGAGACCACAGTAGTGTACACTGGTCCTTCCACAATTTAGCCAGGAAGTATTGATATCACTTCTTCCTTCTGTTCATCAACTGGAACTAGTCATGTGGCCCTGCCTATCCACAGGGGCTTTGGAGACTGAGAAGAAGAAATTCGATTTGTGGGTTGGCCACAGAGTCTATAAAACAAGAGTTCTGAGCAAAGGATTATTTAAAACAAAAATGTAAATTATAGACAGAATTTAAGAAGTCATCTAAAAATTTAAATAATCTCTTCCAAACACCAAGATTCAGTTTCTGAAAATGGTTGTAGCAGGATTATTGCCAGGAGAGTCCACATATTAAGGGAAACAGGTGTGGAGAGTAATGGCTAGATCGGCTTGGAAAGAATTTAACTCATTAAGAAATGTTCATTAAAATCACTAGGGCAAAACACTCAGGAAGATGGCATAATGGCATTTGTATGTCTTAAATTTGTAAAGATGGTGTTGAACACTTTAGGTTATATTCATATTTTATTGAGGTTATGTGATAAAGATAAGGAAAGCCGGATACCAATAGGCTGGAAAGCGTCCCCTCTAGGGTCTTTCCCTCTTCTAAGGGTCTGGCCACCTTACCCTCAGGACAAGACGGTGTCTGTGTCATTAAGTAAAGGTTCCTGGGGCCCTGATGCCTCTAGGAGCTCCCAATGGTGGAGAGAGCTGTAGTCATTGGTGATACGCTGTAGCTTTGGTGAAAGTGCCTCTGCTGAATTCAAAAGAAAACTCTAGGATTGTGAATGGACTTGACCTTCATGGATGTCCTAGAGCCTCTCTGCCTGGGGTCACTGCAAAGTAGTCAAACATCTTAGCCACTGCTAATGTTTTTGCTCAATTTACTGATCGTATTTCCAGTTTTATCAGAAGTTGTGTACAAACACTTGAAGATGTAGTTCCTCAATTCCCCCAAGATCTTGTTCAGTATATCTAGATCTTAGTTCTGTTCCCAAACTCAAGGATAAGGTTGAAATCAGTTTAAAAAAAAAAAAAGCCACACAACTATGGGTTTATCTTCCAAGGCTGCCCTCCTTGGTGCCTGCACTCCTGCCCCAGTAAAAGGTATAGTTGTGAGGGTGAGGGCATCATTGAAATCTCTCCCGTGGCAAGGTTCTATCCCTGTGGGGAATCTGTGCCCCGAGTTCAGAGTCCCACCGGCCAAACGTATGCTTCCTTGTCCATCACACGCTACTTGCCCTTGCCTGTCAGCCTCTTCGTCCCCTTTCAGCTCATAGCCACTGCTCACCAGATGAGACTGCAGGCTGAATGGTCACTGCACCAACACGGAGTCTTGGGTCCCCAACATCACTGAGCATCCAAAAAAAGACTCAGAAGGGCATTTCATCACATTTTTGGGGAAGGCGGATTTGTGGTTGTGAAAGGGGAAAACCACAGACTGTGTCTTTAAAACCACACTAGCAGTTTTTGAGAAGAAATGTGAATCCTCCTTCAAACTTTGCATCATTGACCCAGTAATTTGAAATTCATAATTGAATTTTTTTAGTGAATCAAAACGATATGGAAAAAAAAACCCTGTTTCCCCAAATAGTCTACCTTGAGTTTTGGAAATTTTAGCTGTTGTATTGAACACATGATGAATGCTAAGTAAGGATAAGCTCTTGGTCTTTAGGGTGATGTATAGTGTCACTTCACTAACAACCTGGCGCTCTGACATCAGAAGAGGCGGTTGGTACGTGATGAAACATTTTCTGTTGGGGTTTAAAGTTCACTGTACATCTTAGAGAAGAAATCATTATTGTGATTCTTAAGCTACAATTATAACTAGACTTTTAACATGTAAAGAACACACGTTCCCCTTAGGATATGATCTTGGTAAATGTCTTCATCTCCCCAGGGTCTAATGTATTTGTGATATGGTTTGCTGATTTCTCAGGGACCACAAGGATAAGTTTGCACCACAACTTTCTGCACAATGAAGTGGAGTCTCAAAAGACACCAAACAGCCTCCAGATACCAGTGAAGGGAACACACAGACCTAGACACCTTCTGTGTGTGTACTGTGGGCTGATGAGGGACAGGAGAAGCCCCGAGCAGCTAGACATGGCACAGTCACTAATGCATTTCTCATCTCTTAGCGTGCATGTTTGTCTTGGTCAAATGTGTAGAATGACGCCACAAATGACCAAGTATCCATTCTCCACTGCTTCACCTGGACTGAATAAAACCAGCCAACTCAGGTACAATTATCAGGGGTTGGCAAAGAGCTGGGAGAAGCTGGACCACCAGCCTCATCATCCCCAAGAGCTCCAACAGCCCATAAAAACCCACAAGGGAGGCAAGGCAGGATGATTGCTCTCAAGACCAAGCCACAGAGATTCTGAAGGGATTGATAGTGGCGCAGCCTCTTACCTCCTCCATGACTAACCCTAGTTGCCCTGAGCTTCCAAGGGAAATAGGCCTTTGTATTCTGTGTATTTTTTTTCTGGGGGACGAAGAGCCACAGATGAACTCCCTGCTCCTCCTCTGCCACTATCCTCACCATCCCAGGGCAGCTAAACTGACCTGGATGACCACAGGCTTGGGAAGAGTGAGCAGTGAGGGCTGCTCACCTCTGGACCACTCTGTGTAGCTCTGCCAGCACAGGAGACGAGTCTGCTGGACCGTGGATGGCCAAGCAGGACATCTCATCCCAACCTTTATCACTAGAAAAATGGGTTACTTCAATCACGCTGACCTTTGCTGCACATCTCAGCTCTCAGGAGGGGAAGAGTTATCTATTCCCTGCTCCAGGGCCTGCATGCGGCTTGGGCAAGGGAACCACATCCTTGAACCTGCCTAGTGAATCCCACCAAGCTTAATCCTGAATACGTGCAGAATGGCTGGGCAGGGCAGGGTCACAAAACCCAGGCTAAGGAGCCTGTCTCCCCTTTGCACTCACGGTCTGTGGGTCCTCGGCCACAACACCCTCAACCTCACCTCACTCTCCAGGTGGAAGTGGAGGAACCTACCTGTGGGCATCCCGGGGGCCTGAGCACTGGAGCCCAGAGGAGCCAGGAATGCACGTTCACACGCAAGAACACCCGCATGCAGTAGCACCAACAAGTGGGTTCAGGAATGGCTGGAGAGGGTGAAGGCCAGGAAAAGGTTTAGCTGAAGAGCCCTCACAGTGCCTCTGGGAGGGGCCGGGCTTCCTGGGAAGAGACTGAGGGGAGGAGGAGACTGGAAGGAATTCAAACAAACACCAGAGGGAAAGCTGATGGCCCTTAATGCTGGTTAGAGGGACTGAAACCAGAGCCCCTGCTGGCTTTGCCCAAGTGACTCTTATCGACCATCAGTGACTAAAGTCTCACAGATGCAAAAGGAGAGAAAAGCCACAATTATGTACATTTACAGCTGGGAAACCAGTAAAAACATAACCCCTTCGGCTTTTCATTCCTGAAAACCACCTCCCTCCCCACAAGGCGCAGAGTCAACATGTCCGTCCCCAGGGTCCTCTCAAACGCCCTTGGAGCTGGGAATGCATCTTATCCAGCTCCCTTCGTGTGCTCGGAGCTCCTCCCTGGCTAGGCTTCTAGAAAATTCTTTTGCTCAAATGTTAAATGTTTTCCCTGATCTGCCTTCAAAATCTCAATCCTTCTCGGTCTGTTGGAATTAAAGGATAGGGAGTGATAAAGTTTGGGCTTGGGCGTCTCTGCTCACTCTGTGGCTCTGTGCCTCCTGTCCCCTGTCTTTCTTTTCTGTTTTTCCTCTCCCCATTTTTCCTGTTTAACGTCAAGTAAGCCAGCCCACGTCCTCAGGGACACACAGCTGTAGAAGTGAGCACGAGTGGATTTTAAATCAGCAGAGAATTTTGAAAATGAGTCACAGCGTAAAAGGAGCTGGTGTATAACACTAGGGTCTCTGGCTGGCTCTCCCTGTGTGCAGAGAGCACACGTTCCTGGGGGAGGAAATACAGTCCACGAAGGCAGCTTCCACAGGAGGGAGAGACAGCTGCCAGCTCAGTCTGCCCAGTACATCAAGAGCAGGCCAGGCCTGGTGGTGCAGGTCTATTTAATTCCAGTACTCTGGAAGGCTGAGGCAAGAGGATCACAAGTTCGAATACAACCAGAACAACTTAGCAACTCTATCTCATAAACATAGCAACTCTATCTCAACGTAAACATTTTAAGGATGGGCTAAGGATGCAGCTCAGTGTGAAGGCCCTGGGTTCAATCTCTTGTCCTGAAGAAGGGAAAAATTCAGATAAACACACAGCCTTCTCCAAGGTGTTTTAAGTGCTGCCCTGGTGAGTCACAAAGTAAAAACCACAGGACCAGGCTGCAAGTTCAGTGGTGGAGCACTTGCTTAGCATGCACATAGCCCTGGGTTTTGTCCCTAGTGATTAAAAAAAAAAAAAAAAGAGTAGAAAACAGAGCCTCGGAAATGTGAAATCTTGTTCAGTTTCTAGGAAAATCAGCAGTGAAATGTCCCATTCACTAAAAACCAGAAAGACCAATGTTAGAAGCTATCATCAAATCTCAAATCCCAAAACACTCAGACTCCACACCCTGGATCTGGCTTTACCCAGGCCCCATCAATCCCCAGAGTGCACATCTAGACTAGGCAATCTGTCCCTTACTGCCTTTGTTTTCTGGAAGAGCATCTAAGAACACATCATTTCATTTATTTATTTAAAAGCTTTCTTCTTGGAAACTTAAAATTGAATTCTTACCCCTGAGTACCGCAAACAGATCTGCTCTCAGTAAGATCCCTCATCAAGGAACAAAATGAATCTCTAAGTTGCAAACAAATTTGCTCCTTTCAAGGCAGAGTTCTGCTCATGACTTTAAGTGTTTTTACAGATCATTAACTCCTGGCTGGAAGGCCTAAGTGTGGAGGGCAGCAAAGCCGAGCTGGGGCCTCAGAGGCCAATCAGAGACAAGGTGACAAAGTTCCGTGGCCACATTACACAGCAGTGTCCCCCCAGGTAGAGTTTGCACATATTTCCAGAGAGCTTTGTTCTGCAGGGCAGGGTACCCTGGCAAAAGACACCAGGCTTCCATATTGCTGCATTCTGTATTGCTGCTGGGGCCACAGCATACAAGTGGAAAAATGTACTGATCTGTTTTCCAGCCACGGTCACATTAGCAGCCTCGGAGGTCCTGAGACACTCACACAGGTAGCCTCCACCAGGGCTGGAGAGGAGCCTGACTCCGTGTTCTTGGAGGAAAGCCAAGTCCATCCAAGACAAACACCCATGGGCCTGGGACACCCAAGCTGCTACTGTACCAGAAAAGAAGAGTCTCCAGGAAGGGGACTGGGCAGGCTGAGAGCCAGGACAGGGTCTGAGAGCCAGAGAAGCCTTCACTTAAATCCTTAAATCTAGACTCAGTGTGTGCCCCCTAAATGAAAGAGGAGGTGGGAAGGGGGAGAGGGAGAGAATGTGTGCACGTATGTGAGAGACAGACACACACAGATAGAAAGACACAGAGCCACAGTGGGAAAAACAGACCAACACCTTACCCATGGAGCAGTCATGAGCCCCGGGACTCACATGACTTAGGGAGACTGTCTCCCGGGGACCACATCCTTTCTCCCTGCGTCTCTACGATACCCAGTGTTCCCATCTGAGAAGGCTACATGGCTCCTCCAGAAACACAGATTTATGGGTCATAACAGCCCTGGGCTGAATGCGGGACTCTGGAGATGACAGGAAGCTATTCCAGAGCTGGTGGCTGATCGGAGCTGGCATGAGAAAGCACCCCTTATGATGAGCAGGCTAGCACAGCTTGGGAACAGGGTCCCACACCCTTACAGTCATCAATTCTTGGCATGAAGGGATGAGTGAGCAGATGAATGAATTTGTGGCTGGGCAGTGAAGCCACCGGGTACATAAGAGCGGACGGCTGACAGCCAGGCTGTGGGGGGGAGGAGCACTGGGCCACCTCTCTGGCCAACATCCCTGCCTTCTTTAGATCCCGATGCTAATGAACAATGGCCTCAAATGTTGCTGGCCCAAGGCTCTGTCGAAGGGCTCTTCTCTGCCCACACAGAATGCACAGAATTCACTCTCTCCAAGGGATATCTTACTGGGAGGTCACCCTGTCCTAATGCTTTGTCTCTGCTGCCATTAGTTGACCCTTCATTGAGCTTTCTCTGTTTTTCCCACTAGTACAGGTATATTCATCCTGAAACCCACTTTTTTTCTGCAGCCATTTTTTTTTTTTTTTTAGTGAAGGGGATCTGCCTTTTGGCCACTTGTTAAATATATAATATCATTAATGCACATATATAAGTACTAAAATTCCTCCTTAAATTTTTTTTTATTTTAACATTAAAAAAATCAGTGGCAAAAGAAATGATAGACCAGAGATTAGACACGCCTGCAACAGTGGAACATCCCCTCTACCTCTGAGCACTGTCCCCTGTGCAGGCCCTTCCTATGCATGCCCCTTCTCCACATCCAGGGAGTGTTCCGGAGCCACAAGTTGGTCTCACAAAGTCTCACCAGCCTGTGCACATCCACAACCCAGGGATACTGCTTGAGTCAGGATAGCCCATGAGCCTGCTGGCCAGTCCCGACCAGGTCCCTGATCTTGGAGGGCATGGTTTTTAGCATCTGCCTTCCCAGCTGGGCACACCACGATGGGGTAGGAGGATGCAGGGCAGAAGGCAGATGGAGCATTGGACAGCATGGGATTCCCTAAGAAGCAGAAGGCCTGCCAGTGGCCAGAAGCCACGGCCAGAGAGGGAACTTGTGCTTGTTAGATGGAACAGTCGTGTGGCTCATTACGCAAAGTGAGATGAGTCTGAGAGTGAGAAGCGCTCATACTAATCACATCTGAGGAGTAAGAGGAATGTTCCTGGGCAAGTGGATAGGGTGCCCTCACTAACAGAGCATTCCTCGCCTCCACTCCCACCAGTCTAACCCAGGGCCTCTCAAAAATACTAGAGTCAACGTCAACAAGGTTAGGCAAGGTCAGACCCCTCGAGTGTCTCACTAGGGAGAGTCAGAAAAACCATGTGTCCACTCAGGTAGACACGAAATCTCCTCTTACCCTTTTGTGTTTATGACGTCTTCCTCTGAATGAAGTACACTTTGACAATCGATATTATACAATTAGATTTTTTTGAAAAAATCATCTCCTTACTTGGGTGGTTCAATCCATGGCTACAGGATAGCATGCCCTCACTTGCTATGTTTAATATATGGTGCTCACTACAGTCTCCCACATTAATACTTAATGAAACATTAAGAAGTCTGCTCCTGAAGGAGGCGGGCTACAAAGAGAGACTGCGTCAAGTTTCCAGCTGAGCACACAGACCCCCACTGAGGCAGTGTCACCTTTCCACTCCATTTGCCCTTGTGGTCACAGATAACTAATTCTGAGCCGTGTCTCCGAATCCAACCTGTGTAGTCACTATTATTCTTGGGGAAATGTACTCAGTCTGCATTATCTCCTGAAGGAATAGATTCCAAATTTAAAAAGGGAGTGCTTCACCTGGAAAAAAGATCAAGTCCACGCTGCTACCTGCACTGTGTCAGAATCCGACAGCAGGCGTGAGAAGTGACCCGTGTCCCTTCCCCTAGTCTCTGACAATCACCAGCACCCGGGTGTGGACACAGAGCGGGTCTGTAGATTCCCGTGGCCTTAATGAGCTCCAGAGGCCCTGCCGGGTTGCAGCAAAGAGCTGCTTGCTTTGTTTTATTTTTTATTTATTTTTTTTTCATGATACTCTGGAGTTTCTACTCTTCAATTGCCACTTAATCCTAGACTGGAGAATTGTAGGAAGAAGTAAAATGTAACAGTGACTCTAGAAGCAGGATGCACTTTGACAAATGGATCTGACAGGCCTCACCAGTGGCAAAGACATCTTATCCCTGACAGAGGGAAGCAGGCTCATTGACAGGGGAGGGCACAGCTGCGGGGAGGCACTTTTGGGAGGGCATTATAAACCACCTGACAGAGAATGCCAACATTTAACCAACCATCCTGGCTGTTCTTACCTCCACCTGCTGAGCACCAACCTCTTGGGAATTATACTATAACTAATCCACCTTTTCCCCCTCAGGGACACTGTTCCCTTTGCCTCATACCAAAATGTCAGGTTGCTCCCGGGTGCTCTGTGTTCCACCTCACCCCAGCTTTGTCTGCTCCCCCACACTCCCCAGGGATTTCATATCCATGCCCTCAAACACTGTATCTGCAGCAAAGGACCCTCCTCTACTTTTCCTTTATAAATTTCCTGGATGTGTCTGCTAACCCAGGTCTCCTACGTGCACCTGAGCATCATCTCATTGAATTGAAATTCTCATTAAATATACAATTTGGGAAAGAAAGCACATGTCCACAATGATGAATATTTCCAAAGAGCCTCATCGTAATGAGAGCTACTCATTCACAACCATATCCTGTCGGATTCCCCAGCTGAGAGTCTGCCTCACAGAAGGCTTCCACATTTCTCATTAAGCCCGTGGCAGGTAGCTAACATGTATTGTCTTGTTTTTGTGAATGATATCTTTTTGTTTCATCATAGAGAGTAATTGGTTATCTTCACTTAAGAATTGGCCTCCATCCTAAAGTGATTTATTTGTTCTAATGATTTAAACTTTTTTATGTGTGCACACGTGCGTGTGTGTGTGTGTGTGTGTGTGTGTGTGTGTGTGTGACAGAGTGGCAGCAGGGTTCCAGATAGATAATTTTTTAATCTTCTGCATTTCAAAATGATGCTATAAAATAATCCTCCAGACTCCAACGAAGATGCCTCAACTGCTCAGTGGCTTTTGAAGGAGGTACTCTCTTAGAGCTTGAGAAGGAATTTCTTTGTTACAGTTTGCTGAGATGTTTAAATACCAGAAAGAGATTTTAATATCGGATGGATATTTCTTAAATTTATCTCCACTATCTAGTGAGACGATGACATTTACTTTCCTTTTTGATGAAAGGTGTCCAACTGACACCTGAATCGCAATAGTGATGGAGCCAGGTCTCAAAATAAAAATTAAAAGCTGGGTCGGGGGCGTAGCACAGTGCAAAGGCCTTGGGTTCAATCCCCAGTACCGCAAAGTGAAAACAGAAATAGAAACAAAGACAAAAATTAAAAAACATGAACAACTTAAGGGCTCCTGGAGTGTATTATCAAAGTGTGAAAAAGCCCTGTAAAAGTATCTAAATGTTCAAATACCTTTACTTTTCATGAATTAATGCATATTTTTCGTGATGCCTTATTCTTTTGAAATATTGCTGAATTTATTTCTTCTAGAATTTACCCTAAGCTCCCAGTGAGATAGCTAGGGAGGAGTAAGCAGGTTTTGGTAGCCTGCCGTGACAAACTCTGGCGGCTCTGCACATTTTCCCTTCTCCTGATCTGGTTCCCGCTGTGCTGAGGATGCCTGGAAGTGAGGTGGGGCCTCCGCCAGCCTGGCTGTGGAGTACATGAGTGTGAAGAGAAAAAGGATTCCTCCAGACACCAGCAGTGAGCTGAAGGCCTCAGCCCGAGACCCTCGCTTACGCCTTGTGTTATCACTGTTTCCCCAGGTTTCGGGCTTCCAGATTTTTGAACTTAGGGTTAGGAGAGGGAAGAGTCCTCTGGTGCCCTGTGGACCTGTCTGGCTGCCTTACTTGATTCTATTCTAGAAGTTAGGTCACTGGTGGGTCCCTTGAAGGGCTACTGGCCTCACACACACACACACACACACACACACACACACACACACACACACACACCAGGACTCAGTGGCAGGGAGCTGCAGGGTCTCCGATGAGCACAGATCCCCTCCAGTTAGATTTTCTTTCTGTCAGAGTCCCCATACTCGCAGCATAAGAGCTGCAGAGTTGAACCCCGCCCTGGGGCCTCGCCTTCCCAGGTCTCCCCTCCTGCTCTGGCAGACAGCACAACCCTCAAGAAACCACCTCCCTTGTCCTTTATGGTTTTTTCTCTCTCTTTCTCTCTCTATTGCATCAGAATCTTCTGAAGTAAACTTTCACTCGGGACAAGGCTGCGTCGGTCCAGAGGGCTTTGCCAAGGATCTGTGAGGCAACCTTTCCAGCTATTTATTTTTTGGTACTTGGGGACAGGAGAGAAATGTGCAGAGACCCGTGACCTCCAGGAACTCGGCAGGGTGACTGACACCATGGGAATTCTTCTGGCCTGATTGATAGCATTCTCATGATTCAGGTCAGGGAACTGAAATTCAAGGCATTTTCTTGGCTTCTGTCTGTTTGGAAACCTCCAGCCTGTCAGAAGCCCACCTCTTTTCAAGGTGATGTGCAACTCTGCATGCTTTCTAAACAAGCCCCATTCAGCTGTGTGGAGATAATGCAGAGGGAACCCTTTACTAGAATGCTCTGGCTAGCACCACATGTACTTCCAAAGTTCCTCTTCTCTGAGCTTTTGGCCAAATCCTTCTTCTTCAGAGAGGGTGCTTCTAGAAATGTGACTATCTGCCAGGAAAGTCAGTCAGAGGGTCTAAGAAGTAGCCTTCCCCTCTGCTAAGACCTGTGGCTGTGCCTTCCTTTTTTTGTGGTCAGAGGTCCTTGAAGGGACAAATGTCTACCAGGTCTGAGCCCAGGGTGGTGGTAGGGGAGCAATATCCACTGTGACCTACTGGCAGTCCCTTAGCAAGGATTTTCCCTGTGGGACCAAATCATTTGAAAGGTGGAACAGGCAACGAATGTACTTATTTTCTGCATTTTTCCCGAGACTTCGGGCAGCAAGGGAACAATCAATCCCTTAAAGCCACACATGCTCTGTTGTTCTTCTAAATCCTCTGGGCAGTTTCTTCCTTGATCCACATTTTGCAATTCTTCTTTTTTCCTGCATGCAATGTGAAGTCATCAGTCATGAAAAGATGCTAGACTAAGACAGTTGACCTGTAGGGTAGGGTCCAGTGTGGCAGAGACTGACACTCCAAACCCAGAGCCTGAGCCATGAATGCTCATTGACATTGGGTGAGGATGTAAATCAGGTGCTATGGGAGCCCAGGGTCAGCAACACTCCCACCTGGACCATGGAGCCCAGCAAATCATGGCTGGGTATGCACCAAAACAAGAAGAGCGGAGCTTTGAAGGGATGTGCACACACTACTGCTTGTAGCTGTGGCATTCACAAGAGGGGGAAATGATTTGAGTGCCAGGGAGAGACGACTGGCTAAACAAAAAGTTAAGGGTATAAAGAACGAAATATCACTTAGCTTTTTTTTAAAAAGTAAGCTCTGACACAGCTGTAACATGGACAGAGCTTGCGCCGTTATGCCAGGTGAAGTAAGCCAGTCGGAAGAGATTAGAAAAGATATTATGTGATTTCTGTCCTGTAACATACCTTGAGAAGGCAAATTCATAAAGACAGAAGGAAGAACGGTGAGTTTCCCAATGTGACAAAGGAAATGATTGCTCAGGTTTAATGAGTTCAGAAGTTCAACTTGAAGAGGAGAAAAAGTGCTGGAGATGACCAAGATGGTGTTTGCATAACAAAGTGCTTAGTGCCACTCAACTATGTCCCCAAAAATGGTTTGGATGGTAAATTTTATACTGTCTGTAAAAAGAGGGGAAAACGCGTTCAGGGGATGTCCCCACCATATTTACTGAAAGGCAAATGACTCCTGGGCAGGGGTTCCCCAAGGGGTCTGCGACCTCCACATCCTCTGTGTGTAGGTGATATCACATGTCCCCAAGGAACTATGAAATATTTAGCAGCATCTACCCTTGAGGGCAAAGAGTGAGGGACAAGAATGTCCAGAGAATAGGCACATGGGGTCCCAGCCAATGGCCACTAGACTTCTGTCACCTGGTCAGTTTGCTGGACAAGTGATTAGCATCACCCATCCCATAGAATGCCCCTATTATTTATAGAAAGGTCATGGACACATGCCTGAACACATACTCAGGAAATGGCTTAGAGGACAGTGTTTTGAGAGGGAGTTACCGGCACAGAGCTGGTCCTGCATGTGGTATGGAATACTAGGGTTTATAGTCCTTGAGCTCAGTGCTGATTCATAAAAATGACTGTGACACAGTCTGTCCTGTGGGGATCATTGCTCAGCCCAGGAGGTGGGTGCAGAGGTCACCAGTGGGATGGATTGTAAACGAGGAATAGGTGGACTTGTTCTCTCAGGTACAGGGGCGAGGCCAGGCTGACGAGTGACCCTTCATGAGTGGATCCGCCACTCATACTACAAATGTTGAGCCTTTTTAATGTTCTGAGCTTCAAATTTGAGGAGACTGAGGGTGATGATGACTGGGAAGCTGCTGTCACCGTAGAGCCTGCTATGGGCGGGAGGGGGAGTAGAGAGGAAACTCACAGACGCAGGTATCGGGGGGCCAGGAAGAGAAAGAAGATGGGTGGGGCAGGAGCCCTGTGTTGCTGTGCCCACTTGGAGCTTCTCTGAGGAGGAGGCATTCGAGCTGAAAGCTAAATGGAGGAAGGAGGTTGGCAGCACGGTGCCCCAGTAGCAGACAGCCACCCGGGCAGAGGGAATGGCAAGTGTGGAACGTGAGGGTGTGCAGGCATGGGTAGCGGTGCTGGAGGAGCAGACGGAGCTGTGGAGAAAGCTGGCCGGTCCTGGGGCACATCCCCAACACCAGTGTCCCCCTGAAGAAAACATCACCAAGACAGCACCCTCCATGCTGAGGGCAGACACCTGCACATCCGGGAAGGCAAACAGAAGTTCTCTGCCCAGAACCTGGAGACATCTCGACGGAGACAGAAGCGGCACCCACCACGGTGAGTTATCTTCGATAGGTTTGACATATGAGCCTACAGGGGTGGACTGGAACGTCTCTCAGCTCCAGTGACAAGGTAACAGAAATTGGGGTTGCCATCTCATTCTTGGAAGCTGGTTCTGAATTCTGAGCTTCTCTTCCTGACTGGTTGCTCCTGTCCCCAGACCCAGTCTGGGATTAGATACACTGCTATGTGTGCGTTGGCCCAAAACTATTGCTAACTCAACTGAAACTCACTGATCTAGATTGCAGTAGGAAAGAAATAATCTTCCTGTAGGTCTCCTTGGTGAGGAGTGTCTGGGAGGATGGGAGGAAGAATGGAGCTGGTGGCGGTAATTGTCTCTGTAAAGCATGCATGAGGACCACACCCTCCTGGGGTCTCCTTGAGGCCCGCCAGGGCTGGTAACTCAAGAGCTCAGCCCTGTGGTGTTGAAAAACAGCGGCACAACCAGGGAAACAGCTGCCTTCATTCAGTTCTCCTGCATTACCAAGTCCAGAAAATGAAAATCCAATTTTCTTCAAAATTCAACTTTCCTGCTGTATCTTATTTTAACGAACAATATTCTTTAGTTTCACGTTACCGAGTTTTCACATGTCCAATTTAGTTACTTAAGGTCCAATTTAGTTAATGTTCTTCTTGTGCAAAGGAATAGAAAACAATGTTAAAGATGCAAGCTAAGAAGGCTCTGCCTTGCCCCTGAACTCCTATGGTAACAGCTGGGTTTCTGAAAGGGTGTGCACTACCCTTGGGAGATCTCCCTTCCTGGGCACAAGTCTGTACCTTGTTTGTATTCATCCCAACTGCACCCCTGTCCATTCCAACCTTCTCAGAAGTTTTCCTTGCTCTTTTCTCCCTCCCTGGGTAGCTTAGGGCCTTCCCGATAAGGTCATTCTCACCAGCATTCGTTTCCTGGTTTTCTCTGTTGGATAGTCATCATCCTAATGGGTATGAGGCTGTTTTGATCCGAGTTTCTCTAAACATTAATGACCACAAGCATCTTCTCATAGGTTTATGTCCACTTGTGTATTTTCTTTAAAGAAATGTCGATTCTAGCTCTTGATCCATTTTTCACTCATTTTTGATTTTTGTTGTTCAATTGTTAGATTCACTTTTCAGATGCATGTTTGCAGATATTTTCTCCCATTCCTTCTCCCATTGCCTTTTCACTGCTGGTTGGGTGGGTATTTTGAGGCACAGAAGTTTTTTTAAGTTTGATTGGAGTCCCTTTCAGATGTATGTCTGTTGGGAGAGTTCCAGTCATGGTTATTCTTTTTGAATGGATAAAATCCTATCTCGGTGGCAGTAAGGAAGCCCATCTTTTGGTGACATCCTTCCTTCAGAGGGGTTCCCCGCTGCAGTTGGGACTGACTTTGCTTCCGTGCCTACTACCTTTTAATCACTTTGTGTGAGGCCTGCAAGGATTATTTTTCTACGGAACATTTCCTGGCCTTGATCTTTGCAAGGAAAGGAAGCACATGCTTCCCTCATGCCCACCTGAGCTATCTATATCGTGATCCTACCACAGGTGACAGAGTCATGGTTCTTATTACTGAGCCTTTTCTCAGTCACCAGCTCCCATCAGCGCACCACACCTAAGGGAGACTGAGCCACGGATGAGATCCACTTCCCGTCTCTGGAAAACACAGGTGAATAACCTAAACCATCAACAAGCCATCTTGGGGATTTAACAGCTGCAGCACCCTCACTGTGCCTGGCACAAGGAGTTCCCTCAGCCCTGGCCAAGCCACGAGCCCACACCCCAGCCCATGCTGTGTGGGGCAGTCCTCCCATTCCTCTTCCTTGCTGAGCCCAGCCAGTGAAGTCTGAGTGTTTTGGGAGGTGGCAGTGACTCTGGAGGGCTCCGACCCTCAGAAAACGTGGCCTGTCTCCAGACTTAGCTCTAGCCAGTGCTACCAAGGCACCCATCCAAATAGCACCTTTGGATTTTGGTTTCCCATGATGCAATGGAATGATGGAATGATGCTAGAGGGAGGAGAGCTGGGTCTGGTGTGGCCATGCCCCTAAGTGTAGCAAAAATGTAAGATGGAGACAGCTTTTCCAACCCCACCTCACAACTCACTGCCCCAAAATCTGCATCAGAGTGGAAGGCTTGCATTATTCATTTTCAGATTCTGCTTAACCATGGAATCTTGATAGAAGCCCACTAAGTACCAGAGCTGGAGGGAAAGGCTCCCGGCTGACTGGCAGGTGGGAGGCTCAGAACCCACCTGCTGCAGATCCTACCCAGGAAAGGCCCAGGGCTTTGGCAGAGCTATGTGGCAACAACACCTGTGCTAGACAAGGTTGGAGACCTCCCTGTCTGGGGCCCCATGAGCCGAAGCTGAACCCAAAGGGACCCAAGGGGCTGGTGTCTGAGGCACCTTGCACTGCTCAGGACAGCAACTCAAGAAAACCATGACCTTCCTGGGCTGCAGCACTCCTGGGAACTTCCTTACTCTCTACCCAGTCACTGTCTCATTCTGCACGTTTACTGAACCTCACCCCCATCAGGGTCACCTGATACCTCCTGCCACTGACCATCACGTTTGGCTCAAAGCGACCTCCAGCCTTTGCTCATCCTTCTGCCTGACGCCAGTGCCAACCGACCCGTCCCTGCCCACTGACGTCCACTGTGTCTTCCCCATCGAGTCACTTGCTGAAGGCTACGTCCACCCAGCCCTCCCCACTCCTCCGGAAGTGCCTGATGAGAGCGGGAATGCACTAATGGACAGTGAGGCCTCACATACAGCACACACCTGGTGTCCAGCCTGAGTTGGGACTCAGTCACTCCTTCAGTCTCACGTGTATGTCTGCGGATAGCCCCTTTGCTGCTCGGCCTGTTCGGGGCACCTGGGTAGGCTCTCTTCTGTCTAGCGAAGGGAGTTCAGCCGTGAGTCTCCCCTTCACAGCCTCTAGCCAGGTGGAGGCTTCTTTATTGTGTACATACCCTCAAAACCACCAGCACAGGAAGCCTGTGACAAGTATTTTACTGAGTGTCTGTGTATGTGTATATGTAAAATGAAGACAGGAAAGATAATGTCGCAAATTCTACAGAATTTTACTCCTCGAAATCACCTCCTAACCCCTATCCCTGATCCAGATATGGGACTGTTCCCCAGTATCTCTCCTGCAAGGCTAGAGTGCTGCTTCTCTGTCTGACTTTCTCTTTGTCTCTTGGTCTGTCTCTCTGTCTCTTTCTGCAGAGAGTTATTTAGGCATTGTGACCCCCAAAGGCCACTGCCTCTTAGAATGGGCCAGGTCCCTGGAAGAGGAGGCTGGCTCTCCTTCTCAGCAAACACAAGATCCCTTAGCTGCCAGGAGCATTCTCTTCAGGAGGACGCCAGGGAATTGTCAATCACAGATACTCTTCCTGTCTCAGAGAAAATGTGCTTTTGTATCTCAGACACGACAAAATTTATTTGTGTACTTGGTAGGAAAACAGAGACTCCCCTGTGATCTCCATCCCTGAATTTTCATGTTCAAAAATATGCCTATCTATGTACAAGTAACAAGCCAGGTGTTGCTGAGACCTGAAGGTGCTCACAGGTAGTGGGCAGATCAAGATGCACCGGAAGTCACAGTAAAAAGTCATCCTGAGGGCGATGTGAGGAGCTGGCACATGGGGAAGTCGCATAAAATGCCTCCAGGAGAGATACTGGAAGTGGATGTTTAAAAAGGGACCAGAGGAACGTTCTACCCTAGCAAGAGCCACTCAAAGACATGCCATGATTTAGGGACAAGCCCTTAAATTTGCTCATCTGCTGACCCCATTCTCACTGGCATCTGCTCTGTGCCAGCCCCATTCCAGGTATTAGACATAGTGTGAAAGGGACAGACATGTTTTCAAGCCTGGTGCTTAACTTGAACAGGGATGGCAAGGCCCAGAATTGTCCCTCAGAAGAGCAGACAGTACCCAAGGCCACAGCAGAGCTGAGGCTGTACCACACAGGAAGATCACCTTGCTGGTGGGCGAGATCCCTTGGCATGTGCAACCTGTGTCCTGTCACTTTTTTGTCCTTGGTTTTTAAAAAATGTTACAAAGAGAAAACTTAAAAAGCTTAAGTACTTATATATGTACATGAACTATATTTTACATTTTATTTATGACCTAAGACAGTTTCCTCTTCATTCAGAAAAGCAAGGGTTAAAAAAAATGGTGGACCACAGGTTGGACATATTTGATTAAGGGAACCAATGTTTGGCAGCATCTAATAATACCACTAAGTAGGGTACATCACCTATATTCCACCAGTAGCTGAAGTTACATATCAGGGTAGTATTCAGATATTACCCTGGGTGAAAATGTGACAGATGCCCTTGAGAAGAAGGGCCCTGTCTAGATCCTGCTCAGCACTGCAAGATGGGAGCCTGGAAATGTTCTGCAACGGGTAATCACATTTTGTTTACAAAAGTTGATGTGATGTAGACAGTGGGGAGCATTGTCAGTCAACTAAGAGACGTAACAAGAAATCTGCCATGGACAGTGGTAGGGGTTTCTGGGTTAAGAAGAATGCATGTCCCATACCATGGTAGACTGAACACCAAGAAAATGGGCTCTATGTGCTATCCTCCTGGTCTGCCTCTTCCTTGGACCTGGTACATTGAAAGGCTTAATTTGTGAGTGTGTGGCAGATGCCCAGGCAGGTAACTGGTAACAAGACAGAACAGTGATTCACCCATTTCCGGACCTGGGAGCTCCTGTGCACAAGCTGAGTCCTACCCCATTTGCCAAGGTGAGCCCAGAAACAATGCTAGGGTGCAGGATCAGCCTCCACCTGGCCGTGAACAAGAAGGGCCACCTGGAAGTGTGTGAAAAGAGGTAGGAAGTAACAGCAAGTGCCAGGCTGAGATCTAAGTGTAACACTCAACCTTTCAAGAGCTGCTCCAGCCCCAGTGCTACATTTGGAACTGGCTGTCCTCTAAATATTCAAAATAATATGCAGTGAGACTTACCATGAGCCTGGCCCTACCACACTCCCTGTAGAGGGTGCTGTGGAGAGAGAACCCAAGACATCTACACAGATACACCAGGAAAGGGACATCCTGGATGGGCCCAGGGATGAGAAGGTACACCCTGGAGGTCCTCCCACACATCTGCACAAATCTCAGGGTAGGTAGACTTGTGGCAATGTCTCCCCAAAATGCCCAAAGCCCTGCACCTCCGTTCACCAGGCCATCTGCACCCTACAATTACCAGCCTCTCTGCCCTTATCTCATCAGGTCTTGGTCCCAGCAAAGTCCAGTTTCCACCCTATTCTTCTCTCTCTCTCCCGGCTAACCTGGTCCTTGGGCGGGTGGAGAGCCCAGAGGGCTGGAAGTCTCCTCCTGCCTGTGCTCTGGGCGCTCCATTCAACTTTCCTGCTTTGTTTATTTGCACAGCCAGAGACACAAAGCCCTGCTCTGAGTCACTCCTGCTCCCAGTCGGCTCTGATTCATGCAGGAGGCCCGTGGCAGGGACTGACCCTGGGCCGCAACCTCTTGGTTTCTTGATGTCTCTACAGAAAAAGGCATCTGTGGTTTAGAACTGCAGGTCTGTGAGACTGTGGAGGGTTCATGGTGGAACTCAGAGAAACAGAGGAGACCCAGAGCTCAGGAGAGCTTGTCCCCCCAGCTTGGCTACTTCCCTCCCTGCTGGGGGAAACTCACAAATATGTCAGTCATCACTCTGAGAAGGATTTGGTCATCTGGCAAGTGGGGTTCCAGAATTTGCCAGAAATATGCGTCAAATGTATCCCCGAGTGTGAGAGAAGACGGGGGCTAACAGAAATTAGATTAGGCTAAGAATCTAAACGGAAATGCAACTCAGAGCCAGGTTGTTCTCTGGCTCCCAGGGAAGAGGAGCTCGTGGCACATTCCACAAGACTGAAAACAGCCAGTTCCCGGGTCCTGGAGACCAGGGTGCACAGGGTGCACAGGGTGCCCAGGTTAGGGCCTGAGGCCACTGAGTTGCCAGTCCCTGCTCCGTCCTGAGGACTAGGGGGCTCACCCAAGGCTAGGAGTCAGGTGCTGAGTGATGCTAGCTTTTGATCCCAGTGAAAAGTTAATACAAACACCTGCAGGAGGTAAGGGGTTCTCTCCAGCTGTGGAGTGAACCACCATCAAAGCCCTCTTCTCAGCTTGAGTTAGGGGCGTAAGTAGCGAGGCATGTGGATGTACTTTTCCCACTTGCTTCCATAAACCTGAAGCTCTTTATGATTAAGACTACATATCCCCAAACACAGAACGGAGAAAAGAAATGACAGATGAGGGTTTCGAAATCTACATATCAGGTGCAGGGTAGATCTCAGTCATGCAATGCGGAATCACCTCACAGATGACCACCCTGTGAGAAAATTGGAGGCGGGATGCACAGCCCCCACCACCCAAGGGTGCCCGTCAGCTCCACTGGGGACAAGCTGGGCCGAATGATAGGTTTTGAAAGAATAGAGTGATTATCCTAATATGAAAAGCACTGTGTGAGGATAGGGATGAAGTCTGGCGTAATAGACTGCAGAAGACACAAAAATACACTTTGTAAAGCCACTCTCTTTTTGATTTATTTGTTTTTTGTGGTGCTGGGGGTCAAGCGCAGGGCTTTGGGGACGCGAGGGAAGTGTATTACCACTAAGCTACCTTCCTACGTGACTTCAGCTGGTAGCGATATCGAACCTAAGTTCCAGAGAGAACATGTTCGTGGGGTTAGAGACTGTGCTGGGAGGGCACTCCTTCGGAGAAGTGTATGCACAGGGGTGCGGGGGGGGGGGTCCCCTGCAGGAAGGGCTTGTTGGTGTGTATCCTCCTCTCTGCCTTTAAAACACACAGGCTGATGGATCTTGAAACCATAATTCTAAGTGAAGTTAATCAGACACAGAAGATTAAATATCACATGGTTCCTCTTCTATGGGAAACTCAAAATATAAATAAGTTAAAGAGGGAAATAAGAGGAGAGATGGCAGGAAACAGGGAAGTAGGACTTTGGAGTTGGGGGGCACGTTCGGAAGATGTGTAGAGAAAAAAGAGGAGGAGGGAACGGGGAGTAAAGAGAGCAAGATGCAACATGTACACATACCAATTCCCCAAAACAAATGTAATTATTATGCCTCATAAATATGTACTAGTAGAAATAAGTTTTACATTTTTAAAAAACCCACATTGACCGCCTCTGCTTTTGTTTTCCCGAATTGCAAAAGCAATGTAAAACGTTAAAAAAAAAAAATTTAGAAAAGACAGTAGTCTCTCGAATCCCACACTTATCCTTCCATGGTTTCAGTTTGCTGCAATCAACTCACGTCCAAAGACTGTATTACTCTGCACAGTCCAGTGAAGAATTAAGATGCCTGCATGTTAGAAGGAAAGAGGAGAGGACACACTCCCTGTTTTTATTAAAATATATTGTTATAATTGTTGTATTATTATTACTATCGTTATTGTTAATCTTTTACTGTGCCTAAATCAAACTTTATCATATGCATGGGAAAAACATACTGTATGCAGGGCCTGCCATTCCAGGATCCCCCGGAAAGACTGGGACGTGGCTCGGAATAGAACCCCACAGACAAAGAGGATGACTGCACAGGAAAGCACTGAACAGGACCCACAGTGAGGCTGACCGACATTCAGCCTAGATACATGTGTTCCGTCCGCTCTCTCTGAACAACGTACCCAAGTGCGCATACACTATCCTTTTCCAACCTGGAGCCATGTGACCTCCAGGCCAGAGTCACTGGCTCACACCATTCACGTTTCCTTACAGAGTATGCTAATGTGCAGTATCCCCAAGATGACCCACAGTGCATTCAGTCTTCTTCCCAGGACATTTCACACTTCCCACTAATGTTAGGGGGGTGAAATGAATTTCTCTGTTGCAAGGCTGATCTGCCATTTCTCACATAAGAGAATTCTTAGAAGTAGAATTGCTTACTTGAAGACTATTTCTAATATAAAGTCTTCTCTTACCTATTATCAAACTCATTTTAGAAAAATTGCACAATTGATCTACTGGGAGGGATAAGGTGACTTCTTTCTCCAGTATCATCCTCAATACTGGGTGACATAGCATCCTCCTGTCTAATTTGAAAATTTTGGGGTTATTGCTGAAATTCAACATTTTCATCTGTTCACTGGCCAAGTGAACTTCTTCTTTTGTGAATGCATGTTTTCCCCTGCCCCCCATACTTTTTCTATGTCATTTGTTTCTTAAATTTTTACAAGGCCTTATCTGAAAAGAATACTGACCCATTGTAAATTTGGTTATAAGTATTTTATTCCTAGTTCATTTAAAAATTTTGGCTATCACAGGTTTTTTTGGTATACACAAATTCAAAATTCTAATTTATTATTTTCCTTTACGATTCATGCTTGCCGTGCTTAAAATGACAAGCATGAGGGACTAGAAGCCAGAGGCCCACATTAGCAAACACCACTTCAGCTCACAGGTTGTACACTGCCAAACCCTATGGAATAGTCGTACGGCCGCAGGTGACTGCCCCTGTGGAACAGAGCCATGGGACCTCAAAAGCATATAACTAATGTAACCCACAGGGATTCACCAGAAAGCCTGATTTTTCTTTTATACTTTTATACGAAGGGAGAAGCTGCCGGGGTAGCTATTGTGACATCAGCCCATGGCTTTGGGGTCAGTGAGAAGGACCAGGAGGGGAGGAAAGTGAAGAGGAGGGACAGGAAAAGGGGAACTCTGTACTCGGAGCACACGGGTACCAACTCAGCTCCCAGCACCTGGAGAGTCTTTCTGAAAACCATTATGGAAGTCAAGGGATGAGAATCCCCTCTGCGGGTACACCAGGCTTATGGAATGTAGGGTTGGCAGCACAGAGCTCTGGGTCCAGTAACTAAGACACAGAAGTAGATGGAGCAACGGGCAGCATCCCCTGGGAAAGACGCTTTGAGTGTGAGCGGTGTGCCGCTGATCAAACATGTACTCTCTGCAGCTGGCTCAGGCTTGGCAGCTGCAGGAACACCCATGCAGGGGGGTTGACAGAGGCTGAGAGGCCCAGCTGTGCAGGCTTGTGGGGTGACTCGGGTTCTTGTCAGACTGCACAGCTTAACCAGGGAAGCGGCCAGGGCCCAGGGCCCATTTCTTCTGACTTCAGGCAGAGGCCACCCAGTATCTTTTAGAAATTGTTCTTTCCCTCTATCCTTCCCTCCCTGGTAGACTTCTCTTTGGGTTGGAGGGCAAGGCACAGGGAGACAATAGCATCAAGCTGAACAGTTTTCTTTTGTTGTGAGCAACTTACTCTCTTGGTACAATTCATGGGTTTGGATCTTAGGTTCTGAACGCTCCTGTCCAAAGCAACCTTCCACCCTGACACCATGTGGAGTTTCTAGAAGCATCGCAACATCTGATCACATGACACCACTGAGTGATGGTGTTTTGAAAAGCATCAGGGTTGGATCGTGGCTGAAGAAACATTGGAAACTCTCTTGCTGTTCTGCCGGGAAGTAGTTGCCACCAGGCCAGAAGGGCACAGGTGGGGCAGGAGCCTCAGCAGGATAACAGTCAGGAAAGGTAAGCAAAAACAAGACTAAAGAAAAAATCAGCCTTGGCTTTAGTGGCACTCTTTAAGGTATCCCTTGTTTCTTGGGACAGTATCGTATACAAGCGGAATAGGAATTTCCCTGTCCTGGTGGTTATACTACCCTGTGAGGTTCTCTGAGCCTGTGAATCAACCTGGAAAGCTCTGATCAGAGGATGAACAGAACCTGGGCTTTCAGAGTCCAGAATGTGATGGGTTTTGCACATGGGCCACTCTCTGGATCTTCCCCACCACTGAGGTGGGCAAAACAGATAAAAGCCACCCCACCCCTGAAGTCAAAAATGCTCCTCACTCTTATCTGGTGAGTTAATTGCAAGAAGCACAAAAACTAGGATTTCCATCCCCCTGTTCTCAGTCCCCTGGAGTTTCAGAACTCTGCCAGCCATGAGGAGGCCTCAAGAGCGTAATCAACACACCACTAATCAGAGGGCAGGCAAAGGAAGTACTGTGCTCTGGGCGGTTTTTGAGGTGGTTGGTTTTGTGTGTGTGTGTGTGTGTGGTGTGTGTGTGTGTGTGTGTGTGTGTGTGTGTGTGTGTGATGGTGGTGGTGTTGGTAGTGATAAAAGATACTATAAAATTTGAGTCATTTTAAAGTATACAATTAAGTGGAAACAAGCTCATTCATATTGTTGTGAGAACGTCACCACTATCTAGTTCCAGAACTTTCCACCACTCCCAACAGCAGGCCAATACCCTTTAGCCAGTCTTTCCCCAACCTCCCTCCCAACAAACTCTGGTCACCTCCAGCCAGATTTCTGCCTCTATGGATTTGTCTCTATTAGAAATTTTATATAAATGGAATCATACGAGATGTAGCCTTTTTCATCTGGCTTCTTGAACTTAGCATAATGTTTTCAAGATTCGACCTTGCTGAAGAATGGACCAGCGCTTCACTGCTTTTTGTGACTGACTGGGTTCTACAGCATTGTTCTTCTAGGCAGGCAGGTGACGGTTCTGAGAAATGGATGGAGCGAATTTCACTTATCCACTCCTCAGGGGGTGGACACTGTTGTGCTCCCACTGTTCCCTGTGTAAAAGCTACTGCTCTGAATGTTTGCATACATATTTTTTTTTTGTTTAGTAACCTGCTTTCAATGCCCGGGGAATGAAGCTAGCAGCTGACTTACTGGATTATATTGTTTCTTAGAATTTTGCTGAAAGGCTATCAGAAATGCACTCTAACATTTTATAGATGGAGAAACGGACGCAGGAGGAAGCCCAGATTGTGTAGGACCACACAGGAAACTGCAAGGTTGAGAGCAGGAAGGTACTCTTCATTCCATGTCTGACTTCAGTTAAGTCCTATTCCAAGTGGAATCCTCTAGACACAAGACAATGGAATGGAGAACCACCCTTGGGAACCACCATGCCTCCTACAAAGGCAACAGCTTTTGGTTTCTCTCTAATTAAAATTTCCCAAATTAGAAAAATACCATGTCAGAAAAGTTCACTAAGGGAAAGAATCATACAAGATTATTCTGGAAACAATGACTTAAATTAATTGCAAAATCCATCGGGGAGGGTCACACGGATCACAAGCAGCCACAAACATTCAGACGTCCTCAGAAGCAGTTGGTAACAGTTCCAAGTCACAAAGGCCCACCGTGAAGGAGCAGGCTCAGCGTGCGCCCACAGAGCAGGGACACACACCAGCGTGGCTTTGTTTCTTCCCTTTTCCTTTTTCTCTGGTCAGAAAAAGTGAAGTAACACAATTAACATTAAACAATTCTTGCCAAAACGTCATAGCACAAGCCCGCTGTCCAAGAGATGGGCTCAGAGCACCCCAAGAGCCTGCGTCTGCCTGCTGCGAAGCATCACTTCTTACCCCCGGCTCAGTGCTCTGCTACTCAAGCACATAAGGATGCCTCACAGATCGACAACACGGCAGTCTGGCTCCTCTCTGCAGACAGGGCTGGTTCTGTTTTCTCCACAAACCTCAGCAGCGTGCTGGCATGTTCTTCCTTTGGAAGCCATTGTCTCTGGATGCACAAAGGCTTTTAAAGTGGTTATACCTACAGTTACCATGGCTGGGGGAAAAAATTGGTGTGGAGGTGCCACTTCTCTCATTCGTAGCCTTGGCCAACATTGAGCTATGCTGAGCTCACACTCAGATGTTGTGCCATCTGAAGGTGACTCTGTCCTCAGGAGCTCCGGGGCCTTGGAAGCACTAGCCAGTGGGAAAGCTATTTGCAAATAGTCAACAGTGTCCTACTTACTGCCCCCTCCACTGACGTGAAGGGTCCTCCACAGTCACCCAGGGATCCGCTAACAGCCCAGGTGCCCACACCCTCCTCTGAGGTTCCCGCTTCACATAGCAGGCAGTTACTCTGTCCACCCCACCTCGGGGCTCTGCTCTCGCTGGAGTCAGGAGTGCCTGCTGTGCCAGTGGCGGGTCCTCCGCTAGGGGTGTCGCAGGGCAGTGCATCACGCAGAAGCAGACAAGAGGCCAGGGCACCGCAGCTCCTCGCCAAGTTACAATGGCCAGGCTTTACAGCGGTGGCTTTGAGGAGCCCCGCTGGGTTCTACAGTGTTGTTCTCTTGGTGGTGCTGAAAACCCTCTGTCGCTGGACTCTCTAAGGAACACAGAGGGCAGGAATGGCGAGACTCCCACGGTCAGCAGTGGAGAGGCCCACGGCTTCCACAGCAGCCTGGAATGCTCAGTTTTCTTATTAAGCAGCCCGTATCTCTTCCCATGCGCCTCAGTGACTTGTGAAATTCTAGCACTTTTCCTGTTTATATCTCAATTTTCTCCTCCACTTTGTCATTCCTAAAAAACTTACTTTTCCATATTATGTACATAAATGGCAGATTATTATACACGGAGCTGCTGAGGACACACAAGGGTGTGAAATTGCTGAACCCTGAAATGACATGGAATGGCTCACCTTCAGAATGCAATAACACAAAAAGGAGACGGCAAATCAATATTGGAAACAGGAAGAAAAATGAGTGTCAGTAATCTTTTTCTGTTTGTTGTTCAATTATAAGACAACACCTATTCTCCAAAAAAATGGTCCAAAAGAGTTGTGGAATTTGTAACAATTTGACGTCTAGCAAAATACTCTTAACGCTATCTCTAAATTGCTGGTTGCTTGCATGGGCCTGGTAGGCTCTGAGCTATACCTCAGCAATCGCATAAGAAAGATCTGAGAAGTCACCCTCAGCCAGAGCCTAGAACCCTAAGGTACCAGCCAGGAGGCATCCTCCGTCAGAGTCCCACCCAGTCCCCAGTTATTTTTTAGATAGTCGAAGCAGGTCATTTTGCCCCGAAGAAATCAACAAAGGCAGACACACCGGGATTCTTCACACAGAGATACCAGCTCAGGTCATTCTCATGCTAGGATCAATGAAATCATTTTTGTAGACGATGGAGCAAACTAAGACGAGCTCCAAGCGCACAGGTGGGGAAGGGTTGGGGTGCACATCTCCGTGCTGCAGGAGCTTCTCGAATGCTGAGGGTGCATAGTCGTTATGTTTATTCTCTGCATAACTGAACTGTTGTGAGGATCTAACAATGGGCTTTTTGTACGACCTCTATTATTGTTTATAAGGGGAAGTCTCACTTGGACTTCAGTTAATAATTTTTAAAAAATGACATCTCAGCCGAAGAATAACAAATACAAGAGTGTGTGCTAAGTTAGGGGAGGAGTGCAAATGAGTTGCTAGAGAAAAAAAGTTCAGTAGATTGAAAAAAAAAAAACCTGAAATGATCGAATCTTTCACTCCTAGATTCCTATCCAGGCACGTGAATGGACATGACCGGGGTAAAATCAGAGGCTGGGCCTATTGCTAAGGGTTTGGAAGAGCTAGAGGAGGGTATTTATCCAGTCCGCAACTTGGAATTATTTCATTTCAGGGAACTCAATCCTCAGGGCAGATACTATTCAACCCCAATTAAGCAAAGAGAGATATAATACTACTCAATTTGAAGAAGAAAATACTGCCCGTTGTCCCTCCTTTGTTTCTCAATTTGCAATAATTTAGGCTTTCCCTGAAGAACTAATGGCCTTACTATGTATTTATCGAGACAAAACGATCTCTTTCAGGATGAGATTTAAAATTCGTACAAGCTTCCCGGAAGTGACTAACCTAGCAAGTACAAATTTTGCAAAACGTGCCGACTAACTGGCCTGGTTCATTGTTTATTCCTCCACTATGAAATTACGGATGTGACTTAGGACAAGCTACCGGCACCTTCTCATCCCCAAATCCAGAAAGCACAAGCAGGGCACCGGCTTTTGACTTCCCATCCCTCTGTACTCCCTTCAAACCCAATCTACTGAAAGAACTGAGAGGAAAAAATGTTTGTTTCTGGATCTTATGATAGAAAATGCTGCCTGCTTACATCTTTACTTACAGTATGTTAAGCAAAGCAGAACACACAAAGAAACCCACCCTGGCGGCAGAGCCTGGGCCTGTAAACTGTTGGCTGTTTTCTTCCAGGAGTTTACGTTATAAGCTGCCCCCTGGGGAGCCCCCACCTGCCTCTGAAGCAGGCAAAACTCTCTGGACCCTTCAGAAGTCACAGAGAATTTAGCAGAAAGGCAAGGGTGGCATTCTGTTTGTGTAGCAATAGAAAACAGTACCAGCAATCAGCAAGCCAGACTCCTCGTCCGGCAGACAGCAGAAGGTTCCCCAGCCCTGCCCTCTCCAGCAACAGACTCCAAGCCTGCCTTCAGCTTTCCTGCTCTGAGCCGCCAGCCTGGGGCTCCAGGAAAGCTGGGTCGCGACACACCACAGGCCTCGGCCACCAGGTGCCTTGCGATGTTTTGTCACTGTCAAAGAGTAAATAAAAATCTAAAAATCAAGGTGTTTTGTCAGAATCATTTCCCGTCAGTCACATCCCAAACCTGCATACCCAGAAGCAAACGAACTCTCCGTCAAACTGAACCATGGCAAATATAAATCTACCATCACTCAACGTAACGAAACACACTCATTTCCTTCAAAGATGCTGACAGCTTTTTTATTTTTCCTAAGGCTGACTGTGAGCTCAAAAGAATTAAGCATTTTTCAGAATAATTGGCTTTGGTAACAGAAAGCTCCCTGAGTTCATCCCTGTCCTTAAGTGACAGGCAGGAAAACTCTGAACCAGAGAAAGGAAGAATTTGCCCCATTTTAAAGACATTGCTCCTAAGATCTGAGAAGTTAAATCACAATTCCACGTGAAGAAAATATCAGGGGAACTTCAGTTCTCCAAATCGCTCCTGGTCACATAACATAGCGAAGCAATATGAGACCAGAGGCCGAGTCCTAAGTAGCAGACTCAGCAGATGACGCGCGCTGGGCCCTCAAAGCTGTGTCCTGGCTAACTCATAATCACAGGAACCGCACGGTCTTCTAAACAACGGAGTTGTGGGTGAAATAATACAGATATTTGAAGCACGTCAAATGCTGTTTGGGTTCAAAACAACTCTATTTTCAACTAACCACTAAAAATTTCCCTCACGTTGGAATAAAGTTACATGCTGTCTTTTCCAATTTCAGATCCAACTCTCTCTTTGATGTAACAACCACTAGTTTTCATTGAAGAAAAAAAAATCATTGTGCCTCAGTTTACATCAGCAAGAAAATCACATCGTTAATGTGACTGTTCTCATTCTAAAATAAACATTTAATTAAGGCACAGTTTACCATGACTAAATCACATTCAAAAGCTTACTACTGAACCGAAACACGACACGTTCCCTAAGACAAAGTTTACGGTTTGAGATCTCCCCCTTTTTTACGGCCTCTACTTTCTCACCTTACATTACTCCAAATACTAAAATGTCAATTTGGACTGGATGAATAATTTTTATCAATCATTGGCTCTAGAATTTTTGTATATTTAATGAACGTCGAGATAGAATCATTATCCTAAATGTTAATGCATATTAGTTTCAGGTGACTACTTCCCCAAATTTCTTTGAGATGTATTTCCTCTGGTAGTATAGAAATATATCCATTTGTATTAGAATTGGGGTTTCTGCTGTCATATTTCTGGAATGCTGTTCTATGTAAGAATTATAGCGATGAGTTCAAGTCAACTATCTATTGAGATTCCTTGTGTTCAGAGAAGTGTCATATGCCAAATGGCATCAGAAAAAAGGTGCGGTTCTGCTCAAAGTAGATTTTTAGTTTATTATCCTGAAGCAAAGCACAGTCATAATTCTTAATGAACTTTTTTCATTTAAATAGAGATTTAAAACTTTTTGTAAGAAGACCTTTTAAGAAAACTTTTAATTTTGAGAGACTTGCAGATTCCCCTAAAACTGTTCAGTAATAATATGCAGTGATTCCCGTACCCACTTCACTCACGTCCTCCAAGGATATCATCTTGCTAAATCACCGAACAATATCGTAACCAGGAAATTGATACTGGTTCAGCCTGCAGAGGCTAAATGAAATGTCACCAATGTTCCATGTGCTCGTGTGTGTTTGTGTGTGTGCGCATGCACACGCACGTGCGTTGAGTTCTGTGGGATTTTATCCCATGTATAAACTCAGGTGACCACATGGAATGTCTTTTTAAGCAGTTTCTGACTTGAGTGTCTCATCTTGGCTTTGCTTTTGAAAACATCCATGTGTGTATCTCTTAGATCCTGGTTCGTCTTTATGGCTTTCCATTTCTTGGCTACAGCAACTTATCCATTTCTTTTTTGAATTTTATGGCCTCCTTCGTGAACTCTCAGCTAGCGGAGCATGTTCTATTTGGTTTTCTCTTTGCAGCACATTTATCCTTTCCCAGGAAAGGACACAAACATAAACAGACATTCCAGCCTGCATTCACAGGGTTCTTAAAGACACCAGTGAGAATAGATTAATATAAATACTAAGCTTAAAAACTGTCATAAACGTTCAGCCTTTAAAATTGGCTTATTAAAATATTTGTTTTTTTAAAGCCCAGATTTAAACTCAAGTTATGAGTTATAGTCCTCTGTGCAGAATGAGTTTACGTTATGATCTTTTTGCCAGGCAAAAGGAATCTGGCATCTGCGTTGTCTATTCAGGGTAGAGGCAAGCAAGGAGAGTGGGAATTCAATTCTTTCAGGCTCACAACCTGTCTGAAAACAGGCATTTTGGAAAACTCTATAAAGGACTATATTTTGGAAAAATCTCAGCAGAAGACCATATTTCAAATGACCTCAAAGAGCTGCTCATGAGTTCCCTTCCCTCTCTCTTCCATTCTGTCAAATGGGTAGCAAAACCTCCTTTACTCAAAATTGCAAAATGTGACTAGCGACACTCAGGACAAAAACCACATAGCAGAGGTCAGACGCTCCCCGCATAAAACCTCCGTGAAGGGTATTTTACTAGACAATACCATTTGTATTTCAGGTAGCTCTGCTTTTCTTTCCATTTCTCACCTACCAAAACTCCACTGGGATTCTGCATTTTCGTTCTTCTCCACAGGGAACTAATTTTCTTTTGAGAACAGCTTCCAAATGGAGAAGTCAGCAACCTCCACCAAAAAGTAATTTTTGGGGGGGGGGGGGGAGGGTGGTAAGAGGAAGAAAAGCTTGTGTGTCTTGTATGGTACAGGGGCAATCACTTTCTCCCAAGGAACCAAGAGCTCCCGGAGAGGAAAACTGAGCGGGTTGAGTACTGCAACACATTGGTAATTTGTGCATACTCCGCAGAAGTTAGAAGTTTTCTTCAACTATAAAGCACAAAAAGAGAGCAAATGCCTAGTAGGTAGTAATCACCTTCCCCACTCTGTGAGCCAGGCAGCCCTCTCCCCGTTCCCTCTTTTTGAGATCTCTCAACTAGGAGAATCCAACGGATTGTACAAAGACACTTACTTGACTCCTAGGCTGTGTTTTTAAAGGCCAGCCAGATCTCACCACCTCTGCATTTCTCTTTGTGGTCAAAGGACAACTTAGGATTTCTGTTGTTTTTGCTGACCATCTAGGCACAGCTTTTCCACACATGTGAAAATATCTTACATTAGATGATTTTTTTGATACAGGGTCTTGCTCTGTAGCCCATAGACATTAAAAGGACATAAAACTTACTAAAATGTCCAGATGGGTTTTGCTGATATATAATTAATTTTCTTGGAAATGTTAACAGATAAATAGCAAATGTCAGTTAGCAACATACCCAGGAAATCAAACTAATTAGAATTGTATTTATGCTCAAAGTGACTAATGGGTTCCAAACAGAATACAAACCTGTTTGCCTAACATGCCAAATAAATAAAATCAAAGTGTGTCTAGAATCATTAGTGTATCAAAAATTTCCAGTTACTTCCCATTTTTTGTCAAGGATAATTACTCAAAGAAACTGGCTTATCTGAATGGAGCATTCCAGACAAATAAATCAACATATAAATTATTTGTTCTCCAACTAAATGTGTTATCTAATATTTTAAGGACCTTCTGCCCAAACAAGCTCTTTATAGTTTTTCTATTCATTCCAAGTACTGCATTTCGTTTCCATGTGTTTAATTGTGATCTATGATTGCTTCTCTAAAGTGTCAAAGAGTACAGTTGCTAAAAATGAATTTTAAATGTTCCTACTAAATTCTTGTATCAGGGTACTATTTCCTGGTGTTTGTTTTCAGCAATTTTCTGGAGGGCAATCTTAACGATAATTCTGTTGACATTTTTCTTAAACAAAGATATACTTGTGTGTTTGAAAAAGATGAGGTTCCTCGTCTGTCTCTTCTTACTTACAGATGTGCTGTAAACCATACAAGGTATAAAGTGTAAATGAAAGTAACTAATGGAAGCTCATAATTTAGGCAGCGAAAAACAGAACTAACGTATCGTCCCGCTGTAGCATTAAGTGCTCAGCCAATCCAAACTTCCCTTCCCAGAGAAATACGCGTCTGAGACATTTTCCATCTGTTATTGACAAAGAAAAGAGAAGATTCCCACAACCGCCTCTGCTTAAAAATTCTGTTTTAAAACTATAAAACGGTCTTTCCCGGAGGTCGCTATTTCATCAAAAGAATTTCCAGTGACAAAAAATAAAAGACTTGAAAAAGCAAAAAGAAAAAAACGTCACCTGCGGTAGGTCAGCCTTCTGTGGCCACGGTAACTTCCACAGGTATTTATTAAATACACCTGTTTATATTTTATTAAAAATAAACGAGTATGTTTGGGAGAACGAGTGGCCATCGTTCGTAATTAATCTCGATACCTTCCATGTGAAGAAGATGTTTACTTAAAAATAATAAAAAACACTGCAAGACGGAAAAGCTAAAACACACTGAGCAGGATTTTCAAACCTTCCCTGCCCCCATTAAAAAGGATCTCGTGCCCTTCCGCAGGGCCGGATGCAGCGGAGGAGTCGTTCAGGCTGCCTCGGGGCAGGATGGCTGCGCCCCCGCGGCCGGAGCCCAAGGGACTTGGGAGGGGTCTGACGAGAAGGAGCCGGTGCAGAACGCCCTGAGCCCTCTTGCAGCGGAAACCAGACCTCCCGGGCCGCTGGCAGCTGGGTCCCCGGTGATTTCTCCCCAGCCGCACACCGCCTCCTTTTCCCTGAACTCAGGTCCCAGCCTGGCCCCTCGCTCGCGCTGGCCCGCGGTGCTAGACACCTGGACGGGGCGCCGGAGAGGCCCCTCCCGGATCTCCAAGTTCAAGGCTGGAACCCTGCTTTCCCCGCTTCCAGGCTGGCTCCACCTGCCCGCGCTGCCGGGACTCCGAGCCGCTGCGCGCGCCTTCCCCGGCGCTCGGGTCTCCGCGCCCTCGGCCCCGGCCGGATGGCAGGCGCTCCTGGCACCACGCGGAGCGGTCTCCCGCTCCTTCGTTGCGGTGACGCAGTGGCCTCCCGCATTCCGCAGGTGAACGTTGGTGCCGCCGGCTCGAGTCTCTGCACCCACTGGGCGGGTCAGGGTGCCGATAGCCCGGCGCCCAAGGCGCGAACTCAGATTCCCTCCCTGCAGGAGCCGCCAGAGAAATCTGAGCGCCTCCGCGACCGGCGCTCTGTGCCGCTGCCAGGATGGGGGCGAAGCAAGCAGTCCGACACAACAGGGCCCTGGCAGCGTCCCAGCCGCGTCCGCTCCGAAGGGCGCAAAGGGCAGCGGGTCGCTCTCCCTGTGCCGCGGATGGATGGCCCCACGAGGGCCCTTTCACGCCCTGCTCCCGCCACCCAGAGGCACCCAGAGATCTAACCATACATCATCACCAAGAGTTGAAATACCACCGTTCGTCTACGGTGCCCTGGGACTCACCCACCGGCCAGTTCGCTCCCGGCAGAAACTCCTGTCAAAGGCCCGGGAGTGCCCTGGGGCACGGAAGCTACCCGACCGTCTCGGCCGCTGCTAGAGGGAAAAATCGCACCCCCTCCACGCCGCCGCGGCCCCGGGATGCCCGGGCCCCCCGGCCGCCCGGAGCTCCTGGCACCCGCCCGCGCCCGCGTCGCAGCGGAGCGCGCCCCCCGCGAGCGAGCGAGCGCGCGCAGCACCTACCCTGACGCGCCGGCCCAGAGACGCGCGGCGCGGCGCGGCGCTAGTGGGAGGCGGACATGGACCACGCGCCCTCCATGCGCCACACGGAGAAGGCGTAGCTGAGGCGCTCGTGGGCCACGTAGCTGCAGCTGGTCATCTTATTGTCCATCTCGTCGCTCTGCAGGACTTGGTAGAGGAAGTCTATGTACCTGGCGGCCAGCTTGAGCGTCTGGATCTTGCTGAGCTTGTCCGAGGGCAGCGTGGGGATGATCTTGCGCAGCGCCGCGAAGGCCTCGTTGAGCGACTGGGTGCGCTGGCGCTCGCGCACGTTGGCCAGGATGCGCTGGCTCTGCAGCTCCTCGAAGGACTGCGCGCTCGGGCTGCCCTTCTTGCCGCGCTTGCCCGGGGTCGGGCTGCCATCTTCGCTCGACTTCTTGCTGTAGCGCCGCTTCCGGCCGAAGCGCTTAGGCTGCCTCTCGAGCTCCTCCTCGCTGGTGCCCAGGCTGTCCACCGGGGACACGGGCGAGCTGGAGCCCTCCTCCATGGCGCCCGCCCGGCGCGCTGGGGGCTGAGGGCGCCGGGCGCCAAGCGCGCGGCCGCCGAGTCCGCGGTCTCGGGGTGCTCGCGGGGCTCCGATGTCGAGGCCGACTTGTGTAAAACCGAGGTCTCCGGGAGAGGAAGTTATTGTAACTTTTTTGGAAACCCTAGCCGGGCTGGGTTGCTAAATAGCTGTCAGGAGCGAGGGCGGCGTGCTGATTGGCCACCGTGGCCGGGGGCAGGACGAATTCTGGGGCCTTCGCCGGCCGCCCCCGCCCCCCAGCGCGGCACTTTCAGTTTTGACTGCTCTTTGGCCCGGCCACCTTGGCCATCGCGGAGGCCTGGTCCTCCTGGAGGGCTGCTCGCTCCCCCATCCCGGGCGCGGGCCGCTCCTCAGGCGCCCCGCTCCCCAGGCCTAGCCAGGTCTGGCTTTGTTTCATCTTCAACTTGGAGAGGAGGCCCTGCCTGGCCTCAGGGTCTCCAGGAGAGATCAGGGAGGAGACTCCAATCCCAGATGCACTCAGGGACGTGAGGGCAGGACTCAGCAGGAAACCCCAGGGGACACCTGGGCCCAATTGCCTCTCATCTGTCCGTGCACTCACGGGGAGTCCAGTTTGGGATGGGGGAGCTGGGCCGCAGGGCTCCCCAGTCCCAGTCCCTGGCTCTGTGGACTCCCCAGTGCTGCAGTCACCCTCCCTTCACACTCCATGGGTATGTAGGGTATAAGGATCCTTAGGATCCGTGGAGACGCCACTCGCTGGAGCCCCTCTGCCGGATGGGACCGTTTCTCCCTTCAATTTGCTGCAACGCCTTGACCCCAAAGTCTTTATCGAGACTTCCTCCAAAATGCTTTAAAACTTAAATGCCGCAGCGATCCTCTACCCTGGAGCGCCCCAATGCCCGATCTGCCCTTGCGCCTCACCCTATCGTGCGAGCTAGGCACAGGTTGGGGCGCCCTCTGGGCTTGCCATGCCTTACCCTAAGCTCTGCACTCTCCCTTCTCCTCTCTTATTGGAAAGAGACCTTCGTGAAACTGTCCTGTGCCGGCCTCGCTGCGCTGGGCACTGGCGGGCAGCTCCAGGCAGGAGGGCACGGGACTGCAGAGCAAGGGGCCCAGCCTCGGTGGGCTACACCACATACCCCAGCCTCGCGCCATCTGGATGCTGAGTGCGTTTGAAGTGGTTCGGGGGCTCTTTGTTCGCCAGGCCTCTCTGGCTCGGGGCCTGGAGGTGGTTTACAGCTTTGATGCCTTTGAAACTATTCCCAGGTGACCCGGGCTCAATTAGGCCAGGGCCTGAGCCGGGCTGTCAGGCAAGCCTTGTGATCAAGGGCAGGCTGGGCCTTTTTATTGAAGTTGAACCCGAGGCCTGGGAGCTCTAGGCCTAGGATGTTCTTGGCGGCTGCAGGGAGGACTGCAAGGTGGGGCCCATGGGCCTTGACACTGCTTTGTCACGGGGAACCTAGGGAGGACGAGCTATGGCCGGCCCTTGGCACCCTCCCCAGGGGCCCAAGACTAGGCCTTTCTAGAGGAACAATCCATGAAAGAAAACTCATCTCTGAGGGTCACACACCTTAGTCCCTGTGCACGTCACCAAGGGGCCCTCATTCTTCCACTCTGGTCCTGAAAAGCCGAGGATTTATCCAGCATTGCAAAGTACCTTTCTTCGTCTTCTTATTTAAAATTTACACACAAAACTTTAAAGAAAAAAAGAGAGCACACCAAGATCCCCATGCTCCTGTTCCCACTGGGGGCAGCGTGTTCTGGGGCTGGCAAGGTGGAATGGGCCTGCTCTTTCCTGACCGGCCTTCCACTGTCTCCGCCTCCTCCTACCCCCTCCCACCTGGACTTCAATCATGCAACCCTTTCTCCAGAGCAGGGCAGCAGCCACTGGCTGCTGAGGCCAACCCCGTACTGCTCAGATTGGCAAGTCTGGGAATACAGAGGGTTCTGCCTGGCTTAAACACGCCCGGTCTTCCTGGTCTTCCTCTCTCAAACGGAGACACTTACCAAGGAGCCTGCACACTATCCCTTGTATGTTGTTCTACCTCTGTCTCCCCGTCTGCTTCCCTATCCCCCAGCTAGCAGAGTTGGTAGTCAAGCTAAGAAGTAAAACGGCCCAGCACAGAGCGCAGATCATAGGTCCTGAGCAGCCCCAGCTCTGGCAGCCCTGAGGAGCCACGGTGGCCCAGGAGGCTGGGAAGCTGGGCTCAGACTCAGACTCAAGACTGGGGAGTCTCCGGTGCTCAGGGAAGATGGGCGTGGAGAATTTCACCTGGGAATCTAGTGGCCCCTATGGCTTTCACAGAGTGGAAGCTCAGCCTAACAGCCTGGGAACCTTCTTTGTGTTTTGACTGAATTGGAAGCCATATGAAAAACCCGTTGATCTAGGAAATAATGCTCAAGTTATTGGTGTATTTTGAATTTGTTCTTTTAAAAACTGTGTCATGGCAAGTTAATAAAACTGATGTATTCATAACATAAGCAACAAAGTATATTTGTGTATGCATATTCATGCAAGACCACCCACCTCAGACTTAAAGAAATAATCATGTAATACGAGTTCATGGATACACATGAAGTCCTAGATCTATTTATTCATTATCAAAGATGGGAAGTCATACCAAGTTTGCTTTTCATGTATGTAAAAAGATGTCCTTTGTTTCATGATGCTTTTTTTAAAAATAAGCTGCTGTTCTGAAAGATTCCTCTGTTGCCCGTTTCCCTTCGTGCAGTGAGTAAGAGGAGATGGTGTGTTTTCACAATGAACTAGACAGCAATTAGCTTGGTATTCATCTTGCTACAGGACAATGTGATGCTGCTGGGATTGTCACCTTGAAAAAGGCTTCAGGACTGGGATGCGGTAATAACAGCCCATGGGCCTTCCTTGGATAGTAAGGTGTGTACTTGACAGATCTGAAAAATTTATTTACAAATCTCTGGGAGCTATATAAAGCAACAAATGTGTATATGCAAATAGGGCTGCTGCTACCCTTTGACAGAATGGCCACACAGGTAAGCCTACCTATTTCTCCAACAGGTCCCTTCATGGTTTAACTCTTAGGAAGTTCATGATATAGAGAAGATACAGAAAGTGAGTATTTTTAAAGGCTTTGGTCTGCATTGCCTAATGATTTCATGGGCTGTTATCTTCACTTGAGTTTAATAAACTTTGCGAAGATTGAACAGATGCCCAAAAGCTATGTTTTTGTGAGAGACCTAGTCCATCAGATGAATGTCTCAGTGACATTTACCAAGAAGTCCATGACAATGCCCCCCAGTCAAAAGATGCTTTGTTCATTGCAGACACTTTCTTCTGCATTATTATGAGGAGCAATTCTACACCAACACAGTGCTCTGCAGACATAAGCATAGTAGAAGAGTTTTAGTGTCTTTATTTTATTTATTCTCTCTTAGACAGAGATGACAGGGTGTGTGGCTCATTATTCTCAAGAGCCCCAAATTCCAGAGATGGGCTCTTGAGAATCCTGTGTCAGTTATGGCATGTCTGGATAAATTATAGGGGTCTTTGGCATCACTTTGCTGGATGTTAGAAACATATTATTGTAGGAAAAAACCACTTGAGCCATATGTTGTTGGCTTTATTTTTAGCGATGCTTTATACCTCCTCCTAGCCCCCTCCCACCTGGATTTCAATCACACAACCATTTCCCCAGTGACACAGCAGCTGGCGGGAATGGAGAAGCTGAAAAAGTATTTGTTTTCGGTCCTGAAACTTAGAGCTTAGCATGAACATGCTCCCCAAGTATCATAGTAAATGCAATTTATTCCTGATCATGAGCCTCCCAGTGCCTTCTGGAACTCAAGTCTAAGAGCCTAAGTTACAGTAAGAGCAATAGTAGGATGTAGACACACCTTACAGGGAGGTAGAACTTCAAGTGCAAGGCTTGCATCACAAAACTCCCCTTCAAAAAGTTACCTTGAAAAATCTCCCTTTGGGAACAACTCAGGAAGACATATGGCACCGTAAGAAATCACTGTACGCTTAGTGTTGCCGCCACAGTAGCGTTCAATAGCATTGCTCCACCCAGGGTGTGAGTGGGTCTTACCCTCCCCTCCTACCTTCTTTTACCATTTCTTCCAGACGGGAAGTGCAACATGACCAGCCCTGGTCTGTAAGACACACTTCTGGGCACATGAAAAGGAAGCCGACAGACACTCTATACATCTCTGGCAAGTGAAGGGTGGAGGTATTTTGTGTCTGGCAGCCAGTATGCAGAAACTAGGTGCCTGGAGGCATGGCAGGATACCCATTTCCTGGAAGGGCCATGGCTTGGGAGCCAGCAGGAGCAGGACCAACAGCTTCTCCATCTCAGGTACATCTGGAATCATTGTTTACCTGGTGCTAAGAGACAGTAGTCTCAGCTCTGTGGTGGGACTGGAGATGCGTCTCCAAAGCTGTGCTGGAGCCTGTTTATGCAGCTTTGCATACAATTCGTTCATCTCTTGTAACAAAATCGCTTCCTGCTTTACACACCAGAGTGGGCTCTGTTCTCTAATGGTCCCTCATAACCCATGTGTCCATTGGAGAGACTATGTCAACTTGAGGCAATTAGGAACCACGCCTGGATTAGGGTTTAAGAACCACACCTAGATTAGACAATTAAGAACTAGCTTAAATTAGGCAGTTAGGAACCAGCCTGGTTTGAGTGTGAGTGATCGGTGGGCCAGCAAATAAGGGAGAACGCCCACCTGGATGGGGGAGGCCCAACTGGGAACTCGAACTATATAAAAGGAAGGAAGAAGAAAAATTGTTACAGCTTTTTCCTCTGGGAAAGCTCTTGCCTTTGCAATTGTCTATGGACCACACCGACTTGGTACACGCCGCAGACCTTCATCACGGGTTTGCTCCAGACTCGACTTGTGTCTGTCTACCTGTTGCTGATTTTCAGTTGCTGATCTGTAGTCTCTGGTCTTCACCGTTGTTCTTTGAAAAACCGAGATTCACAGCAGACTCTCACTGGCTCTCCTGCAGTCCCAGACAGGAGTTTTACCTCATGGCTGAGCAGCCATCAGACCCTCCAGCTCTTGCATGTGCGGGCTGCCATCTTGGACTATTACTGTCCTCAAACTTGTAAGCCTTCCAAATAGATCCTTCTGTTATATTTTCTGTCAATTCTGCCCTTTGTAAGAATCAAAACTAATACACCCTGATAAGGCTTCCACACCCCTGGCTTGTAGACCGGACACCAGCACATCCCCAATCCTCTGCCATTGACCTCACTGACATTGGCTTGCAATGTGGGATGAATAGTGGTCTTTGGAACACATTATAAATGCTTCTTAGGTAGAGTCAAAGTTTTTCTTATCACAAACTCATATAATTATTTTTACTTGAGTTATATACCAAATTCTAATTTTCAAAACAATGGAAAGATCAAATCAGACAAAAAATGGGAGAAAGAATAGAGGGGTAGGGCATTAGGATGTAGATTTTACTTAGGAATCATAGAAACAAGTTATATAATTAAACCAAATTAAGTAAAAGAAATAGAAATCCTAAAACGTCAAATGTAAAATTGAACAAATGTACCTAATTTTGCATTATATTGGTGGCTTAGCCATGTAGACAGGAATAATTTAAGATAGCTTTAAAGCAATATATATATATATATATATATATATATATATATATGTATATACATCCCTTGTGGGATATGTTCCAAATTAAAAGAACCGAAAAGAAAAGATATAAGCCTTTCAGGATGAATATTTTTAGCAATAAAAGTGCCACTGCTATTCTTGCTAGTCTGAGGTTCTGTTGTAACCTAAAACAAATGACTAGTTAAATTCACCTCTTTAGGAATCAAGATTTCCAGCCTCAAAAAGGAGATACAAGTATAAAATAAAAGAAATTATTTGAAACGTAATTCCAAATGTATTAGCATTATCAGTATGGACTCAGGATGTATTTTCTTTTAAACAAAGTACTTTTTGTTTCTGATCCCTTAAATCACCTAAGAACATCAGTCTGACCTGCTCTCTGGCAATGAGCTCTGTCAGTGTGAATTGTACTTTTTTCCAGAGGAGGTAGCCAGTTTAAGATCTGAGACTAAACCTGTACTAGACAGATCTGGAACTTCTTATAAACCTACCAATGCCCACTGGTGCCATATCAAAGAGACCTAGAAAAGACCCTGAAAATGCTTCCCTTGGCCAACATTGGCTTGAGGAGCAGCCATAGTAATAACCTCCATGGATAGCAATGCATCCAAGGTGATAAAACCTATGAATTTGTGATATTAAATCAAATATAATCTTGATGGTCAGTTTTGGCTGCTGCTACAAAACTGACTCATGATTCTGACATTAGTTAAGTAAGGGAAGAGTCAAGCCTTACTTATAAAATCTGCCTGAAAGTAGCCTTAGGAGTTGCTAAGAAATCATTCCTTCTTGAGAAGTGTCCAGAAGGCACTAAAAATGTAGAATGGCTGTCGCCCACCGTCACTTCTTTTGCAAATCATTTTGCAAATCCCAGGTTAAAGAAGGGCTTTGAGTGCTTCCAGCTCTTAATAACCACCATCCCGGCCAGAGAAGCACAATTCTCTCCTGATGCCAGACCTCATCCTCCTAAAGGATGACAGCCCAAATCTCTTGGCACTGGGCTGCAGACAGTGCCAGGAAACCAGAGAGAACCTGCAAGGTTCAGTGATGCTGGAGGTATGGATAGAAATCAAGTCTCAACCTCCTCAGCTTAGCTCACTCGAGTCTGCATAAGAGCCTCAGGTATCTGTAATCTGTAGGGCCCTCATTCTGGCCATGATCGCCGTCTGTGATGGCTTTGGCTGCAAACCTGTGGTTCCAGCTCACTCCAGTCTGGTTGTAAAGTATTATAGCAGCTTTTCCCTGCACAATCTATGTGCCCATATGGAACCCTTTGCAGACTCAGATAGCCACAAGGCTGACTTCTTCTCACCCCTCAAGTCTGTCCAGAACATGTACTGTCACATACGAAACCATCCCTTTAATTTAGTGGCTTAACATACCAAACCATGACATTTGCTCACAATTTTTCAGACCAGTACTTTGGATGGTACTCAGCTGGCTGGTTTGGGGGCTGTTGTTTTCTGTTTCCGGTCCTGCTTGATGCCAGCGGAGTCAAAGCTGACCTCAGTCACAGCCTGGCATGTGGGGAGCCACCAACTAGAGCACCGCGCTGTCTTTCATCATTGATTCTCCAGCAGGTCACATGGAACTTGTTCTCGTGGTGGGTTGGAGTTCCGAACCAAGAAAGCAAGTCTCAAGCACTGTTTTCAGGACTTGGCCTTGTGGGCTATTTCCTGCCATCCCATAGGGCTGCATAATATCGAGATCTAACCCAGACTCAATAGTTTGACATTCAAAAGTTTATCGGGAACTGTCTTGGCCACCTGTCTCTCTCTCACTTGCATGTGTTGGTAAACAGGCTCATTTTTTTCTAGTGGATTGACTTTAAAATGGCTATCTTGTGACCTGGACACACTCAGAGGAAGAAGACTCAGTCATTCCTATTAATATTTGTCACTTTTCTCTTTTGACTTCAGTTTATGCTCGCTAAAATTCAAGGTGGGACTAAGTACTCAGTATGACAGGTAAGGTAGGGCCTTTAAGGAGATAATTAGAACACGAGTCCCTGCCATTGTGAAGGGACTAATACTGGCCTCCCCGAGGCACGTCTCACAGGAGTGGATCAGTTCTCTCAAGAGTAGAGAGTTATAAAAGAGTGAGTCTGGCTCCACCCTAGGTTCTGGCTTCTTGCCACATGAGCTCCTGCCAATGGGATGCCACCTTCCATACTGTAATATAGTCCTTGAAAGATGCCAGAACCATGGTGTTTAGACTTTCCAGACCTGGAATAATAAATCAGATAAACTTCTTTTCTTTGTGTTTCATACCAGCACCAGGTATCTTACTGTAGCTACATAAAACAGACAAAGACTGCCGCTCTCTCCAAAGAGGGCTTCTCCCAGCTCCTGCCCTAGAGGTCAGCTTGGGTGACCCAGGGATGAAATGAACCTGGATAGGTTCCCAAAATTCAGAATGCCGAATTCAGGCTCTCCTTTGCCCTCTTAGCACTGCCGGACATCTTCCATCATGAACCCACTCTGGCTCACATTCTCCAGAAAACTTTCTAGACTCTTCCAGAGGCTCTTGGCAGGTGGTGGTAGGGACACAGTAAGACAGAAAATCTGATGGTTGCAGCTTTCCACGTTGTCTCATGTTTGTAGGGCCAGCCGCACACGGAGGGTGGCTCAGCCACGGACTTGGTCAGCTTTCTCTGTGAGGTGCTGCCGACTGGGCTACGGCTCCATTCTTGCCTACTTCCCGGCATGTTCTCCATATGCAAATATGTCTGCTGTTCACTCTCCTCTCCCTTTGTCTCTCCAGCTTTAGTTCTTTGCTGTGTGTGTGTGTGTGTGTGTGTGTGTGTGTGCATGTGTTTCTGTGTTTCTGTGTGTGTCTCTTTGTCTATGTGCTTAATAGGAACTGATCCCAGGGCCTTCACACTGAACTATACCCCAGCCTATTTTTGTTTTTAATTTTTGATTTTGAGACAAGGTCTTACTGAGTCACTAAGTTGCCCTTTTGGGCTCAGTCTTACAATCCTCCTGCCTCAGTTTCCCAAAGGGCTGAGATTACAAGGCTCTGCTACTTAGCTCAGCTGGGGTTTTTTTTTTTTGGGGGGGGGGGGTATTTTGTTAAATTTTTGAGGGAGTTAGAGGAGGAGCAGAGATTGGAGCACACCATCATTATAAATCAGAAATTGTCTACAATCATATTAAAAATTTAAAATACAACTTAGAAGCCAGAAGCTTAGTGTCCTTCTGCATTCTTTGGAGGGATCCAGATGAGAAGAAAGCAGAGTCAAGTGGCCTGAGGTCCTTCTATCCCCACCATTCTGGTGGCAGTTAGTTGTTCATTACTGATCCCTCAAGATGTGGGATATCAACTGCCACTGGGGAGCTCAGGCCATGTGAGAAGCCGGGAAGCCGAGTCTGTGGGAGCATGGGCACTTGTCTACCATTGTTACCCCTTTGTCTGCCCAGGCAGCAGGGACTTCCTGGCGGCCTGTCTCTCAGCCCTAGGGGGCAGTTCTTACCACACAGGAGCTTATCAACCACAGTGCATTTCCAGACGATCATCTAGCTTATTCTAGAGTGGCTGGATTAAATTAGCTTTAATTTGTGAATAAGAAAGATGTGTTTTCCTTCCCCACCAAACCCAGGTCAGAAGTGAAGCGATGGAAATCCAGGTCATCCACACAGAAGCCTCATTTCCACAATTCCCATTCGCTGTTCCCCTTTTCTTGTCTCTGCTTCTCAAGCCAATGACCCCCTCTCCCGGGCTCATTTACTTCTTCACAGGGAAGGCCAGCGGAGAGATGGCAGACTCAGGGTTAACGTCTCTCCACATCACTCAGTGGTTACACTCTAAAATGTGTACTTTACTGTACAACTATAGGAAAAAATTAATTGCACATAGTAAATTATTAATCTAGTACCTTTAACTAATTATCACTGACACTGTGCTGAATACAGTGCCAAGAACTGGGGTAATAGCCACAGAAGCGGGCAATTCTACAGCACAGAGCAGCAGCGTGCTGAGAGTGTGGAAGAGCTTGGACACAAGTTGAGGGACAGAGCAAGCTGCAAGTTCAGGGAGGCTCGGAAAAGACGCCCTCAAAGGGCGAGGGCCTCTGCCGGGCAGAGAGGGGAGAAAAGACATTCAGACAAGGAATGAGAATGTATCGGAAGAGGCGCTCATGTCCCTGACCGGGGGTCCCTGTGCCTGGAAGCTCAGAAATTCAGTGGTCAGCACTTTCTCTTGCAAGTTCTAAATGCAGCCCAAAGCTGCTTAACAGAAAAAGGAATTTATTAGCTCACTGCTTAGGAAGTTCAGGCTTGGACTGGCTTCAGGCTTAGTTGAATCTAGGAGTTTCAAAGATATCCCTTTTCTTGTTCCCCACCCTTCTGCTCCGCTCTCCTCTCTGTGTGGGCCTCCCTCTCTCACGCCAGCAGACGAGGGGCATGACACTCCAGGGTCACATTCTCCCAGAACAGCAATACAAATGACTTTGCCTTTCCTCTTGCCAAAGCACAGAAGCCAGGCAGGGGACCCTGCAATGAGCTCGGGGGCTGTGCTTACTCCCATGAAAGGTGGACAAGAAGGACGGGCCAGTGCCCCAAGGATGAAATTGTTCCCCTGAAGAGACTCGAAGCAGGTAAGCAAGATCTAGGGGAATACAGATATGCACACCACGGAGGTTGGGGCCAGGCTCTGGAGAGGTTGTGGGGCCAGTTACAGAGTTTGGGTTTCATTCTGGGGGACACAGGACCTGAAAGAGGGTTCTGGGGAAAGAAGTGAGGGTCAAGTTTGATTCTGAAGGCAGGGAGTCACACCAAACAAGGGGAGACTGTTGCAAAAGCCAGCCTGCAAAAGAAATCTGTGTGTACAGGTGCACATGTGTGTGCACACATGCATGTAGGGTGAGAAGAAAAGTGTGCACTCATGCATGGGAAAGGAAGGAAAGCATTGTATATGTGTGTGTACATGCATGTACATGTGCATATGTGTCTATGGGTGGGGGGGCTCAGCTGTTTTTCTTTCTTTGAGGCATGGTCTTGCTCTGTAGTCCAGACTGGTCCTGAATTCACTATATAGCTCAGGCTGCCCTCAAACTCACAGCAGTCCTCCTGCCTCAACCTCCTGAATGCTGGGACTACAGACATGTGCCACCACACCAGCTTATGTGGTGCTGGGGTGTCAAACCCGGGACCTCACACTTGCTCGGCAAGTGCTTTAACCACAGAGTTATTCCTCCAGCCCGGCCCAAGCAGCTCCTTCTTGCACATTGTGAATGCCCTGAGCTGGGCTTGGATTAGGAAGGGAGGTCATCTTGACCTTTCAACATGAAGCAAAGATGTTTTTTAGTTATAATACTTGAGAAAGGGAAGCCATGCGATTTAAACACTATTTTTTTTAATCACATAAGAGATAAAGTCAGCAGACTTTGCAGAGTAACAGAAAAGAGTGAAGCATGGAGTAGCAGGAGATTAGGTCCTTTCTCTGTCACTGGTAGGCGTGACCTTGGGTTAGTCTCTGCCCTTTCTGGGAAATTCATTTCCCTTGTGAAATAGGAGTGGAATGATCCCCACACTTCCCTCCACAGAATGATATTCAAACACCAAATCGTTGGTGAGGACACGAGTTTCCTGTTGCTCTCTGACGCCTGGTGGCTTTTTAGGAGTGGGATCTGTCTAAATGTGTTCAGGATCCTCAGGGGCCACACGTGCCTGACCCCCATAAAGTCCCTGCCCCATGGTGGCCCAATCATAAACTTCCCTGAAAAGGTCATGTGAATTTATTGTCCCCTGTACTTCATACCTAACAAACGATAGATTTTTTTTTTCCTCTAGGATACTGCTGAGCTTTAGCAGATCTTAAACAACAGCTTTATACATACTTGAAAGTTTCTTCAGACAACTTTGAATTTGTGAGTTAAAGATTTTGGAGAGAAAAGCTCTCAGCACATAAGTAAATAAGCACACAGGTTTGACCTAACATGTTTAAAGCAATACATTTGAAATTAACCGTATGTGTCAAAACTCTAAATGTATCTCAAATATAAAAACACATCAAAGATATCCGCTGTAGAACCCTTGTGGGCGGATGGGAAATTTCTCCTTTAGGGAGGAGGTCCCCAGGGCAATTAAGCACGGGCTGTGGCCCCTCCCAAGTGACCCAAAGAGGGCACAACTCTTGATACATGTCTTGGCTTAAAGAAGCATGTGTTTGTACCTGCTTGTGTACATGCGTGTTTATTTTGTCCATTTATATTTATGTATGCTTACATGTATATGTCTGTTTGTGTGTGTGTGTGTGTGTGTTTATGTGTGTTTTTGTATGAATATGAGACGAGTTCCATTTCATTTTTCCCACTTCCGGGATGGAATCCAGGGTCTGGAGCAGGCTAACACACTACCTCAATGGTGCACCTCGATCCCCAAGTGAAGTTTTAATTGTTGCATTTGACTTCACTTTACTTTTTTTCATTATTGCCCCCAGGCAAGAACAATCAGTAACATTCCAGGGGTGTACATGCAGCTGCTCCATCCTACAGACCACGTAGAGGTGGGGGAAGCCCCCGAGGATAGCACCCCCTCCCCCAGGCCTCCTCTCCTGCCTTCTTTCCTCTCCCACCTAGTAATTCTTCCTCCATTTTCCAAAGCCCCTCGTGTCTAATCCCTAGAGATTCTCTCTTGACTCAGAGAATAAAATGAAACTATCTCTATCTATTCCTTTAACAGGTACTTTTCCCCCTTCAGAAGCAATGTTTGTGACCACCAGTTTCAGAGGATGAGTTGCCTTTGTGCCCCTGGGACACGCAAGGCTGCTCCCCATGGGATGTGTGTTCTGTCTCTAGGGCTGCGGGCGGGGTTGACTCCCACACCCTCAGTCCATTCTGCACTCCGTGACCAGCATGACCCAGCAGCTTGGCATTGTCGCTAACATGCCTGGGAGACATGTAGATATCTAGTGGTTTGAAATACACAGGAATTAAATATTTGCATTGATTATTTTTTCTTTAAAAAAATTATTAGTGTGAGGAATCTGGAATATTACATTTTCTTCTAAGATGAATCCAAAAGTAATACTTTGCCATATAATTAACAACAATGCGAGTATTGGGGATATTCAAGTAACTCATTTTTTTTTTTCCTTTAGGCTCAGATTTAGGGAGGATGGTCAATTCCATGAAGAAGATAGGAGAGAAGGGAAAGGGAGAGAGAGGGAGAGGGAGAGAGAGAGAGCTAACAGTAATAAGCAAACTCGTTCTCCCAAAGAACTGCATCTTCTTCCTGTTCTATTGGCCTTGAGACATGCTGGAACTCTCAGCTACCAAGCAACTATCCACACTCAGTGCGTCACTATAGGAACATGACTTCCTCTGGCACACAAGTTGGAGAACTGAGTCTCATGCAACTTTGTTTTTTAAACTATCATTCTTAAAGGTAGAGTTTACTTGCGAAAAAATTCACCCATTTGAAGATTTTGTACATTGTGGCAAACATACAGCTATCTTCACAAACAAGAAACCGTCCATCACTCCAGAAAGTTCTCTTGAGCTCCTTCTCTGTGCCTTGCCTTCCCTCCCCAGTCCCTGGCAATCACTGCTCTGACTTCTGTTCCTGTTTTGTCCTTTCTGGAGTGTCATAAGAACACAACCGCACGGAAGTCAACCCTGCGTGTCTACCTTCTCACACTTAGAGTGGTGCTTCGAGGTTCTCTCACGTTGATGCCTGCATCATGTCAGTAGCTTGCTTTTTTTCTATTGTGAACTATTCCATTGCAATGACACACCACAGGTGTTTACGTGTTCCTGGATGATGGGCATTTGGGTTGTGTGCTATTTGGGGTGATTTTGGTCTTTGTGTAGATGACTGTTTGTTTTCTGATAGTGTCTCTCAGGCAAATGCTTTTGTCTCTCGTCTCTTTAGGAGAGGGAGGGCCAGATCCCATTAGGTATGCACTCAACTTTAGAATGCACTGTTAAAATATTTTCCAAAATGGGTAGGCCATTTTGCATTCCTACCAGCACGATATAAAGCTCAGATGAAGATGGCTAGAATCAATCAATTAATCAATCCCCAAAGCAAAGAATAACAAAGGTTGTGAATAATGTGCAAAACATGGTGTCTTCACACCTGCTGGTAGGAATGCAAATTGAACAGCCTCTGTGGGTGACAGTTTTGTCCTTTCTTGTAAGCTAAATATAGGATGACCCTATGACCCAGCAATTGTACTCTTGGGTATATACACACAGGAATTGAAAACAGGTGTTCAAACAAATCTCTGTACATGCATATTCATTGTACATGCATATTCATTGTACATGCTTTGTACATGCTGAAATGTGAAAATTACCCCAAAATGGATGAATAAAATGTAGTAGACCCATACAATGAAATATTATTCAGCCATGGAAAAGAATGAGACACTGACTGATACATGATACAACATGGATGAACCTCAGAGGCTGTATGTTACATGAAAGAAACCAGAAACAAAAGACCACAAAACTGTATGGCTCCATTTGTGTGACATATCCAGAATTAGCAAATCTGGAGAGACAGAAAGCAGATTAATGGTTGCCAGGGGTTGGAAGGAGGGACTATATTAATCATGTCTTTTATTTTCTGTATTTTATAATGACTTGACATCTTGGCAGATATCAAATCCAAGGAGGGCCCCTCCCAGAGTTAGCTAATTTCCGGAGATGCAGAGAGCTCGCCTGAGCACAGACCTTATGTACAAACCAACCAAGAGCCCATTGCCTTAGCCTACCAGGCTCTGTAGTCAGAGCACTGATCAGGACCCTCCTGGAGCCCAGGGCCTTCTGGAAGTGTCCACACGGCCACAGTCCTAACTCTGCTTGTTGACTTACCTCCCCTCCCTTGCTTCCATGAAAACCACCGTCAAGGGTCCCTTGCACAATTTCTTCTGCCTCCTTGTGTGGCCCTGCCTGGTCTGGACCTCCTGTATCTAGAGGCCCATGACCATAAATCCTCCTTCTTGGTGACAGTTATTTCCATGCCTGTGTGGCTCATCACTCTTGATTGAAACAAATCCTGGATATATTTTAAAGCAGGGAGAGAGGGTGTGACCACTTAGTGTGCATGGGGTTTCCATTTGGCCTGATGAAAACGTGCTGGAGTTAGATAGAGGTGGTGGTTTTGCAATACCATGAGTATGCTAAATATCTCTAATGATAAATTGTGTGCTATGAGCATCTTACCACAAGAAAGAAAATGTTTAAATTCAAATTTTCTGCATCTTTGGTAACACTTGCTATCATCAGTCGCACTAATTCTAGCCACTCTAGTACGTGTGCAGTAACTAACTGTGGTTTCAATTTATATTTCTCTAACGATGAATGATATTGGCATATTTTCCCTAGCAAATTAGATTCACACTAAGTTACAAAAGCAATTCAGAGAGTTCCTGCATATCCCTCATTGTTTTGCCTAATCTTACAAAACGACAGCACCACAGTGGGAACCGGAAATTACCATTGAAACGTACAGGAAAATAAGCTACAGACCAAATCTAATGCTACCCACTTTCCCCTTTCATTTCTTTCCTCTTCCTTCCTTCCTGTCTTTCTCTCAACTTCTTTCTTTCTTTTCTTTTTTCTTTCTTTCTATTTCTTTCTTTCCTTCTTTCTTTTTCTTTCCTTTCTTCTTTCTTTTCTGATCCAGGATAGAAACCTAGACACACCATTGTGTTAGCTGTCAATTTTCTTTTTCCTTTCCTCAACTAACAGCTCCTCCAGCTTTACTTTTGATGAACAGTGGTTATCTTAGAGAATGTTCCTCAAGTTAAGTGCTGATTTATTTTTCATGAGTTAGCTGAGGTTTCACATGTCGTGGGACAACACGTCAGAGGTGGGCCATGACCTCGCAAGCGCATGATGCTGCTCTGTCTTGCCACTGGTGCTGCCTTTTGGACTCCTTGATTAAGAGCGCCGAACACACTGCTTTTCCCTTTGCGAGATATATTTTTAATGTTTGCATAAATAAAAATCTTGTGGAGAAACACTTGGAACTAAGGAACTAAGCAGTTTTGTTCCTCAGGGCTTTGGCATGACTTTCTTGCCTTGGATCCAGCTGTGCCTGGACTGAATCCCCTCAACCCATAAGCTAAATTAAACTTCACCTCCTTTAATTTGTGGATGTTAGGTATTACGTCTCAGCAATGGGAAAGTGATTGTTTTCTCAATAGTCTTTAAAAGACCCAGAACTTTCAATTTTGACAAAGTCAAATTGACCACCTGTTCTTTTGAAGCATGTACTGTCTGTATCATATCTAAGAACACTTTGACTAACTCAAAAAAAAAAGATCTCTTATATTTTCTTCTAAAACCTTGACTGCTTTCAATCTGACATTTAATTGTGTGATTAATGTCTGTGTATAGTATGAGGTAATTGTTGAGCTTTATTTCTACTGCATGCTGTTACTCCATTTTCTTTGTATATTTGCTGAAAATTAATTGACCGTGTATTTCTAGGAATACTGTTGGGCTTGCTATTCTATTAATTTATAGCTAACTTTAAAAGAGCAAACTCATATTCTTTAGATTTCTGTTGTTTTATAGTAAGTATTCCAGTGAGATAGTGAGAATCTTCCCACTTTGCTCTTTTTCAGAACCACTCTGGGTAGTCTAGGACTTTTAAATTACCATATAAATCTTAGAATCTGAATTTCTACAAAAAAATGTGACTGCTGCTCTTTTGATTGGAATTGCATTTAATCTTTTGGTGAACTTGGGGAGAATTCACATTTTAACAATATTGACTCTTGGAATTTATGCTCTGGTGTATTTGTAGTTACTTAGATTTCATTGGTTTTTAAATCAATGTTTTGGAGTTTTGGGTGCATGGATTCTGCATCTACACTGCTGGGTCTAGACCTAAGAATTTCATTTGTTTGTCTGTCTGCTTGTTTATGTGTTTGCATAATTATAAGATTTTGTGCTTGAGCTTCATTTTAGCACTTTTGGAGGAGTGGGGACCTTTGCTTCCACTCTTCCAGAAGAGACAGAGCATCTTCCTCTGGCCCAAGGAGAGCCATCCCCCAGCATGGCTTCGGATCCATCACGGAGTAAGGTTGAGATTTCCCATTAACCCACCATGTGATTTCTTGAAGCTGCTCTCTGTCACAGTTCTGCAGGGCAGAGGTGTGGAACCAAGGTGTTGGGAGGGCCGCACTTGCTGAAGAGCCTTGGGCACAAGATTCTCCTTGCCTCTTTTAGTTTCCAGATGTTTCTGTATTCCCTGACACATTACTTCCTCATTCCAATCTCTCTCTTTCTTCATCTTGTCTTTTCTCTGTGTCTGTCTTCTCTTCTGTGTATCTCATATAAAAATGCCTCTCAGATTTAGGGCCTATTTGAATAATCCAAGGTGACATCTTCAGTTCAAGATCTTTAGTGTAAATATATATGCAAAGTCTCTTTTTTCCAAAGAAAGCGGATAGGAATTAGAACATGGGCATGCCCTTTCGGGTACACCATTCACCCCAAACCCTTATACTCACCATCTAAGAAATCATTTAATAGCAGTTATTGACTTTTTGTGTATTTATGATGACTACTTCTTCTTTACGCTTTGCTAAAGAAATAACTCGCATGTCCCAGTGGGGTCTTGTTACACCTTATAATTCAGTTGATCTGTTTGCTTTGTGACTGGGACTATCCATGGAACACAGGAAAAATTATAATTTTGTAGACTCTCTGGCTTCTTTCTAGGGTTGGAGCAAGAGTAAGCTCTTCTGTACTTTCTTTAGCCTTGGCAAAAACAGAACACTCTCCCTACTATGGACTAAATTTCTCATTGGTACCTCATCACACTGAGCCAGCAGGGCACTGTTTCACATGATTGAGGACACATAGCATGTTTGCCTCGTCAGCTGAGGACCTTCTGCGGATGCGGAAGCATTTAGATTGTCTTTAGATTTTCTATGTATGACTTATATATGACCTGAATTTGCAGCTGATGTGTCTTTGTCAGAAGAATGTAGCTTGTCTTCCAAGGTTTTAGGGGAATTAATTTTTTTATTCTCAAAAGTGACTCCCGGGGTAGCCAACTATGAACTCTTCCCCGTGTAAAGTCTACTATCACAGTGCCTCCCATCCACCTCCTGTTTATTCCAGGAGTGTGTGTCTCTGATGGTGTAGTGGGAAGATGCAGCAGAGGCCCTAGGGTATTTTGGCTGTGTCCTTTCTACCCATAGGACCAGCATGAGTCTAGCACTTCATGTGTTGTGAACCACACATCCTGGCATGAGTACTACAGTGCCTCCTCCTAAGTGTTACTTTTTTGGAGAACGCTTTAGACAGGCCCCCTACTTTCAGTGCTCTCATGCCTGAATAACCAGGGCCTCCTGGCACAGTATGCCTTGTTTCCTACGCTCCCCTGCCCTGACCTTTGGGGCCTACCCTCAGCCTTAGAACAGTACAGCTTCAGTCCTTGAGCAGTGATCATCCCTCTCCTGAGTCATATCTTTGCTGGACACAGTGTTGGAGAGCCTCCTGCTCAGCCTGCCCAGTCCCCCAATCCTTCCATGGTTTGACTGCCCTGGACGTGGGTGGGCAGACGAAGCCCACCATGGGAACAGAGCCCAGAAAGGCAGAGTTTCTCATTCAGAGTCTGTATTTGCAGGTCTGCAGGCCTACTTGTTTTGGGGCCAGATACACAGAGTTTGAAGGACAGCTCTGTGTTAGGGTTCTACACTGACTCTGGAGACATCATGTGGCCACATCCTCCGAATGGAGACAGAACAAAGGACAGCGCTGATCACTCTGCAGCCTTGCTTGTCATTTAACCCCTTCTGGCATTCCTTATCTTTTGATGATTTCTCTTTTTTTTCACACAGTCAAGTTGTGTAACCTTTTGCTCTCACGGGAAAAGACACCTGCAGCTCAGAGACTCTGGGGAACGTGTCGCCATGTGGAATTGTGCACTCACAGCTGACATATATGCATTGACCCCATCTTTTATGGAACTGGAGCTCACATGTTGTAAGAGGCCCCAAAAGGATTCTGTTGCTGCAGCGCACATGAAACTAAAAAGACATGCAGACCTAAACTGAGGTGGACCTGAGGGTGATGATGGATGTGGTGACCCGTGACTAAGATCTTGCTTCACAGGCAGAGAGCCTCACTTTGCAGCAGAGGGTCTGACCCAGGTCTCTCCCAGTGGGACGTTTTCACCTGGAACGTGGTCATGGCACAGTGCCTGCCCATGGAGGGTACTTCTGTGGTTCTGGAGTAGCCAAACTCACTATAAAAGGAAAAGATGAACCTTCAGGCCTCAAGTCTCTGTATTCTGATCTCATCACTGTGACAGATGTCCATGGAGCTATGGTCTTGGAGAAGTAACTCCACGTTTCTGGGCCTCACGTCTGCAGACTAGAATGGCAGCTGCGTGTATCGCCTGAGCTGGCCTCATGACTAAGACAGGGTCCTGAGAGCAGCCTTGTGCCCATGTACGGGCCAGTCTCCTCTCCCTCCATGAGGGTCTTGCTTTGAGTTTCCCAGTCTTCCTCTACTGTTCCTGCTTCCTCCATCCATTTGTTCCCAAGATACCTCATAGATGACAGAGCCTCATGTTCGTTATTTCTATCCCATAAGTTGTCCTTGTGCTGATCCCTAGAACCTGGGACTAGGTGGCCTCATGTGGCAATAGGAACTTTGCAGGTGTGATTAAGTTCCTGGTCTTGAGATAGAGAGAGCACCCTGGATTATCTGGTTGGGCCCAAATGTCATCACCAGGGTCCTTGTGTAATTGGGAGGCAGAAAGATCAGGATTGGAAAGATCGAAATGGTACGAAAGCCTCTTTTTAGAGGTCGATGTGATGTGACTGTGATCTGAGAAGCAAAGGATCATCTCAGGAACTTAAAAAGCAAAGTAGATCCTTTCTGGGTCTTTGGAATGAACCAGCCCTGTGGACAGTCTGACTCAGCTGGTAGACTCCTTCCAGATTGCTGACCTCTGGACTACAGGACGGTAAATGTGCACCATTCTGTGTTCCAGAGTGCGTGGTCATTTGTTACAGCAGTGACAAGGGACTAATACAGCTCTCCTCTGACCAGCAGCTTAGTGTGAGCACGTGGCCCGCGTTCAGGATTTGCAGACTCATTACTGTTCTTTTCCCTTTTGGTTGAAAGCTGTTCTGTGGAGCTTTGTGCCTGTAGGCAACAGGATTTGCTTAATTGCTTATTTTGTTTAATTGCTGTGTTTGCTTAATTTTCTTTCTAAGCCTCACCCAAGTCGGGGCCCCATGACTGAATGTGACAACAGTTTTGATGGATGTGTGGTGAACTTTCTTAAGAACAAGAGTTATTCTTTCACCCACAACATCCACCCCTAAAATATGCAATGGAGCTGGCATGTGGTTCCCTGAGGCTGTGGTGTCCCATGAGGGCTGCAGAGAATTCAGCTCTGGGTCCTTTAAACACTGTTGACACATTCACTGTGGACCATTTCCTAATATACCAACCTCCAGGCCTGTCAATATAATAATGTAGGAAATTGTTACTAGGTTATTTTAGGACCATGGGTGAAGGAAGCTAGGAGTTTTCTTTTCTAGGAATCTAACTGGTTTCTTGTTAATTTAAAGATTACTTTGAATCACTCTAGCTCTGACACTCAAGGTTGCTCTTCGATATGAAAATTAAGTAGGTTGAAGAAATAAGCCTCATTACTAAGTTCAGGAGAAGTTAGCAATTCTGTTCAGATACTAATAGAAACCAAACAGGCATGAAAAATGGCCTCACTGTGATCTGGGTTCCAAAGAGATGGGGCTTGAGAATCCTGTGGGTGTCACTGCCTAACAAACTCCAAATACCACAGGTCTTCAAGCAGTTTCAAGGGCATGTGGTCAATGTGTCCTGTGGTTACTAGGGGCTACACGTTCCTTTCTTCTGAAGAGGGATCTGGCAGCCTGGCTGAGGCAGGCTGGAGTAAAAATTCCATAGTGAGAGCAGAGTAGGATGACGAGATTGGCTTTGACATGTTCTGAGGCTATGCCTGTTCTGATGCTGACATGTCCAGGTGGTATGTCTGACAGCAGAGACAGAATCTGACTAGGGCCTTGCATGGGAGGTGCTTCCCACCATCCCCTGGGCTTGCATGATATTTTAGTTTTTCACTTACACATCAAATCATGATTGGTTCCTCTCAAGGACATTGAGCAAGGTACAATATAATAATAACTTGTATTGATCAAGTCCTTAGAATGTGCCTTGAACAGAACCTAGTAGATGCGAAGTGCCCAATAAATATCATCTGCTGCTTTTATTAAGATTATTATGATTACCAATAATAAAACAAATGTAAAATATTCTTTTCTCCACAGAAAGGCAGGATGCTTCATAGAAACCTCACACTTGTTATGCATATTCCACAATACATATTTTTACACCCTAACAAAATGGACCAAAACACTTGTCACATGTAGATGCTCATTGAACTCCCCTCAAGTCAGTGGAGTTAGATACACATTCTTTCTAAAAGTCTACAGTATGAAACTAACTGCAAGTGTTTATGTAGAGCTGGAGGACAGAGGCTCTGCCAATGTCCACTCACCATGAGCTAACGTGTGTTTATGGGCTTTGTTACCAAGGAGCCTGTTTATCCTTCCCACTAAAGCTAAAGTGAAATCACAGATCTGGATCTAATGAGATCACTCTTTCCACTTTGAGCAAACAAAGATGTTCAAGGCTTGTTCTCTTCAGAGTTCAGTCTGAAGAGCTAGTGAGAGAGGTGGGTGGCAGATGGGGATGGAGTCCCAAGCAAGCTGTGACCTCAGGCCTTCCTTCCAAGCCCAATGAGCCTCCTTTCTCTGGAAGTCTTGACTACTGATGTGATGCTTTGGTTGGAAATGACATCGGGATGTTAAGGTGAGCACACTTCCAGGTTACGTCTCGCACCATCCTCCCCAGTCACCACTCCGTATCATCACATTTAAAAGCGGTGATCTTATCTAGGTCTCCTTGTTGAAATGCATCAAGAAAGTTATGTTATTTTTTCAGTCCGTGTAGCCAATGTGAGCTGAACTCAGTTTGAACTAAAATCTCCTGATCACCAACCTCTTCAAATTTTGCATAATATGTGTATGCGTGAGTGTGAGTGGATATAGGTTGTACTGCTATTCACCCCTTTAGCTTTGAATCAGAGGATATTGAAGGCTGGATTTGCAAATCATCCTGCTCTTTACCACCTCTGAAGATTGTCTGTCCCCTGTTTCTCTGTTTAGGTCATGGTCTCTCCTTGGAGGACAGGCCACAGAGTTCTCAGGCCCTGAATTTGGTGGACTTAAGTGTTAGAACAGAGTTCCCACTGCCACACTACATTTCCTAAGCTCTGTGGAGACATTGTGCTTCCTTATGATCTGGGGGAGAAGGTGGGTTTAGGAAGAAGAAGGTGGGGTCGGGACACCAGTATACTTTGGTAGAGTCCAAACCATGAAAATGTAATTAACATGTGCAATTCATGGAGTGATCTGGGCTCGGGATCACAGATCTTAAGTCATTCATGTTGACCCTCAGCTCCTAGTACCCAGTTTAGTTTGCCTTTACTTTTCAAGCCTAAATCAGGTACATATACAGTAGCCCGCTTTATTCTTAGGTTCATTTTGTTTTCCAGTTTCATTTATCTGCAGTTAGCTACTGTTGAAGAACATTCAATGAAAATTCTCAGAAATAAACAATTCATGTTTTAAATAACACTGACACAGAATAATCGTTTTTAATTTTATGACTAGATATCACTGTTAATCTTATTGTGCCTAGTTTATATGCTTTATCATGTATTAAGTGTAGATTTTTGATACTACCCTTCATTTGTAGCATTTGAGGAATGTTGTCAGATGCATGTCCCACTGGCGCAAGGGACTAATGTAGAAAATTAACTGTGACATACCAGGTTTTTAAAAAAGGCATGACTGAGTAAGGAATACTAGCATAAATAAATCTATATTTCAAATGCAAACATTGTCTATGAAAAGACAAGGCATTGGGTAGATAAGCAGAAAAAAATCCAACTTGAGCATAAACTCTTGTGCATACTCTCAAGAAGAAGTGGAAACTCAGAAATTAGAAAACTAGAAAATTAAGCAGAAAACTCAGTTATCCTCAGGTCATTTTATCTTCAGAATGAAAGAAGAACAAGGTGATAAGAAAAAGGAACAGAGAATGGAAGTGAGCCCTTGGAAAAATAAACCAATAGTAGTAGATAACAGCTGAGACAAAAATAAAAAACCTTCCAATAAAATATTTGGAAGACAAAAAAAAAAAAAAAACCTTTGAAGAAATAGAATAAGAAAACCATCAAATAAGAAAAAAATAGAGGCAGCATTCATTCTGGCCTAGATCTCCCTGCTCCCTCTGTACAATCCCACCTGATGATGGCACTACCACGCTTGGTCAGTTCCACCCCAAACTTGATTGTATAGTCTTTCTCCACTGTGCTTATTTTACTAACGAGCTTTACTTGAGGTTTTAGTCTTCTTGCTTAGATTCCAAGGCTGAGCCATGTTGGCCTGTTGGGCTCTCACTCATTTCATCTCCTCTACGTATTTTCAACGTGATTCTGACTTCATGTCATCAGATCCTTGACACAGACTGGGGGTAGGTGGCTCCTGAATCTCTCTGGTTCACCTTCGTGGCAGGGACACTCACACCTAGCTAGAAATAATGGTAATCCAGACAGAAACCATGCAGAAGCTGAAAACACAGAACAGAAGTGCAGATCTTGATTCCAGCACTGTGTCAGTGGCCATTAATCTTATCAAAGATGAAAAGTGTGGCTCTGGGCCACCTGGGCTCACCAGCACCAGCACCGGTGCGGGACACGCTCAGTGCTTACTCCGCCTTCACACAGCTACCCCACTGCTAAATGCCTCCAGAGGGAGGGGCTGGCTTTGATTTCCACTGGGACAGAGGACACATCATCAGAGCCCCATAGAGAAGGAAACGCTGCTGACTTGGCCTGCAGCTGGCTCAGAACTCCTGCCAAGGACGTGCTGTAACCTCCAAGAGATCGTGAGCTCCAAGAGAAGACGGGATGGAAGAAGCCAAGCCCAGACTCCGCTGGCTTATCCGCTCCACAAAATTCAGCTTATTGTGCACTGGTTTCTTTAATCTTGACAGCACCTTTCAAGGAATGCTGACATTCTCTCCAGTTCGCAGAGGAGGAAAATGAGTCAAGAAGCAGCCAGAAACCAGGCAGAGAGGAGGAAGCAGAGCAAGGCGTTATACCAGCCATCTGCCCAGAGAGGTTGGGAACTGCCCAGTGTTTGGAACGGACAAGGCTTCCGGCTCCGGTTGGAGGTAGAGAATGAGGGGGAGGCCGCCATCAGCCAAGGCCTTACCATCCTGCTCAGGGAACCTCAGAGAATATAGAAGGCTCTGGAAGCACAGTGTAGAGTTAAAGGAATAGTTAGAAAGAGAAATGAACATTCAGAAAGCTAGTGAAAATGTTCCCTTACATCAGAGAGATCTCTGTGCTGAGATGCTGAAGGCCTGTGATATAGCATAGTGAGGAATGGGTTCAATCAATCAAAGGAAGAAGCAAGAAATCATTGTGGGAATAGCTAGGAGAAGTACACCTCCTGACCTCAGTGAGTGTTTGATTTAGTTGAGGAAGAAAGAGAGAACATCACATAAGACACCTCCAGTGTAAGCTCCAGTAATAAGACCACTACAGATGCCCCCCGAGGGAATTCTTTTGAATGTGGGCATACCTGGGATCAGAATGGGCAGCATGTGAGAAGGAGGAAGGCACAGAAAGTTCTTGGGAGTGGAGACAGGCTGTGGTTCCCCAGAAGAGGTGAGGGGATGGCAAAAGGAATAACAGAGCTGCTCTGAGGATGCTGACAAGAGTTGAGGACAATCTCTTAGGCATGGAGACTTTAGGAGGTGGACATGATGTGGGACTGGGTCAGGCTGAGGCAGGATGAGTACTGTGGCAAGAATTTTTAGCTTCACTGATAAAAAGTTTCAAGGAGAAATTATTGTTGGTGGTAATGGATAGAGGATTTAAACAAGAAGACGCTGCAAGCAGGTAATGGCCAGGTAGGCACGATGCCAGCCCTGGGGGAGGTGAAAGCCATTGTCTAGGTGAGTCCGGGGGGCAGACCCAAAGAAAGAAATGGAAGGATGATACAAGAGAAAAGAGGCAGAAAAGCCTGATCAGACACTGGTCCCTCCTACTGTCTGAAATAAGTCACAACTGCTGCCAGTCCCTGTATTCTGACCTTTAAAATACGAATCTAATTACTCTCACCTCATCAAGCAGAAGTTCTGAGGGCTTCATGTGCAAGTGTAAAAGAAAGACCCACTGGTACCTGTCAATAAATGACCTAACATTGATAAATACATTTTCAGGACTCAGGAGCCTCAGAGGAACCTGGTGATAATTGTGAAGTGGGAAGAGAAAGAAGTTAAAGGTGGATATAAGACATTAAGTCAAATTCACTTGAGCCAAGGATGGGGCAAGGATAGACGCATCACCAGGCTGAGAATTGTAGGGAGTGACATCCAACTGTCCCCTGAAGGAGAGAGTCTGCAGGAATCACATAGATCTGCTCTGGTCTCCCACCTCCCTGTTGGATCTCCCAGATTCCATTCATTCTCCCTTCTGAGGGCAAACTGGTCAGTGACCTCCCAAATCTGTAGCTGCCCCTCCAGAGATGAATCTTCCCTTAGAAAGTCCTTATTCAGGCTATCACACAAAAAGAGGTTGTCTACCAAGCTTCCCTGAATCCGGAGGGTCCTTCCCTGTGCAAGAGACATGCATAAGAAGTGTCTGTCAGAACCAGGGAATTGCACCTTCTCACTTTCTGTCTATTAAATTAGGACAGGATGGCTCAAGTGAAGAGAGAATCAGATGGGACCTGGTATCTAAGGTGCCAATTGGCTGGAATGAAAAGTGGAAGAAATGTCTTTGTTGGCGTGTTTGGTAACATGAAATCACAATTTGCATTGCCTGAATCAAGAGCATTTTGAAAATGGTGTCATCAAGACCACTGACATATTTAGATTTAGCCTCATGAAGCTTTATACTCATCTGCTACACCTCCACCTCTAATATTTCCTTTTCTTCTTGACCATTGGGTGATTGGGGGTAATCAATATTTTGAGTTGGAAAAGTTGAGGAAAGTATATTTTAAAAAGAATGCACATCAGGATAAAGTGGGTTCAACTTCACCATAAAGGAGGAAAAGTGAGCAGAAGATCCCACTCTGCACTTGAGGCTGGAGAGCTGGGACTTAATTGAGAGCAGAAATAGAAACACATTTGTTCATTTGGCTTTGACCGTCCGCCAGTCAGCACGTCGATGGTTTCCTCCGTGTCTGTGCGTCATGCTCTTGGTGTCTCATGTTTTCCCTCCACCCCAAATGCAGAAATATTTGAGAAGACTCAACAGATGTGGTTCTATCTCTGTTTCTCTTTGTTATTTAAATTAGGAAGGAAAGCAAAATTTTAGGGAAATGGTTTTAATTAGCAAATAAAATAACAACATCTTATGCTTGCAGACCAGTAGGTCTGAAATTGATTTGCAAATAGGAATTTGTTAATCCCTTCAATGTTTCCTAAGATATGGTTGTGGAAAATGTTATTCTACTTTTAAATGGAGAAGCGGGCACTGTGAGAAGCAAGCGGCCATATATTAAAGAACACTCTGAGCGGCAACCGATTAAACTCCTTGTAAACGTCACTTGGAATGAAAACAGAATGAGACTGCGTGTTCATGAATCACCAGCACCCAGATGTGGCAAAGTTAACTTAGAATCTTTTTGTTCTGACTCCCAGATGACTTTCAAAAGAAAAAAAAAAAGCATCCTTTATTACCAATCTTAGATGGAAATCTAATGGGAAATTTCCTGCCATGTAGGGTCTTATCAGAGAGAAATGGCCATCATCCTGCTTGTGAGCCTTCAGGATGGGGCTGTGGAAAACTAAATCATGAGCCCAAAAGTGCAGAGAAGAGAGAGCAGTGCTGGAAGAGCTGGTGAGGAGCCGATGTGCTGTTTACTGGAGTGAACCAGGAGCAATCTCCTGCTCTTGTGAATGACAAGACTTGTGGTACATTGCATGACAGTCACCTCAGACATATGTCGCATCTTCACACCAAGATCCTGTGAGTATGACCTGATTAGAAAGTGTCTCTATAAAGGCAATTAAGTTAAAACTTCCACTGTGAGATGCTTATGCAAGTAGAACCCACATTCAATGACAAATATCCTAGTAACAGAGAAAGGGCGAGATCAGAGAGGAGAAGGCCTTGTGCAGATGGAAAAGAAATGTGTACCCAACAAATAGACCATGGACTGTCTGGAGACATCAGAAACTGAAAAAAAAAAATAATAAGGAAGGATTTTTAACATAAGAAAGGGCTTCAACAAGACACAACCCCACAGGCACCTTGACTTTGGACTTTTGGCCAGAACTGCGGGAAAATAAAGATTTGTTGAAGCTACCAAATATGTGGTACTTAGTTTTAGCACCTGGAAGCTTAGCATAGGCCCTAATACAGAGAACACAGATGGACAAGACAAGTAAAGCTTGTGTCTCCTTCCAGTTTCTTCAAGAACACGGGGAGAAAAGATGGAGGACTGGAGGACAAAGGGTCCCTTGCCATAGTAGGCAACATCTGGGAAGTTTCAGCAGCAGAGAGGTTGGCAAAACCATTCTGCCTACTTTCCCTGCTGACCTGAATGGAAAATATGAGCTTGTCCATCAGTGGGGTTTAGCAGAAACTCCCTTTTTGATGCACTTGGGGAACCTAGAAAAGAGCAAAACACAAAACTTGCTGATTTTAGGGTATCAAAAGTTGGAATCTGGGCCCCTAGCCAGAAAAACTGAGACTTCCAAACTGTTCCTGGCATAAACAGATTATAGATTCGTTGAAAATATGAAATACAGATTTGTTGAAAAGTTGACTGCGATCTTGCATTTCAGACTTAGGTGTGTCAGCCTGGATTCAGGCTCTGACTTAACCACTTTACCTTTAAGATCCACAGGCTTCATTGAACAAGGAATCTTACATTAAAGAACATTCATCTCATAATAATATGTTACTTTTGTGAGGAGGCAGCTTGGTCCCATAAAAGAGTTTTCCCTAGCTCTCCAAGCAATAATATTAAGATCTTTAAATTAAGATTAACCTTAACAACAGGAGGGAGTCTTCACACTTTATCTAATCACTGAGTGTTTCTGAAATGGGTATAGTGCTTAGTGTGGACTAGAAGAACATAGTGAGAAATATGATAGTCTACTTGTGGCCTATGTAAAGTAAGCATATAACTTAAGTCAATAATGCTTTAAAAATACAACTAAAATACTAAAAGCAAAGACCTCAAGGGATAGGCTCGGTGGAGAGTACAAAAGCAGTGAATGCTAAAAAAGTGAAAAGTTGAAATTAATTTGAACAATAGAGAGAAATATATTTAAAAAGTGAGCTTCAGAGACCTGTGAACCTGTAAAAGATATTCAGTATTTATTATTGAAGTCTCAGAAAGTGAAAGGGATCTCCTAAAAAAATATTCAGAGAAATAATAGCTGAAATGTTTCCATATTTGGCAAAAGACATGGATGTACACATTCAAGAATCTGAGTTAACTCCCAAAAAAATAAACTCTAAGAACCCATGCCAAAGCACACCATAATAAAATTTCAGAAACTGAAAGACGAAATAAAATCTTGAAAGCATGGTAAGAAATCATACCTTGCCTAGAGTCAGAAGTCTGAGTGACAACAGATATCTTGATGAAACTATGGAGGTCGGAAAATGTGGAACAACATTTCCTAAATTCTACAGTAGATGATGTTAATCCTGAATTTCACATCTGGCAAAACTGTTAATTAGGAATGGGGGGGGGGGGATAAAAATGTACAACGATAAAGGAAAAATAAGACTACATGTGGATATTAAGCCTATCTCTCAGAAAAGAATAAAGAGGACCGACAAAAGAAAGCCTTTCGGAACATCAGGAAGGTAACAATAGGGAGAATATAAATATGAGACACACTACTTTGAAGCCTTGAATCTCCAAGCAGGAAAGTGGATACTGTGAAGCCAGGTGCTGGAAAGACCACGCTGGGAGAGATGATGTGTTAGAGGGAACTCCAGGTTGGCATCCTTGAGTCTCATTCCTTAGTAGCCATCTCCATGATCCACTCCTCCTGTATTTGGCTTATGAACGTAAAAATGTACTCTGTGTAAAAATAAGTATTAAATGCTTTGTATTTTCTGGGGTATCTTATTTCTCTGCCTGGGATGAAGACTTGCTTTCTAAGAAAGGCACTTCTAGATCAAGCCCATCTTCTACCTGGAATGTCACCCCATCACAAGGTAAAATCAGGCTATGACATAGTAGTGACACGAGAAGTTACATCATTATTGCATGCCAGGCACTATGCAAAGCAACTAGTATTTAAACTCTAGATAGGTCATCACCTTCTCCATTTAAAGCTACTACTCACACACATTTCTTCCTTTGAAGATTGCTTAATCATTCTCTGGAGGGGTGGGCATTAGCTTAGCAAAGTGCCTTCAGGAGATACTTTTGTTCTCAGGTAAGACATCTAAGAAAAAGAAGACAAAAGAGGGGTGGGGTATTCCAGTTACTTTTGTTTGCTTTGAGCACTGCCTCCATCTGCTTTTAGTAGCCTAAGAATCACCCTGTCCTGCAATGCTGGAATTTGGAAAATAGCAGAAAAGGGGTAGCTCAGGAATGCCTACTCCCTCTCAAAGCAGTAACTACAGCAGCTGTGTTTCACCCCCAAAGTCTTTGGTAATTGTAACCTTGGAGGCCTATATTTAAATCTAAAAGCCTAGGGAAATGGCCCAAACTTCCCAGCGGATCATCTGCAGTGCAGATCAGCTGCATTCCTGTTGTCATTTTCCCTATTTCCTGACCTTCTGGTTGAGGGTCAATTTTGACATAAAGATGTGTGTGAGCTTTCACCCAGGGCCAACAGTCCTTATCTGGCACTCTGGGAACTTGCTTCTCTCTGAGTTAATCTCTGTACAACAGACTTAGTGCAGTCTGGGAAACATTTCGTTGGAGAATGGAAGTAGGGTGGAGATGTCCTATGTACCACCAAAATGATAACTTCACAAATGGTGTCAGGTGCACACATCTTAAAGCTGACATCTCCCAAGGAGTCTTCTCTGCACCCTGGATCAGAGGACAGCTCACTGTTCCAAACAGTATCACGATATACCGGCTAAGAAGTCAGATCCTGTTGATGCAAACACCCAGCAGCTCACGTGGCCTTGGCAAAGAACTCTAGGAAAGCCTGCTACTGACCAAGGACTTCCAGAGAGTAGCTTCAAAGTGTGTGGAGCTCTGCTGAGCTTTGAAATCCCACATCCGCATGAATGAAGTGCGGCTTAGGTTACAAACACACTTACCAAGCACCTGGGCCTCATAGGACAGGTAGCAAGTGCTCACAGGTAGCTACGCCTCCTCTAGGCAGGTGGAGAACCCAGGGAAGACTGCTTTCAGTGGAGGCCACTCCATCCTTCGCAAAGTGTTCACAACTGAATAGACAAGCAGCTGCCTCTTCTAGGTCCCTTCTGGATCTTTTACATAAGATTATACTTACACCAATAACCACCCAAGAATGTCAGCTGCTGCTCAGAAATGACCAATACCAAGGGTGAGTTAGGCATCCAGAGCGCTTTAGAAGCTAAACTGAACTAGTGGAAGACAAAAAGTCTCTCCTGCATACATGATTTGTCTGACTTGGAGGTGAAAATGCACCAGTCCATGACTAGATTACCCCTTAATTAACCAGACTAATTGATTTACCTCTGTGAAACTTGAAAATAAATATTTGCTTATTTGCCATCCTTTTTCATTTCTTCAGACTTCTAGATTTTTCTTGTTTGTTTCAAATAACAAGTCCATTCTTGCTCTTTCATTATTATTATGCAACAAAGCTAAGACAGGTCTGCTTTTAAGGTTTATAGAACTACTATATTTATATCTTCTGATCCAACACATTGAAAGATGTAGCAGAGAAACACATTGTCCCACATTGGGCATTTTTTCCCTCGATGTTAAAAGTCCTTGCTGTGGCACCAATTAACAGTTCCTTTGAATTGACTAATTATGTCATATTCCCCTACATATCTTTTTATTGATAAAGGAAATATCATGGGAATAAGTGAAATTTCAAAACTTCTAGTGGATGCTATTATAAGATTTTTTGAGCACGAAAAACACTTTTCTCAATTCTTAAGACAACAAAGTTAAATTTAAATCTCAAAACATATTCGGTAACCTGTTTCTCTGGTATTTTAATTTTATACTTAAAGAGACAGCAGTTGTTTCTGAGGAAAAATAGACCATCCCCTTTCAATTAAGTCAAAAATAATTTTACAATTACATGTTCCTCCAGGTATTTTTACACTGGTTCTTATAGTGCACACTTTAAAAAATTATCTTAATTTTAATCATAGCAGATCCAAAGACAGATAAGAGAGAGAATTTGGTGAGACCAAATCATGATAGACATTCAAGCTTTGGTCATCTCCAAACACGACCAGCAGCCTGTCTGCTGACTCAAGAGCAGGCTAGGCAAACACTCCTGCAAAAACACTTGTCTGTTGGAAGATCAGTCTGCACAGCTTGGTAGAAGATTTCTTGTTATTAATTATTAATAAACCCTGAGTGAGCCAGATTCGGGGAAGTAGCTGGAGGATCAGACCATGGGTCGGGACACAGTGCTGCAGCCGGAGGATAAATGGTAACAGCCACCAGTTTTTACTAGAAAAGCATGCTGCCCTCGCTTGATTTTCCTTTCAGAACTGCCTCCCACAAATGGTGAAAATCCTATAAATATCCCCATTCACAGATCCACTGGAGAAAGACACACTGGAGAAGGGGAGTTGTGTCCGACGTGGTGTGGTGGAATTCCTTGACTCCTAATACAGAACCTTTCCCAGCAGAGTCCTTCTACTTTAAAGTGGTCCCCACATGGGGCTCCCAAAGCATCCCGGTCCAGTGCCAAGCCTATTATCTCTGCTTTTTATCTACCAGCGGAAATAGGAGCAATACACACAAAATTAGCTCCATAAATAAATGCAAAGGTCTAATTGCCCAGTCGGCTTTGGCCCAGGATCTTGTGGGGACATTCTCTGGTCTCTTTCATCTCTGGATGTGGCTGGCCCGAGATGCAGGAAACCTTGTTGTGTTTTCTGCCATCAGCGAAGTGCTCTGGTGGCCTACATCCATTTTCCTGGTGGAGAAATATTTACTTTGTACTAATTGGTCTCCTTGGCAGCCTCAGTGCATCGTCACAAGTCTCTGAGTTAAGAGGACAGAGAAGGTAGAGAAAGGAGCGAAGGTGGCAGGCAGCTGAGCACAAGGACACAGAGCTCGGGAGTCCGCCTCCACTCTCCTGGAGCCTTCTCACCAAACCGCTGTCACAGGACAGTCTGTCCTCAAAGCCACTTGCCCACAGATGCTCCCTGTGGCCTCCTTTCTCCTGGGATGCCATTCCTGATACACAGAGACCCAGGGTCCCAAGGTGGTCTTTACTGTTTCTCTCTACAGTCTGGGGCACCACCAAGTCAAGGGAGTCCCTTTCTAGTGGGTATTTTACATTTTTTAAGCAATTGTTCACGATGTGGTGCCTCTAAAGCAGTCACATAGATGGCAGAAAACCTGGAAAATGTATCAGAGGTGTACAGGAGATGAGGGAAGTCTTCCACAGTCCTCCACTCAGAGAGCAGCCTAAATACTGCAGAGTGTCACTCTAAAAGGGTCTTGCGATCCTTTCTCCCATGTGGTAACATAACCTGGTGATTTTACTTAATATTGTCCCGTATGCATTTTCCAGTGTTGTTTAAAACTCTTGGGAAATTGTTTACACTGTTGGTATAAAATTTCATCACTTAATTTTCCATTATTTATTTGAAGGCATATGTCTGACAATGGACAGTGTGGTTATTTTCAGATTTCATTGTTATAAATGAGGTGCTGGCGAACATCGTCGTGCATAAATCATTGTCTCCATTCTTAAAAATTATTTCCTAAAATAGATGAGTCCACATGACAAGTCTAGCCAAAGACGATGGGCATTTGATCATTTTTAATAGTAGCTTCCAGATCACTTTTCAAAAATCACCCTATCAATCTGTATGCACACCCTTGCCAATAGCCTATGAAACACCTCCTCCATTGCCACCTGACCCTTAGCATGGGCACTAACATAAAAGAAAATCTTGGCTTATGATTGCTTCAATCTACATTTTTTGATCATGAGTAATCTCAAATGAATTTTAAATTTATTCATACACATTTTGAGCTAGTGTTATATTTTAAATGATTTTTTTAAATATTAGTAATATAATGGGTAGTGGGTTTTTCTAAATTACCAACCACTTAATAGACACCTTTTTTGACTAGTCCAGTCTTTAATGATTTGTGCTACTTACCAAATACTCTTTTCACCTCTCTCTTGAACTATCTGTCCTGTCCTGTCCTGTTCTGTCAGTCCATCCTTGGATCAGTATCACCGGCTGCAGACACTTTACCGGTGGTAAACTCTGGCCAGGATGACAAGGTGCTCTCTCTGCTTCACAGTCATTCCTTTATATTTTTTTTTCTTATTTCTTGCGGCTGTGAAGCTTTCTCCTTTACCCTGGATGTTTTGCAGTGTCCTATGTTCTGAGTTCATGTGAATTCACTTTACTGTCTCTCATCTGGGACTTGAGGGTCTTTTAGATCCTCAATTCTGGAAAACTGTCCGCCATTATCACTATCGAAATTGCCAACTCCCCAGCTTCACTATTTTCTAGTTCTGTCTTTCAAGGCCTTTTGTCAGGTGCGTTTACAAGCTTCTTATTTTGTTGTCTGTCTCTTAGTCTCTCGTTTGTATTTTTAGTTATTTACCTCTGTGCTGCATGCTGATGAATTTTCAGTTTTTTCCAATTGACTATTTCTCTCTTCAGCTGCATCCTGTCGATGTTTTCTTAGGACAGTTTTCCCCCATTTTATTGATATGTATATATGCAATGATAACGTTTACATTGGTCTTGAGTATTTGGTGCATATACATATCATGGCAAAATTATAAATCCTTCCCTTTCTCTTTTCGACCCTCCCATAATCTCCACCTCCCCACTAGTTCCCATTATTTCCCCCACTTAATTCTATGAAATGACTGTGATCTGAGTCTCTCATATTAGAGAAACCATTCAATATTTAACCTTCTGCGTCTGATTTATTTCACTGAGCGTGATGGTCTCAAGCTGCATCCATTTACCTACAAAAGCCTCAAACCTATCTGTCTTTATAGATGAGCAGTATTCTATTATATAGCAACTGCTTACTCTTATTTCATAGTGGCTTACTCTTGTTTTAAGAATTTTAATATTTTGAATGAACACATCCTCTCAAGATTCATGTTTTAAACTCAAGCCCTGTGTGATCTAGTGCCCTTGGTGGTTAAATCATAAGGCTCCAGTCTCATGAATAGCATTAATGCCCTTACCAGAGGGACCTCGACAAGATGCTTCCTGGCGCCCTGCTGTCAGCACATGAAGTCACAGCCTTCTTCTCCTCTGCCACATCAGGACACAATGATCTTCTCCTTGGAGGGCACAGCATTAAGCTGCCAGCTCAAAAACGGAGAGCAGCCCCCATCCAAACTGTGCGAAACAAATTTCTTTTGTTTATTAATTATCCAACCTGTGATGTTTTGTTATATTAACAGGAATGGACCAACACAAAGATTCTTGCCTCTTTTAGCTCTTAGTATATTTAAAGTATCCTCAGGTTATAGTTCTAGTCAAACCATTCTATTAGCTCCAGTTCCTTGGGTGTGAATTATTCAGTTTAGGGCAGTAGATTGGCTGGTCTATCTCAGATGACCCTGGACTGAGCATCACCAGCTTGGTTTCCACCCTGGCATCCCCACACCCCAAGAGAAGGCATGAGAATGTAGGACTCCATCTCACTACATGACCTTCTAAAGGGTGTTTACTTCCAGGCTATGACCCAGGGCCAGTGCCTGAATTTTTCTGCTCTGTGCTCATGCACTGTGTAGAATTTCCTAATTCTTATCTTATAAACTCAAACATGAAGAGGAATTTCAGGATGTCTCTGTTGCTGTGAAGCCCTAGCCCATCCCAGGCTCTGATGGAGCACACAGCGCCCTAAGCACCCAGCCTTCCGTCTCCCTCTGCACTTCAGGGAACTGGGGATTTCCCCTTCTTGATTTTTGTCTTGGTTTGCGATTTTTTTATTTAAATTAGTAGTTCCAAGTGTCTGGAGCATCTCTGGATACAGCTCATGACTATAGAGTCCTCCTTAATGACTGTAAATCTACTTCCTGTGGATTCAAGATTTGTTGTAATATCTCACTGAACTAATCCTCTTATCTCTTTCTTTTCTTTCCTTTCCCTGTCTATTTGTTTTCTTATTTGTTGAGACCATTTACACGCAACTCCTTCCAAATGCACTCATTTTTGTGAAAATAGACATTGTATCAGTATTGTAATAGAATTAATTTAGGAGAATTTTTTTTACTACCCTGTTCCTAGGAACATGACGTAAGCAGGTGTAAAGCTCCTGTTCACTCTTCTGCCATCTATATGCACAATTGCTTTCTTTTCACACCATCTCTCTCTTCCTTGCATTACCAATGTTCTAGGTAATCAGCGGATGGGTCCCTCATAGTCTTGCATACTCAGGTATTTTCAAATAGTACAGAAAATTTCTTCTTCTATTATTACTTTGGTTTGTCTCCTATTTTCTGTCTCTCTCTGTTTTAGAAATTACTATTGGATTTTCATTCTCTGTCTTTTTTCTCACATTATCTCTCAACACTTTTTCTAACTTCTTTGTATCCACATGTTGAGACAATACTTTGAAGGTTGATTTCTTCACTACTCATACCACGTTCTGCATGGGGCACTGTTTTTCACTGCCTCCATGGAGATACGTGCCCACAGTTCCATGTGGCATCCTCTCACCACAGTCCACAGTTGCCTTGTCTGAGGCCCCGGCCCTGACCCTGCTTCCTGATGTTCTACCTTCACATGGATTGTGCAGACCCTGGGCCAGGAGGGACTAGGGGATGGGAAGGTTTTCTGCCTCTTGCTCAGTCACAGCACCTCTCCTCTGAGGGAAAAAGCTCCTTGATCACTGCCCTTGATCTCCCAAAACACCTTCTTGGGCACCATGAATCTTCTCCATCACCCATCCTGTCAACACCGGTGTCCGGAAGGATGCAGAACAACCCACAACCCCAAGGAGAGCAACCTTATTATGAAGTCATCCTAAATGCCTGATGTCTTCTAGAGGACGGAATAAAATACTCTCCAATCTTACTGAAACATCTTGCAATTGTAGAACTGCTTCAGGCCTCTAAGGCCTATTGTTAGATGTTTCTGTCTATGACTATTTATCTGCCCTTGCCCACCTTCACCCGACTCCTTCCTGCTAGACTCAGGCCTTTATTCTTGTTCCATGTAGAATATGATGTGTAGGAGGGACGGATGGGGAAAAAAAAACTCATTATCAAAGCACGTGTCAAAAATGCAGATGACTTTAGTTTTCTAAATTTTATCAAATTAAGAGGCTTGATTTATTATGTTAGGGAGGCCAAAGAAAGGAAGTATGTTCACTTTATCCGACTGGTTTCCTGGGTTATTATTATCTCTCTTCACTTATATCCTGAAAGCTTCATTCACGCTACAGGGAATGATGTGGACATAACTGGAAAAAGGGGGGACTTCCAGGGACTCAGATGTGAGGACGTCATTAATTCAGACATCAGAATTCTATCCACTGATGACTAGGTTCTTCCTGCTGCCAGCACTGGCCAACTGCATCTACTCTCTGAGTTGCTCTGCGCTCAGTGGGAAGAGGATTGTCCATCTCTAGCACTCTGCTTAACTTTGGAATGCCCCAAGTGATGGCCACAAACTTTGCTCGTGGGACAAGCTTCCTTGTGCCATGCTCATAGGTGCAGTGGCTCCTTGAAGAAGTCCATGCTGGTTTTTGGAAAGTAGCACAGGGGATTGTCAAGGGAACCAGCCCCTCAGTAATGCCTCACAAGCTTTGGATTTCACCAAGCCCAAGATCTCTTGGCTTTAGAGTAAAGCAGAAGCAGCAAAGGTCTGGCTGAGGCTTTCCAGACAGCAATCGAAATTCTAACCTCAGCATTTTTCAAGCGTGTTAACGAAGTTTCTCATTTCCCTACCAAAAATACAAAACAATTAAGCAAGCAAAACACTGCAGATTTCCTTGGCACCTTTGATACACCACATGAAGTCTCCTTAACTGAGGTCAAGTATTCACCGAGCACCTGCTTTGTGTCCAGGGCATTGTGCCACACTGGGAATGGAGCTAGATTTTGGTATTGGTCAAGGTTAGGTTCTGGGCTTCTGCTAAGTTTCCAACATTCACAATGGCCAAGTATCTTATATAAAATGGTGTCTTACTCGTGTGTAATCCATACACATCTTCCTGCATACTTCAATCTTTTCTAGATGACTTATAATTTATTATACTCTGTAAATGCCACGACAATAGTTGTTATAATATGTTGATTAGGAAATAATAATTAAAACTGGTGTCTGTTTGGGTCTGATAATGTTGACATTTTTCTGGATAGTTTTAATCCACAGTAGATTAAATCTGTGAATACAGAACCCCTTGAGACAAAACTCCAACTGTCTAAAGTCTTAAATTAATGTTAAATTATATGTATCTTTTTCTTGTTTTGCTTCCCCCCCCCATTGTCATGTTAAGATCGTATTTACACACATCTTACATAATACTCAATGGTAAATACTGAAAACTTTCCTCTACCATCAGAAGCAAGGTGAGGACTCCAGTACTTATGCCTTCTACTAAAAATGGTGCTGGAAATCTGGGCCAACACATAGGCATTGGCAATGAATGAATAAATACATAGGATCTGAATTAGTTTAAGACTGGGTGCATTCAGGGTGGTTTGGTCATAGTCAGGATCTGAACTAGAAAGAAAGAAACACAATATCACTTTGCAGAAGACTTGCTCCTGTCTGTGGCAAACACTAAAGATTGCAATAAAATAACTGTTCAAAATAATAGTGAACTCAGAAAATATGCAAGACACAAACTTAGCACAAAAATATCAGGATCATCTCTTTACACTGACAAGGAACCATTAATAAGAAAATAATTCCACTCAACACCACCAAAGGGAATAAACGACCCAAGGACATGCTTAACCTTGAAGGTGAGAGACTTATTTGTCCTTGGAAAACTGGAAGGGATGGCCCAAATGCTGCCCATTTACAACAATGGCACAGCGTGAATTACACCATCTTAAAACCAACCAACTGTTGTGGGTTTGGATCTGTAGATTTTGGGGGAAGCCTACTGTATTTGGTTGTTGTGGATTATCTATGAATACCATGTGCTCTTTGGAGGTGGTTCTTGGCTAGAAGGGGCTGATGCTCAGGGCAGGACCTGGAGGGATGTGTGCTGGTTCCACCCTTCTTCCCTCACCTGGGTTCATGTCATCCATGCAATGATCACCCCCCTTTCCTGCTCTTCCTCTAGCTGCCGCCTCCACCATGTGTTTCCACCATTGCCAGCTGCCCATGAATGGACTGGGACCTTCTGAAACTGAGAACTAAAATAAAGCTCTCCTTCCCTAAGTTGTGGATGTCAGGTATTCTGCCCAAGCAATGATAAGGTAACTAAGGCACCGGTATTCACGGTCTCAGGAGTAGCAAAGATCTACATTCACTCCTGCTGCACCACCAGCCTGACCAGGTCTACTTCCTTAGTGGGCACAAAGTGAAACATCATCTCAAGGATCCTGGCAGTCTCCGATTTCCTGGGCCTCAGCCCTAGGACAGTTGCTATCTCCCCTTTACCCAGGTGTCCCTTGACCCCAAGTCCTGGCAGGAGCCGGACTGGGCTCAACAGACTTTATCAACCGCCAGGCAGCTTTTCTGTCACATTGGCCTTTGTATTCTCCTCTGCACAGTGAGATTTTTATTTATGAATTGGGGTGCTGGGGATAAAAGCCAGGGCCTTATGCATTAGGCAACTGCTCTCCTGCTGACCCATGGTGATATTTTTGGAGAAGAAATGAGTAGTAGAAGACACAGAGAGGTAGAAATTGGTTTAACCTACATTCTTAATTTACTTCCCTTTAATTATAAATTCATCATCTCTTTTTAATACAAAAGCAATGCTTACTGGCTGTGGAAGATGTAGGACCTACGGATCATTTACCTTTAAGGAATCCCTGAGAGTTTCATTCTAGAGTGTCCGTGGGCCACATCTCAGCACCCCCCACAGACGGCAGTCCCCTTAACAGACAGGACACATAACATCCAAGACTCCAGTGGACAGCTGAAATCCTGGGTAGTACCACTCCCTGTATACACTGTGGGTTTTTTCTATATAGATGATAAATTTTAATTTATGAAGTAGGCACAGTAAGAAACTTAAGATAGCAAATGATAAAAATGCAACAGTTATAACAATAAACTTACATGAAATATCGTCTCTCTCTCTCTGGCCGCAAAATACCGTGTTGAATGGTGCCTGCTCATCCAATCCATGGTTGATGTGGGACACTGAAACGGTGGGAAGAGTGAGTCGGGCTCCTGTCTGTCACTTCACACAGCAGAAGGGACATCGGCACTTTTATTATCTGTTTTTTTTTCAGTACTGATGACCAAATCCAGTACCTCAAGCCAGTGATCAAGTGCTCCACCACTGAGCTCCACTCTAGCCACTGTCAGGCTCTGTTAAAGCTGCTTTTTTAAATCTGAAGTCACACTACTAACATCTTTGCCCTCTATCAAACCTCCTTTCCCACGTCATCCTGAGGATGGTGTGACATCCCCCTGCAGGGGGCAGGGTACCATGACATATCTGGTACTTCACCTTCAGGTTATTTCTGACATCTTACTATTACAAACAAAGCTGTAATGAATATTTTCCTGTTCTCATATTTGCATACATTTAGAATTATTTCCTTAGGCTAATACTTTAGACGGAGATGGCTAGATTAAATCATATGATTGCATGACTTTCTTTAAAAAAATTCACCAGTTTTTTTTTTTTTAAGGAGACTTTGTAAGGAGATTTTTAATGGCCAATACTCTTTCCAAACAGGACAAACTCATCATCACAGACATGCCTTGGAGGTGTGGAGTGCAAAGGATCAAGTAGGAGAAGACACTGAGAACAGACACATGAAGTACTGATTGGACCAAACTTGAAGACCTATGTACGTGGCCCAGGAAGCAACAGGCTCAGTTTGACTGGGCCTCAGTCACTGGTCTCTGTTTTTCCTCAGGTGTCTGGTTTGACCTTCAGCTGCATGTTCTTTCACAGAACTGGGCTTTGGCATGGTGGTATCAGGGCCATCTGGGGAGATGGACCCCTCAGGCTTCCTGGGAAGAGGACCGATGGGTCCCATGGGTCTTGCATTTTTCTACCCAGCAGCCTGGAGAGCAGCTCCTGCTTAGGCTTTGGTAAGGAGGACTGTTCTTACAGAAAATTGTGTCCTCCCAGAAGATGGAGGAGGGAAAGAAAGAGAAAAAAAGGCAGGGAGAATATGTGCTATCAAAGAACTCTGGGCAGGGAGACCAGCTGCCCATGTCCTGCACAGCCAGAGTGGTTTAAACCTGGTCTTGGGGCATTGCTTCCTAACCAAAAGATCCATCAAATCATTTACAATGGAACAAATCAGCCAGTGATCTGTTGTTGGCCTGTGGCTTAACCGCCTGAATCTGTTGAATTTTTCACACTGTAACCTATTGTTTTTCTGTGTTTTATTAAGGCAAAGCTAACACTTGGTAAAATGCAGCCTTTTAGTTTTGACAAACGTACAGTCATTCAATCACCAGCGCAATCAAGAAATAACATAATTCCATCACCTTCCTAAACCGAAATTCCTGACTTAGCCCAACCTTTGAATGAGAAAGACGTTGAAAAGTAGACTAGTTTTAAAAACGATTTTTATGGACAGACATACTCATGGTTCCCTTCCGTCTCGTCCACATTGAGTTTGCTCAGAATGTGGGAACGGCAGAAAGAATGCGTGTATGTTTAATGCCAGCAACACTAATTCAACAAAATTGCCTTCAGAAGCCACCCAAGTGTTCTGCCTCCTGCCAACATGCATTTCACAGCCCCTTGTCCTGGGGATGCCCACCCAGGTTGATCCAAAAGCCCCCTTCCAGAGCAGCGGAGTGGAGCAGGAGTCATTGTCAGAGGGACAGGCTCGGGGAATGCTCACAGACGACAGAGCAGGCCCAATCAGCCCAGAGCAGAGGTCCAGCAGACTGGAGCCAGTGCAGGGCAGAGAGGCAGCCTAAGGCACAGAGTGGATTTGCAAGCAACTGTGATGTGGGTCGGCTCAGAGACCAGCCACCCACATTCCACACAGCCAGCACTGGACAGCATGGGTAACCTGGACAGACATCTCCCGAAGAGGGACATACGGTGGCAAGCAATGCTCCTCGCTGCCATTTCCTTCCCAGGGACACACACATCACGTTTGCACACACACAATTGCTCACACACCTCTACTCTTCACGCACCTTCCCACAAAGCCAGAGTACAAATGATCTTAGAACAGCCACCAAAGCAGAGACTGCTCAGGTTAAGGTAACTGAACTGAACCAGGATCTGATGACAAATTTACGACTTTCAAAGAAAAGCCATGTTTTAAAGTTGGAAGAGACCTGGGACCTTGGTGACAGCAGTCAGAGCAACGGTGGATGGGAAGATGTAGCCCCAGGCCCCTGGCAGGCTGGGACTTCTCATGTGACCAAAGAGAGCCCATCCAGGAGTCTCCAGAAGACTTGCCTTTCTCCCGAAAAAGGTAACATTGGCTGGTAAACTCTAGGGGTCCTGAAGTCCACAAAGTGAGAATCTTTTACAAAGTCACCTCCAGCTGCTTCTTGACTTCGTCACCAATCAAACAGTGCAATAAACCTCACCAGAATGTTCAGTACAGTGAGTAACACTAAAGTGTCTTTATCCTAAATAAATAAATAAAGGTTCATTCAAACTCAAGGACATTTCAAAGATCATTTTTCACTAGATATAATTTATGTTAAGTAGAATTCATCCTTTTTTTTACTCTGAACAAATGTCCACTGTAGTGACTGCCACCACAATCATGATCTAACAGTGAGATTTCAGATCATGACAAATTGCCTCTGTGGCTAGCAGGGGACATAGCTCTAGTGCAGATCTCTCTAAGCGCTTATGCTGGTCATGCCTTGGCAGCATGGGGACTACGGAGAGGGACTCGATCTTTCTAGGATTTCAATTTTCTCAGTCACCAATGGACGGGTGCTATCACCCACTTTCTGAGGGGAGGTAAAAGTGAGGTGACTCCTGGGAAAGGGGGGAGGCAGCCCCGGTCCTCACAGCCAGGAGTCTGCTCTACCCCAGGGATTCTGGTCTGTCCTTTGACGGGGAACCGACTCACTGCCTGGCCTGAGGACCAACCGTGGCAATAGTAATGTGCCTTATGTCACAGGGCACTCTGGGGCCCAGGTAGGTTGGTTCATAACGCATTCACAGCGGGTAAAAGCACAGCCAGGCTCTGTGCTTTTAACCATGTGATGCCCTGTTTCAGGGGCAAGGGTAAGACAGGGAGGCGGAAGAACATGAATAATGATGTTCATTTGTCTACAAGGAGAAAATATTCCCTATTTTAGGTGGTGAGAAGGACCCTTGAAAATCTGTGCATGAAACAGTGTCAAAAGCACCCCCAGCCCGGTTAAAAAGGGATTTGAAAACATCTATCACCAAAAGAGGACACCCAAGCATGCACTATTCGGAACAGAGGCTTGTTAACACTAATGATCAGGGAAGTGCAGATACAAATCACAATGGTGTACTGCCTCATACCTATTGGGATGGTTAACACACACACACACACACACACACACACACACACACACACACACACATGCACGCACGCACACACACACGTGCAGGTTGCAAGAGTCTGCAGGAAGTTGAGAAATTAGAATCCTTGTGCACTGCTGATGTGAGTATAAAATGGTACAGCTGTTACAGAAAACAGTTTTGCGGCTCCTTATAATTTAATATCAACTCATAATATGATGCACCAGTCTTGCTTCTGAGTAAATAATTAAAGCAATCAAGAGCAGAAATGGGACCAGAGTCTTGACACTTGGGTCACAGCAGTGTTGCTCACAAGATGCAAGAAAACAAAAACAACTATAGCGTCCACTTACAAGTGTATGAGTAAATACCATGTGATCAACACATCCGAGGAAATATTACTTGACCTTGAAAAAGAGGGAAAGTTTGACCCAGGTTACAACTTGGATGAAGGACATTAGGACATTAGGCTCAATGAAATAAGCCTGTTACAAAGCAATAAATATTGTGTGGCTGTATTATATGACAATACTGTATGGCTGTATTATATGTATTATATGACATACATGGCTGTATTATATTATAGGGGTCAGATTCATGGAGGCAGAAAATAGGAAGGTGGGTGCCAGAAGTAGGGTAGGGGTGTGGAGAAGGAACATTTAATATGGATAAATTTTGTTCTTGAAGAGGGGTTTTAACGATGGGTGGTGGTGGTGGCTGCACAAAGATATGGATATACTTAATACCACTGAACTGCGTGCTTAAGACTGTTCATATGGCTAACTGTATTAGTTTGGGTTCTTTCAAAGGCAGAATTTACAGATTTTATCACAAAAGAGTCTATTAGGAAGGCTTACAAATCCAAAGACAGAGGTGGCCCTAGATGGCTGCTCAGCCGTGAAGTACATCTCCCGTCCGGGACTGCAGGACAGCCGGTGAGGTGAGAGTCTGCTGTAGAACTCGAGTGAAGATCGAAGCCTGAAGTTGGGCGATTGAAGAGCAGCAATGGGCATGACACAAATCGAGACTGGAGCGAATTTGTGCTGATGACCTGCAATGTGTAGCAAGTCAGTGTCCTCAGTGTCTGTAGACAGTTGTGAAGGCGAGAGCTTTCCCAGAGGAAGAAGCTGTAACAACGCCCCCTCTTCCTTCCTTTGTTAACCCTGGAGTTCCAGTTGGCCCTCCCACAGCTGGGTGGGTGCTCTTCTCTCATTGGCCAGCCCACAAATCACTCACACTCTAATCCAGGCTGGTTCTTGATTACCAATCTAGGCATGGTTCACAAACCCTAATCCAGGTGTGGTTCCTGATTCTCTCAGTTGACATAATCTCTTCAAGGGTCACACAAATATTGTGTATTGTACTATGCTATAAATACTGGACATCATGCCATGATTCTGTCTGCAAGCAAGAAAAAGAAGAAAAGAAAGAAGGCTGTCATTAAAAAAAAAAAAAACACCTCTCTGGTTTTTACTGTTAAAAATTACCTTTTTCCTCCTCACACATTTCTGTATTTTAAGTACTTTTAGGACAACTACCTGCCACATAAAATTATGTGTTTTATGATCCAAACAGAAGGCAGATCATTCATTGGATATTTCTCCCCTTCTCCGCCTTCCCCTCCCTCCACTTCACTGAGTTTTCTATCTTCAGTTGCCCATTTGTGGGGGAGATGATATTATTAGACCCACTTTGCAGAGGAGAAATAGAGACCCCGAGAGGCAAAATGAATGGCTTAAAGTCACGGCTGTCTCAGCAGTTTCTCCCTGTCGGCTCTACTGCAAGAGGCTGAGGTCTCTCAGGCCCTGAGGCCCCAGTCATCAACTCCATAGCAAAAACTTTGTTTTCTGTAGCTAGAATCTTTGCCTATAAAGGCGTTGTGAAGTATTGCAGGGTGGTTGTGCCAGCGAGGAGAGACCATGTGCAAAGTCACCAAAACAAGTGCTGGCCAAGCTTGCCACAAAGATTCAGAACATCCTGAGTGATAAGGTCCAGCCTTCTCCTCCTCCTCCTCCTCCTCCTCCTCATCTGAGCTACGTGGAGGGACCCCTCTGCACGCTGCCTGTACCCCCGGGGAATTGTTGGTTATATCCTGTGTCTGCTGACATCTACCACCCTGAGCTGTCACCATGAGCTGTGTGGAGGGTCCAGGGCTACTATGTGGTCCTGCAGTGACCCAGGGAACACCAAGGCCAGCGTGCACAGAGCCTTTGGCCTTTCCCACTCTCTTCTTCAGTTAAAGAGCCTGGGGTGGGGTCAGGAAGAACTGTGTGAATTTGTAAATCTGCTGTCTTTTTTTCCTTTTGCGAATACCATGACCACAAATCCAATCCGTTTCCAGTCATCTTTACAGTTGATTCTCTTCGGTCTACTATTTGTGATGCTAAGAAATTTCCAGAATAGCCTACATGTTTCTACACAGAGAGATGTGGCAGCCATGTTGGGACCCGTGAACCAGCTGCCAATGGGTCTGGCTGGGTCTGCTGAGGTTTAAGAGGCTCTCAGCTGAGGTCTTGGGAGCCACCTTGGGTCATAGTGCATTCTCCAGCTGGGAGAAACTCGAGCCTGGGTGGCCAGTAGCAACCAGGCAGGTCTAGGACACTTGCTGACTGGCCACTGGGCTCTCTCTCAAATTCTTCCCCTTCTTGGCCTTGAGCAGCATAGCCTCTCTGTCTCTTCCTTGGAGAAGGCCAGGCCCTGTGTGTTCTTTGCAGATTTTATCCTCCCCAGCTCCTGTCGTGCAGGCTCCAAGCTGTGTTTATTTGGATCTTTCTGAAGAACCTCTAACCATATTCCATTTCTGTAGATGTATTTGGCAGAGTTGTGGAGATTTCCTCTTCTTCTTTTTTTAAGTTGCAAATGCTTAAAATTCTGCTGGCCTTTGAGCTCCCAAGGGGAACACCCCCATCTCCAGCCCCCATGTGCCGTTGCCATAGTGACCTCCCCTTCCCTTTAAAGTCTGGAATGCCACATTCCATAAGATTTGCACAGAAAGTCGCTTGATCATACGCAAAGGGCTGTCTGTCAGCTCCAACATTCTGTATCAATAAACACACTCTGAGCCCCTCTCTTGGTCTCCCTGTAAGAAATCAAGCTTTGACACTCGACTTGGAGATGCTAGAGGACTCCAGAACAAGAAAGGCCCCAGACTAGGGAAGCACAAACTGCCCCCCTGCTCCTATCTCTGGATGTGCTAATACTTTAAATTATTATAGAGAACCCTGGTAAAATTACACATGTAGCACAACGCAACACCAAGTTCCAGGTACTGAATTTTACACAGATGTGAAGGGCATTTAAAAATGTTAAAGTACATTTAAGTACTCAAATAAATAAGTAACTTTAATTACATAAAGAACTAGATTTCCAGAAAATTATGGTTATTTGCTGGAGGAAAATAACCTCTAAGTCGTGTTTACGACTTAATGGCTAGTCATTTCGGAAGGAACAGTCTCTCCTTTAAGTCTATATGTTCAACCATTTTTATAAAGAGAATAGGAACAATCGCTCTTGAATAAAAGATTGCTGTGTATTTTGTCTCAGATAAGATGAAAGAAAATAAACAAAAAAATACAATGTTTCCTTGTAAGGCGAAATTGCTTTGTTCAAAAAAAGAAAAGAAAAGAAAAGAAAAGAAAAGAAAGAAAAGAAAAGAAAAAATCCTCAACCAGACTAAAGCACCGGAAGTAGACTGATGTTTTGTTATAATAACAAGAAATTCTTCTATATTGAATAATGACGGATTTTACATTTGTTACTAAGAAGAATTGTTCGCTTTAATTATTTCAAGAGCATGTCCTTCACCATTCCTCACTGAGCTGGCTTGGAGACTCCCCAGTAAGGAGGCATTAGTCCTCGATTGCAGGGGAGGAGGGAGACCCCGATAATTACACAGAAACCTGGGACTGGCCTGGGATTCTGCAGCCAGGCTGGATGACAGTCCACGCACCTGCAGGCTTTGCTAGCGGAGCAGTGCCGGGACCCGGCTCAGGTGGCCCGCTCTAGTCACGAACCCAGAAGAAGTAAACAAACTCGAGTTCCCACCAAGAGAGTGGCAACGTGGCAGGGCTTTCAGACATGTTTGGGGTAAGGAGGTGGCCAGATGTGCCGCTGTCATGGGTAGGGAGGACTCGGATATTGAGTCAGACTGCACAACCTGCTTCTATAGACGACAGCCCCTGACTCGGGGACCTGGCCTGCAGGGGCAGGGAAATGGGTGCTAATCTCCTTTGCCCATCCAGGGCTACTTCCTGTAGTGCGAGGATGGGAGAGGTGCATTAGTACATTTCATCCCCTGACTAGTCTTTGTAGAATATGGAATCAAGTGAGCTTTTTTACCCTTTCCACCGATAGGTCTGAAGTCCCAGCATCCTGGGAGACTGAGGCAGAAGGATCACAAGTTTGAACCCAGCCTGGGCAACTTAGTGACTTAATGACTTGCCTCAAAATAAATATATAAGTAACAGGGACTGAGGATACATCACAATGGAAAGACTTCAGCTTAATCCCAAGAACCCTCTTCCCCAGTAAAAAAAAAAAAAAAATCATTATATTATTTTCCAATTACAGAATTTATTTCCCACCATGAAGCTTAATAAAGAAGCAGGAATATCACATCATTTTTAAAAGAAGCTTTTTTAACTAACAAGTTAATGGGCCAAACTCATTCATTGTTTAAACACTGAGGATATGTATTTTAGAAAAATAGTCTACTCCATAATGCTGTGTTTGTGTGTTTGTGCATAAATATGGGCATGCAGATATGTGTAAAAATTATACATGTTTCATAATTAAAGAAAAATTCTCAATTTTAGAAATGTTTTGAGACAGAGAATACTTCTGTTGCTGACTTAATGTAAATTTGTAAGAATGTTTTATAGTTTAAGTTAATCACAGATGGAAAAGATTTTTATCCTTCTCTTTCATCTAGGACAAATTAAGGAAAACCCAGAGGCCTGAGATAGACGTTTTCATCAAAAATACCACCATCTCGTGTCAGAAGTATTATCGTGAAAAAATGGAAAGAAAGAATTTAAAACCGTTTCCTCTTCCCTCCTAGAAAACCTTTTAGGAAGATGCACACAGAATTACCAGCATTTCCCCCAAAACATGAGAAGAGTTTTTAACAAAGCCAGAAGTTTTGGGGTTTTTTAAGGCAAGATGATAAAAATGAGATTATATCTATGCCAACATCAGGTCTATCAATTTTCTGAGAAGTTTTTACTTATTTTGACAGTTGCATTTAAAAACTCAGGATACTTAAACTTCATTCAGTTACCACAAGAAACTGAAACTCTCCGGTTTAAGTGGTATCTTTTCTAGCACAACTTTAAATCACTTTTTATTTTTAATTAAATGTGAAATTGCTTGGTAAGGCTTTAGTATCGTCTTAGCTGAAACAAATAAGAAATTCATTTAAGCTTTCAATTTGGCAACCTGCAGTTTTCTAAGGCCTCGAATAAGTGAAAATTAAAAAGTAATTTAACAAAAGAACTGTATTATAACTACAGAACAGTCTATATTGAGTTTATGAGAAATTATGGAATTGCTACCAGAACACATTTTCAATTTCAAAACTGAGTTTTAGAAGACTTAAGCAGAATATCATTGAGGCAGAAAAACTAGATGTTTGTGGAAAAAAAAAAATCCTGCCCTAATTAACCAAAGCTACAAAGCTATAGCTTCAAACATACTAAAAACGTTTAAGTTTCTTCATCTAGAATATTTCTATGCGACCGCTTTGACACAAGACAGTCCTCTTTCCCAATGGAAATATTGCTTTAATGGCACTTTCATTTTCTGAAGTAATTTGTTAGAGTTCATAAAAAGAGAATAGCGGCTTCAAGTTTCATGGTTAATGATTTGACTTTGTTTTATGTAACTTTTTCTCCTCTTACTTATGTGCTATTTGAGGAGCTTGACTGAACTTTAGGTAACCTTCTGAGGTTTCGCCTGCTAGATTTTGCGGACCTGGGGCTGCTAGTGTCGAATCGCAGGACAAAGGCCTGAGCGCGACTCCGGTCCCACCACCGAGCCGGAGCCCTGCACTCCCTACTTGCAGTCGGCTATGGGGGGCTCAGAGAACTCTTCTTTAGGAGCAGAGAAAAGGAAGCACCTACCTGGTGGGCTTTTCTCTTGTGATCTGGAAGGAAGGGGCAAGCTCAGCTGAGTGCAATATGCTGGTTGACAGGACGGAGGAAAGGAAGTTCGCTGAGAAGGGGCAAAGGTGGGACAGTTGCTGTAGGGGCTATAGGGTGTGTAATGCGGCTTCACGCCGTCCTGACAATTTAGGAAGATGGCCCGGCTCGGCCGAATGCTATTGCAGGAGAGAGAATTCAACGTCAGCATGTGGACAAGAGGATTCTAAAACACAACGAGTAGGAGCCAAAGAGGAAGCAAGCGACTGCAGTTAGTGACGTTGAACAGTCCTGCCCGATCATTAATTAATAACTAATAATTATCTTTGAACATTTAAAAATGTCTCTTCCTTAGCATCACGTTCCTCATTGAGAGTGCGAGGCAGCAGTGAGGGCAGTAGGTTTGGAGATCAGGTAAGAATACGCGTTATGAGCAGTGAGTTTTGTGTTTTTCACAGAGCTTTAAATGCCGTGGAGGGTCGGAGAGTTGCAGGAACTCCGGTGGCCACAGTCCCTGATTCTCTGTGCATTCGGCTGCAGGGTGACAGTTTTGCAATAGCCACATTAGGGTCACGCACTCCCTCTAAGGATATTTCCTTTGGAGGCAGTAGGTAACTTCTAATTTTGGAAACGCCTTTTTGGGAAAATGCACATGTTTTGTATTTTCAGATCAAGGGAAAAGACAATGCCTCTCAGGTTCTTCTTGATCCTTCTGAACTCAATCCCGGGTTGCAAATGGATCTGACCTGGAGCTATTGCCTGAGCTGGTCAAGAAAGACAGATGGTTGGGTCTGGAGGAATGGCTCATCGGTTGAAACCTTGCCTAGCAAGCGCTAAGTTGAGCGCTAAGTACCCAAGTTCGACTCCCCAGCATCACATAAGCTGGGTGTGGTGGTGCACACCTGTAATCCCAGCACTTGGGAGGCTGAGACAGGAGGATTGCCATGAGTCCAAGGCCAGCTTGGGCTCCAAAGTGATTTCAGGACCAGCCTGGGCTGCAGAGTGAGACACTGTCTCAAAATAAATAAATAAATAAAACAAGGAAAAGAAAAAGAAAGCCAGATGGTAGTAAAGAAGGGACCCAAGTGACCCCCCACCCCGTAATAGTCACTAGCTGGTGGCAGAGCCCCAGGCCCACTGGGAGCCTCATTTCCAGGGGACATCAGCCCGCTTCTAATGAGAGAGAGAAAATGCTTTCACTCACTCGCTCATGGAGAGGGACTCTAGAAGGGCAGTGCTCTCTGCTAGGACTCAGTAGGACCAAATGAACTTTGCAAATAACCCAGAGACCAAAGTAGATGAGTAGACAAGATATGTTCTGTCTATATGCTGAAAAGGTATTCAGCAAAAGAAGGGTAATTCTGACCCACATGGGAATATCGAGTTTCAGTGAAATATGCCAGCCACAAAAAAGAGTAGAACGGTGGGTGCCGAGGCTTAGGAGAAGGGGAAGTTCGTATTTCCTGGGGACAGAGTTCCAGTCTGGGAAGATGAAAAGTGTGGAGATGGAGGGATAGGGATGGCTTGCATGACCAGCGAGCACGTGCCTAACGCCACCGGACAGAGCCCTCAGAAGTAACCGCAACAGTAGACTTCATGGTGCCTACATTTTACAAAAATAAAAAAGAATAAAAATCTTAACCACAAATTAACAACAATGCAAATCTAAGGAGAGCTTATGAGTGGCGCCCTGGGGACACAGAGCAGCCCTCACCGGCCCCTGAGAGGAGGAGAGGCCAAAGGAGCTGAGGAAAATGGGCCTGGAGTGAGACAAGCCCTGCCCAGGTCTGCCCGATGCCTGGGTCATCTACGTGTCCCTCCCACCAGAGCCTGCCCTGGGCTCCGCAAGACGCCGGCTCTGCCCAGGAAGAGGAGTCACAGAGAGCAGTGTCATGCTGCCCACAGAGCACTTAGAGCTCAGCTCTCAGAGGTCCCCACATGGCCCCCAGCCCTCCACCGAGTCTCCCCCAGTCTCCTGACGAGCTCAATGAAGGAACAGAGGCGTCCGGCTGCCAGGACCACTTCTAGGATGCATCAAAGCTGGGCGGCCGCGTCTCGTCAGCAATATGCTGTGTGAATTTAAGCAAGTCACTCTGCCTCTCTGGCTTTCAATCTCCTCTGTTTTTTGTTTGTTTGTTTGTTTGTTTGTTTTCACAAAGAGAGGTGACCAGGAACATCTCAGAGATTCTTTCCAGTTTGGCCATCTTGTAATTTTGGAATCCTGAAATATTGTTTTGAAATAAAAAGAAGGTAATGTCCGTAAAATTTCTTCATGGCAGAGGCGAGCACCCTGGCTGCGTACTGTGGCGCGTGTACGTGCACACATGTGGAGAAAAAGAAGGATCGGCGGGGTTTTCCTAATGGGGAACACATTTCTGTCCTGCACCGCTGTAGACCGTCCTCGCTCGCTTTGAAGTCCTTCATCTCCTGTGTGACCACAAGGGGGCAGTGCACGCAGCGGATTCTCCCGCACGCAGGGTCAGAGCCCACAGCCCTCCCTTCTGCGCCTGTTCTTTCCTGGAGCCTGGAAGGGCCTGTCTCTGGGGGCTCAGCGCCTCCTGCGTCTTCTAGGACTGCTGAGCACGCACGTGGGGGCAGCGGAAGAGCTAAGATGATCCCAGACCAGGATAGTTGCAATTGCCAAATAGATTCCATTGAACAATGAAACTGACTTGGAACCATTTTCAGGTCAGATATTGATTACACAGCAAAGGAATGCGGGCTCACGGGGCGTAAAAGGCAGATGGGTGGGGGCTCACTGTCGGCCTGCAGCCACGCCCTTGGGAGGCAGATTGTAGGTTGATGAGTTTCCAGATCAAAGTTCGGGAGGTGTGGGGCCCTCTGGGCTCATTATGCGGCCAGGAGCTTCATGTCATACTGGAGTGACCTCCAGACTATCTGAAATGCTGTGCTGGTAAACTGATTCTGTCACCAGATTTAAAATGAACAAGGTCACCACGAAAGGGAAGAAAATGGAACAGTTCCTTTCCCAAGCCTTCCACTCCTCTGTCTCGGGGGCCTCTGCCTTGGTCCAAAATGAAGGGTTGTGTCCCGGGTCCCCGCTGATTGTTACTCTAGGATACAGCCACTCCTCTGACTGGGAATGTGCTCAGGTCCCGCAGCAGGTGGGATCTCCTGTGGCAGACACCTGCTGCCTGGCCATCCCCAAACAAGCTGTCTTGAAGCTCCTTCCATCAGCTGGGTCTGAATTTGGCCACATTTGCATGGCAGGCTGTCTTGGAGGTGAGGAAACAACTCCTAAAAGTGCTGTATCTATGACACCTGTCTGGTCATGAACTAGGACAAGGCAGGGAGCAGAGGTGCCCACCAGCTAGTGTCTGTAATGCGACAACTTGCTTCTGTTTCCAACCAATTTAATTCTATATTCTAATTGGCTTAAGCTATAATTTTATTTGTGAATGATTTTCAATGGCAGCTCGCATTTAGGCTTTAATCATTTTTGTCCCTTGCTGATTTTATCCTGTAGTGACCTGAAAATTTTATAAAAGAGACATCCCATAGGAAAGCTACTGCTTCGGTGAGTGCATTTCTTAACAGTTCCTCCGCTCTGCTACCAACTACTGACACAGCACTGGAACTGAAGAGGAGGTCCTGATGCTGCTGAAGTCAAAGACAAGTTTGTCATAGTCATATTTCAAGCAACACTTCTCTTATATCTGTGTTTAAACGCTTCCTGAAATGTTCATTCAGAAAATGTCATTAGTTAAACACCTAGAATATGCAAAGCAACGTTGTTAAATCTTTAAAGTGTTGTAAAAAATAGATCGTGCCCTTTCCTTGGCCTTACAATTAGCGTCCCTGAGAAACAAGACTCTTCTACAAGTGAGTGTGGAAGATTCCTTATGCTTGTGAAAATGCCCTCTACTTCTGTGGTTATTCCCCAGGAAAAGATATGTATTCAGGTAATCTACTTGCATTCACTACCTGGGTGCCTTGTGCCATCTGAGACAGTGAGCTCTGGGATCTGTCTCTCTGAGTACTGGCCAGGGGCATTGGGATGAGAAAGACAGATCCTGAAGGCACAAGGAGAGCTCAAGCAGGACAAAAGCCTTGCCTGGCCAAGACGGCATAATGAGGACCAAATTTACCCTTTCCTCTTGAAATAGACCCAGAAGTGTGAAACGTGTTTTCAAAACACTAGATCAGGCTATGATTCTCATGGGAGAACTTTAAAAATACAATTACTGACTGGAGTTCTCAAGAAGCTTTTTTGGGAGGTGCTCCAAGGTGAGTCAGACAGAATTGAGTTTGGGGAGACTGATACAATCACAATTTGGGGAGCTGAGTTCTGCAAGAGAGAGAACCTTAGAGATGTGCAGAGGTTTATTTGTGCTGATTGGTGGATGTTTGTGAGAATTCTGCCCATGACCAAGAAAAGAGTGAGAGATAAGCCAGACCTGCTGGTGCAGGCCAGGAATCCATGCACTTTGGGAGGCAGAGGCAAGAGGATCACAAATTTGAGCGAGGTCTAGGCAACTTAGTACTTGGCGAGAACTTGTCTCAAAAAATAAAATAGCCTGGGTATCTAGCTCAGAGTGAAGACCCAGGTTTGAGCCACAGTACCATAAAAAAAGAAACAGTAGTCCCAGCACTTTGAGTAGTTGAGGCAGGAAGATAACAAGTTCAACTGAGCAACCTAATGAGACCCTACCTATCTCAAAATAAAAAGTAAAAATGGGCTGGAGATGAAGCTCAGAGCAAAAGCCTGGGCTTGTTCCTGAGTACCACAGGAAAAAAAAGTGATGGGAAGCAATGCCTGGCACACACAGGGCTTGGAACAGTGCCTGTTTCCATCAAGCAAACCAAACACCTCTGAGGGCATTGGGTAGAGTACTCAGTACTTGCTTCACTGATGAAGATTAAGAACTTCTAGATTAAATGAGGCTCTTATTCCATGTACCAAATCATAAAAGCGAGACCCAAGAGGATCAAGAAACTCAACTGCATCCCATCCCAGAACAAAGCTAACAAATATTGCAGGGAAAAAAAAAAAAAAACACCCAGCACCCAACAAGATGAAGTGCACAGTATTTGGCATTCAATCAAAGATCACCAGGCAGGCAAAGGAACAGAAAAATGTGGCCTATAATGAGGAGAAAAATCAATCAATCAAATGAAGCCAGAACTAATGCAGATGTTAGAATTAGCAGAAAAAAATTAAGAGTTACCATAACTGTATTCCATATGTTCAAAAGTTAAGTAAAGATGTGGAAAATATTAAAAGGACAAATTGAACTTCTAGAGATGAAAACTAAAATGTCTGAAATCAAAACCATGCGGGATGGATTACTGGAAGATTACATTTTGCAGAAGAAAATATTAGTGAGCTAGAATACATAGTAATAGAAAACTACTTAGAATGAAAACAGAAAATAAGTTTTAAATGTAAAAAGCACGAATAAGGTTGAAGATAGCTTCAAATGGCCTAATACATGTGCAATTGGAGTATCTGAGGGAAAGAAATGATGGTCAATTCCCAAACGTGATGGCAACTATAAACTCATAGACTTAATGCTAAAAATAGGTTATAATAGAAAAGTCTTTAAAGGAGCCAGAGAAAAATCACACTTTACGTAGAGAGGAACATCAGAGATGAGATAACGTTTCTCATCAGAAATAATACAGACAAGAAGTTGGCAGAGCAATGCATTCAAATAATAAAAACAAAATCTGTCCACCTAAAGGTTAGTACCTGACAATACTATCATCTTAAGATAGGGTAAAAGAAAACATGTAATTTTTCAGAAAAAAACCCAGAATTTATCACCAGCCACTCGCAGGACAAGAAACATTTAAAAAAGACTAATCAGAAGAAAAATGAAACCAAATGGAAATATGAATCCACAAAAAGGAACAAAGAGTACCAGGAGCAGTGACTGTATAGATTTGCATATTAATATTTTATCACATTTTTAAAAAATTGACCTGTAAACAAAAATAACAGTATGAGTTTCACAACATATGTATAAGTAAAATGAATGAGTGCATTAAAGCACAAAGACCAGGAATGAAAAATTGGAAGTATAATATTGCACTTTTTAGACTATATCTAAAATTGTATAGCAGTTCTTGAAAGCAGACTATCATATCTTATAGGCATACAGGGTGTTGCAAAGGTTGCCATACATATAAAACTAATCAATATATAAAATTTGTTTACTCAGTATTGATTTGTCATGATTTTTGAAATAAAACTATTGCTATGAGAAAAATTATACAAGGTCAAAATTCAATGTTCAGGATGCCTCAAAAGTTGCCATATGTTGGAAAAAAATCACAAAATTTTTGATACCCCATAAAGTATTCTAGCTCACTAATATTTTTTATGACTTTTTTCCCCTTATAGGAAACCCTAAGATGCCCACTAAAATAACAAAAAATTATAGTTAATAATTCCTATAAGGGGAAAAAAGTCATAAAAAATATTCAACTAATCTAATTGTGGGCTAAAGGGGTAATAGAAAGAAAAACAGAAAGCAAACAGAAAGATAGAAAATCTTGAACCATATTAGTTTCATGTTAAATATAAAGTTTTCAAATTTTTCAATTAAAAAGTAGATTCCATCAGATTGAGTAAAAGAAAGCCTATGAGGCGGTAGGATTGCAAGTTTGAGGCCATCCTGGGAAACTTGGCAAGACTTTGTCTTAAAATAAAAACAACTGAAGATGTAGCTCAACTGTAGAGCACACCTGAGTTTGATCCCCAGTGCTGGAAAAAAAAAAAAAAGTTCAGACTTTTCTTCATTACAGCAGAGGAGAGTCTGTAGCACTCACAAGACCCTTGGAAGATGCTCACCAAGATCTGCAAGTAATCTGAAATGGTGGTGAAAGTGTGTGACCCACCCCCACCCCGACCAGCACCACCAAATATAGGAAGGCAACTTAAAGAAGAAGCTCACCAGATGAATTCCAGCATCAGGATATTTAAAGAAAGAAGCAGGCTCACCTTTCGATCCTGACACTATTCACATCTCAGGTCTGGTGAACATGACATCTTAGGAACATATCCAACCCCTGTGGGAAGAAGATGAGAACAGTCACAACCAGTCTGCTGAGTTCAGCACTCAGCCTTACAGTCGTGACCCAGTGCCCACCCTTCCTCGCTCTATTCCTACTGAGAAACAGAGGCCAGCAAGCTAGATATTTTCTGCAGAGATCCCCCTCAGTTTAGGGTACAAAGGAAGGCATGGACTACAGAATCACTCAGAGACAGGACCAAAGAGCCCGAGGGACAGAGGAAACAAGGGTATGGTCCTGGATAGAAACCTGAAACTAGGATTTGAGCTATCTATTGGACAGTGAGTTGCAGGGCCAAGCAATGGCTGTGACCAACTATTTGGGGTTAGAGAAAAACTGGAGCACTGTCAGACTGGGCACACAACTCTATCACCCCCCAAGGTAGCTAAATTCTGTGCCCATGGACTATCCTGTCTTCCAGATGCTGCAGGTCTCAGTGCCCCTGTGCAGGATCCATCCCTCTCTCCACCAAAGTTTCTGAGCTTGGTACCTGGATGAACTTCCTCCCATGGAATCCCAGGTTCTACTGAGGTCCAAGGAGAAGGACCTTCACTGAGCCTAGGTGCCACGGAACTCACAAGCTGGGTAGATACTCTTTGAGAGGTGTGGACAAAACTTTGTGTGGGCAGAAAGCTAGAGAGGAATGCCATAATCCATAGATATTGCACTGAGCTTCCTTTGGAACAATGTAGGAAGAGTGGATGCAAGCAGCTATGGAGATTACCATATAAGAAGGGAACAGAGGTAGGGGAAACCCCTCCAGAGATCAGGGTATGACCAACCTTGGGTGCTTGACAAATCCTGCTATGCCCTCCCATCCTCCAAGACCGTTTATGGTGTCTGATCATAAGAAAAAGAAAAATATCTGGTTAGTCATGCCTGTAGGAATACAGCTTAAAACTGTGATAAGGGAGCATTCCCTGCTGAGTGAATGAAAAGCAGGATCAGTGGCCTGCCTGAAGTTTTAAACCTCTTCATTCACCGGTAGTCAAGAGAACAAGTATTTGGTTCACTTCAAAAGAGCCCCTATCTTAGGCCATAAATCATGTTTAAATATTTTAAAATTCAAATAATTTTGTGTACTATTAGATCATAGTGAAACAAAACTAGAAATCAATAGCAAAAGAAGATGAAAAAACTATGCAAATATGTGATAATTAAATAATGCACTCTTAAATAATCAATAGACCACAGAAGAAATCAGGGAAGAAATTTAAAACTTCCTAGAATTAAATGACAATGGAAGCACTACATCCCAAGATCTACGAACACAATGAAAGTATTTTTAAACGGTATGATTATAGCTATGAATACCCACATTAAAAATAGAGTGATATCAAATAAATAACCTAATGATGCATTTCAAGGTCACAAAACAAAAATAATCCAAATCCAAAACTTGTAAAAAAGAAATTATAAGGATCAGAGAAGAAACTAATGAAATGAGACTAAAAGAATAAAACAAAGGCTCAATGAAGCAAAGAGTTGGTTCTTTGAAAAAATAACATTGACAAACTTTCCAAAAGTAGGAAAGAAAATATCCACATAGGTACAATTAGAAATGAAAAAGGCAGAATCAGAACAAACACAGACAAAATTCAGAGGATTATAAGAAACTTTTTAAAAAACATATTCCAATCAATTGGAGAAATGAGAAGAAATGGACAAGTTCCTGAACATATATCAGTTACCAAGATTGAATAAAGATGAAATAAAAACTAAGTAGGCTAATAACTGATAATAAAATAGAAACAATAATAAAAAACCTTAATGACTTTTTAAAAGCCCAGGATCTGAAGGGTTCAATGATAAATTTTACCAGAATTTCAGGGAAGTACTAATGCCAATATTACTCAAACTTTTAATGAAATTGAAAGGGAAGAAACACTGATAAACTCATTTATTGAAGCTAATATTACCCTAATACCAAAACCAGATAAAGACTCAGCAAAATAATTTTTTAAAAAAGGAAATAACAGGTCAATTTAGATGCAAAAATATCCTCAGTAAGTTATTTGCAAACAAGGTACAAAAAACATCAAAATATCATACATCATGACCAAGTCATCTTCATCTCAGGGATGCAGAGATGGTTCAATATTTATAAATGAATGAATTTAATACATCGCATTAAACAGAGGTAAATATAAAACTCGTAGCATTATTTCCATAGATGCAGACAAAACTTACGACAAAATTCACCACTTACTCACGATTTTTAAAAAATCTTATCAAAATTAGTATAGAAGCATCTTACCATCCGATAAAATCCATTTATAACACACTGCCAACATCACACTAAATTGGGGAAAAAACTGAAAGTCTTCTCTCTAAAATCAGAAGTGAGATAAGGGTGTCCATTATCATCACTTCTGTTCAATATAGTACCCAAAACTTTAGGCAGAACAATCGGCCAAGAGAAAAGATGTCAAACTATCCTTATTCACAGATGAAATGATCCTTATGTAGATGACCTTTCCTCACTCCCCCCAAATAACTCCAGAAGACTCTTAGGAGTAATAAGCAAATTCAGCAAAGTGGCACGATACAAAATTAACACCCCAAAATGCAATGCATTCTTATTTACTAATGAGGAACACACCAATAAAGAAATCAAAAAAGCAATTTCATTTATGCTATCATAAAAAATTAAATATCTAATCATTAACCTAGCCAGGGAAGTAAAAGATCTCTATATTGAGAAAGATAGTACTGTGTAAAATTGATTGAAGAGGTCATTAGAAAATTTTAAGGTATTCCTTGTTCCTGGATAAACAGAACATAGTCAAAATGGCTACATTAACAATATAATATGTAAATTTAATACAATTTCAATCAAAATATCAATAGCATTCTTCACAGTACTGGGAAAAAATATCCTTGTATGGAATGAAAAGACACCCAAGAGAGCTAAGTAATCCTAAGGGGGGGGGGGGGAGGCAAAGCAGGAGGCATTACGATTCTGGATGTCAATTATACAGTAAAACAGCATGACACTGGAACAAAACTATTCATATTATCATAGAATAAAATTAAAGATACCGATAAAACTTCACGTCCCTTCAGCCACCTGAGTTTTGACAAAGAGACCAAAAACATACGATGGGGATAAAAAGATAACCTCTTTAACAAATGACCCTGAGAAACCTGGTTATCCTGGAATGTTGTGTATGTACACACCAGACCTGCAAACACACATCTGACTGCACTGCTTATGACTGACTTTGTTCTTTGCTTGTGTTTTTCTTTTTCTTGTAACACACATATTAGCTTTTTAAAAATAAAGATTATTTTAGCCCCCTCCCCAACTTGAGGGGAGAACAAATGGCCAGTTCATAACACATGAAAAAATGTTCATCATCTTTAGTCATTAGAAAAATGGAAATCAAAACAACTCTGAGATTTCCTCTTACTCCAATACAAATGGTTATCACCAAGAACTCTGAAAACAACAAATGCTGGCGAGGTTGTTGGGGATAAGGAACGCTCCTACGTTTTTGTGGGAGTGTAAACTCACACAATCACTGTGGAAATCATTACAGAGATTTCTCAAAATACTAAAAATAGAAATTCCACTTGATCCAGATATGCCTCTTCTGAGTTAAGGATCATATTATAGTGATACATGCATATTCATGTTGGTGGTGGCATAATTTGTCAGAACTAAATTATGGAAGTGGCCTATATGCTGATCAACAGATGAATGGATAAAAGAAATGTGATATATGTGTATATACTAGAGTACCATTTAGCCTTAAAGAAAGATAAACTTGATCCATTTGTAGGAAAATGGATGCATCTTAAGATCATAATAATAAGTGAAATAATGACACACAGACTCAATAAAGCATGCTGTCTCCTATGAGAAACTCAAAATATAAATAATTTAAAAAACAAAAATAACATGAAAGGATGGGAAGAGACATTGTGCTTATTCCAATAAGACATAAATCTCAAATAGTGATATTAATATCAGGAAAAGTACATTTCCAAGCACACATATTCACCAAGAGGACATAATTCTAAATGTTTATACATCTTATCACAAGGCTTCAAAATGCGCGATCCGGTACATGACATATAGATCTGCAAGGAGACATAGAAGGCTACACAATTAGTAATGGGATTTCACTTGCCCTTTGTCAGTACTTGATAGAACATAGACAAGCAACGGTAACATAGAAGACAATACCAAACTGAATTCCCCATGCAACAATAGGACACCCATTACACTGAAGTGCAATGGAACATTTACCATTGTGAGTCATAAAGCCAGCCTCAAGAAACAGATTGTAAGGTTAAGGAAAATAATCCAAGAATGTTGTGAATAATATGCCAATAAAATCAGAATCTACAGGAAATGAATCAACTCCTTAAAGACACAAACCATCAAGGTTTACTTGAGGGCTCTTCTTCCAGCAGCAGAGATAGCTGGTGGTAGGGGAATGAAGTTTCTCCATAACCAAAGAAATGAGACCTGTGTCTGTAGACGCTGGAGTGGAAGGATCCTGTGTGCACCACGTGAAGTCTGTAGCTTTTCGTTTACTCTTTCTGGAAAAGGAACCATGATAACGTGAGTTGAAATTTGGATTAGACTCCAATGATGTTCCTTCTTCTAAGTAAGAGAACCAAGCAGCCGAAACAAGAAGTTTCCATTCTGCATAGAAACTCTTTAGGTCAAGGCCTCCCACTACTCTGTACTATTTTCAGGAGAGACTGAGGCACACAACCACCAAGCCTCACTTCTGAATGAGATGACCAGTTGATCAGAAACTGCCAGGGCTTCTTTACCAGGAAGACTCAGAAGAGATTCACCAGCAAAGCAGAGAAGCAAAAGAGTTCTTGGGGTGTGGAGGAATATCATGCATTGGACGGCTACTTACTCCCGAATGCTCAAGTGTAGGAAGTGCCTTCTGCAGTCACAATGTAATTCGGGAAAACACCGAAAATATGAAAAAAGTGCAAAATAAAAGAGAGCAAATAGGAAATGGGAGGCTGGACCTTGTGGAGATGGGAAGGGGATCTGAGATGGGGGCTGGGGAGAAGGCGAGGAAGGAAAAGTGTTCAAGATGCAATATTTATATGTCCTAATCCAGCAAGTGCTATGTTATTAATAAAATCTACAAAGGAAAACAAACAAACAAATAAGTAGAGGGTGAACAAGTTGATAATAAACACACACCACTCCTGCCTGGGCCCCTGGATCCTTCCCAGACTCAGACAAGCTCTTCAAGTGGTTGCCTGTTTAGGTCCAAACTTAAATTCTGACCTTGGCTTTGTCTCCTCCAGTTGCAGTGTTATTTTGCAAGATCTGTCCAGATCCCAGTGCCAGCTCCTTCTAGCTTGACCTGTGACCCCAGAGCCTGTCACAGTGTCAGTCAGCACCTGCTTTTCATTGCCACAGCACACCAGGTGAGTGTCTACTTCTTCATCTTGTACAGAACATTTCTTCTGCCAACAGCAGCCTGTTGATTAGTCTCCAGAAGCTCAAAGGTCCAGGATATAGTGGACTGAGTTGTATTGGTTTGTTCTCACAACTCTTGGCTAGCAATTGAGTCTTAATTTTGAGATTGTGACCGAGGCTGGAGAGCTGACTCACATCGCACAGCTGCATGGGGTGGCGTCCAAGCTTCAGCCATCTGCCTGAGTCTGAATGTCCAATTCACACTCTTAGCTCTAGTGTTGCTGTAACCATCAAGTCTCACGGAGATGGCAGGTCTGATGCCCACTGGACATGTGCCCTTTGGGGGAAGGTCTGGACCACGTCACCTCCTGGAATAACCTGGCCCCCTACCCCTCACAGCTCTACAGCAGATGCCAAATCATCATTGGTAAGGCAGGAGGCGCACAAGCTCTGAGCTCGTCTGGGGCTCAGTAAAATCGGATCTCAGTTATTTCAGGTGTCCTAAGCCAGAGCTATAACTATGGTAAGAACTCCTTCAGATGGACAATGTGAGGAACCCTAAAAAGTATGCCTCACAGCATTGCTTGAACCCCTAAATTAGAACACCTATCAGCCTCTGGACTGGGCAGACCTCTTATGCTCTGTGTATTCAAAGCGTGCAAGTATGAGAGACACAGATCTTGGACCCATGGCACGTGAAACGTTTACTCCATTTGTGTGAGCCTCTAGCAACACAGTGTGGCTGTGCGTTGCCCTCCAGCGTCACTCTGTGTCTCCTGTGGCCTCTGCTTTTGGATTTATGCCAGCCCCTAACCTCTCTCCTCTCTTGGATACATCTGACCCCAGTGCTTCAAGAGCTATTCAAAGGTCTGGCACTCGGAGTAGAAGTTGCCTCAAATCCCAATCCATTTAACAAAATACTGTTTCAGTCATCAGACAGAACCACCGTGCTGTTCTGTATCCATTTATGACTAGGCTGGAACTTCAGTTGTGAAGATCATGGGGCTGGCCATACTGGTGTGAGAAGGCTCATTTGTCTTGGCTGGAAACAGCAGACATGCTCATCATTGGCCATGCTGTGCTTCCCAGAGCCCAGAATGGGCTCATGGACTGGAGCTTTCTTACCTTCTCAACTCCACTGGCAAAACGCATTTCCTAAGAAAACGCGACCTGCTAATATACAACTGCAGAAAACAAAAGCTTCCCAAGTGAAGGAGTGACAGACAAGCCGTATCCTGTACTCTGGAATAATTGAAAAGGCCCCAGGGAATGTGCAGACTTGAATTTGACTGGCTCCTCTTTAGCCATGAGTTGCAGAGCAGGTCCTGTCCAGAAGTGGCCCAGCTCCCAGCAGACAGATGATGAGGGGCAGGGAGAGTGCTATAGACTCAGCTCACCTTGTGGACCTGGCCTAGGAGGGACCCTGGGTGGCTACCTCGGAGTCAGGTCCCTAGGACCTCCCACAAGGCTGAAGTGAGAGAGCAGGCATGGCGTCCAGGCATCCACGCCTCAGGTCTTCAGAGCGTGGCAGCCGAGAGCTTCAGGCCCAGACCCCAAGCAAACTGGTCTAATCAGAGCCTGGGTCACTCTGTAGAAGGTGACCATTAGAGAGTAAACGGCAATTTCATGTATGGTCACTCTTTGACAGACTTCTGAGGCCTTTGATGTTGAGTAATATCTCCCACAAGCATTCTTCCCTGCTGGTTGGACTTTTCCTCTTGAGTCTAAACCTATCCTGGCTTCTAGAAGTCAATGAAACTCCCAGGGTAAGAAGGACTCAGGAGTGGCTCTGTGGGTGACTGCAATGTCTAACTCACACGCCAGAGAAAAAGCAACACAGCCTCACTCACTCCTTCCCAGCACTATTTGGCCTTCTGTTCCTTCTCGAGGACCCTTGCCAACCCAGGTCTCAGCACTGGAAGCCCCAGGTGACTTCTGTATGGAAAGCTTGGTCTTGTGGGCTAGTGTCCCACACACCTCTCTGACAACATGGTGTCTTAGCTTGGATGATCGAGCACATCTCGCGTGCTAACAAATTCCTCAATCTGACGCCACTGATTTGACTCATATTTATTCCAATATTAAGTTAGGTTTATTCCCATAATTCTCTGCCATTAGAGTTCTTCTCACAGATCGTCTCCTCTTAGAAGTCTTCAGGATGTCTCCTGGTCGCCTTTTGCTCTCTGCAGTTATTCTGAGCACTGGAAATGGGAAGTCGTGGCTTTCCCAGTTCCCATGGAGACAATGGAGATGTGGCCTTTTGAGAAGCCAGGTGAAGCCAAACAGAGCTGCCAGCTCTTCTGGCTCCCAGGCTATGCAGGCCAATGTGCCAGTGGACGAGGTCCACAGGCCTCTTCCGGGAAGTGGCTGACTTGGTCACTGTGCTGCGAAAGTGTCCCAAGGATGCAGAATGGACACTTGCATCCAAGAGTGGTCACAGAGGGCACACGCTCACTGTGTGTCAGACTCATGTCCACTGAAATGTTCAAGACAAAGCCAAGCCTCCTGGGAGATGAGTGGGAGCAGGCTGAGCTATGACTGGAGTCTGGTTGTTACGGTCATCCACGTGTGACGCTTTTTAACCCAAAGCCGCTGCATATGGCTTCTTGATTGGCTGTGATTTCTTCTGAAAACATTTAGAGTCTTTTGAAGTATTTATAATTATAAAGAGGCTGAGCAAGGCCTCCCCCTTGGCGGTGGTTAGCAGTTTCTGTGGTTGAAATTAGAATTTGGCAGCACTGCCATGGTAGGTGGAGTCAGAGGTCAGAGGTGAAATTCCGCTTCCTGGTAATGAGCATTAATGAAGTGATCAGGGCCAGAGTCACTGGAGAAGCCAGCAAGCGTGGAGGGGTGGGGGTTGAGCCAGCCCAGAGGTGAATGAGAGGCATTATGTGCACACAGTGGCTAAGCACTGGTCTTCTTCCCGGGACCAAGGTGTGAGACCATTCATCAAATTGTCTCGTTTTCTCAGAAGAAGTAAGTGGCTGGTGGAAGCCAAAGAGTCTATTTTTGAAACATGTGAAAATCTCCCCCTCCTTAGTGGGATTAAATGCTGGGAGGAGGTCTGGGGGCCAAATCCTCACACAGTAGAACTGTTTTCTGCAGAGAGAGGCACTTGTGGATGCTGGTTCAAGGCGGTAGGGGTGTAGGGGAAGCAGCTTTTTAGATACCCTCATTTTTTCCCCATCCTTGGAGCCTCGATCCTTTGTCCCAGCCTGCCCTGTAGGATGAACTGTGGTTTCCTCAGGGCAGCTCGGGGCAAAGGGAGGTTGAGACAAGTTTCTGTAGCAGGAGGGCAAAACAAAACAAAAACAAAAACAAAAACAAAAACAAAAACCAAGAAAACCAGAAATACCTCTGGGGTCTCCTAAAGTTCATATGCTGAGGTTCTGACTCCCAGGATCTCAGAATGTGACCTTATTTGGGAGCTGGTCTTTGTCTCTATAATGAGCTAAGATGAGATTACATTAAAGTAGGATGGGCCCTCATCCAGCATGACTGGTGTCCTTATGAGAAAATGGCACGGGGAGGCAGACACTCAGGAAGGAGCTGTGTCGCAAGGGCAGAGATTGGGGTGACACATCAAGAGTGCAGGAGTGAGGAGGAATAGCAGCAATTTACAGGAACTGGAGAGAGGCCGGAAGCAGATTTGTCCAGTCACAGGAACTCACCCCAGACGACACCTTGATCTACCATCTCCAGCCTTCAAAACCAAGTGATAGTATGAGTTATAATCAAAATCTTTGGTGAATGGTTGTTTTTTTAAAAATTATTTCAGTAAAAGATACATTGCCATTAACCCCTCACAAAATCCTCTCCCTCACTTTGGACGTGTCTTTCATATTGTTCTTGCCACTTTCTGAAGTCGTTCTGGAAGTTCTCTTGTGTGAGTATCATTAGTTGGGCTGTTGTGGCTGCCCCAATGTACTGAATCAATTCAAAACATTCACCTTTCGTGGCCACTTTGACTTGGGGGAAAAGTCAGATGGTTCAACATGCCAGATCCATTGAAAAAAGTAAATAAGGATATCTTATGTTTTTACTTGACAAAAACACCCCTAATTGTTTTGAGCCTGTTCAGGGCATAGAAGCAGCCACAAAAATACACTCACAAAAAAGGACTTCCGGAACTGCTTCAGAAAGCTGCAAGGGCAGGAGAGTAAGCATGTTGGAAGCAATGGAGAGTCTTCTGAGGGGCTAATGATGACATGTCTTTTACTGTTAACAATTTTTGAGTCTTTTATTTAAACACGCATGTCATTTTTCAAGCATACCACACATATTTCTATGTAAGCCTGAGGCTGATCCACCACCCAGAGGCCTGCGGTCTGTCCCTGGATTTCCCAACTGATGAGAAGGAAGGAGCCACTCAGGACGGCCCAGGTGTGGCATCAGTGCCTGAAGTGTCTTGTCACCTGACTGGGAATTGATCCGGGGAAGCAGAGGTTGTGGCAGAGCCAACCTATGTTAGGGAGACTGGTCTATGGAGAGTGGCCCATCCCTATATCAGAGTCATTGGCAGAAGCACCTACTGCTCCTGCTCTGTGGGTCAGTATTCCCACCTAGGTAGTCTGTGTCCGCATGTGACGGCCCCCACATGAGCCTGGCAGTGCAGATGTGCTGGCTGGGAATGGAGTGCCAGGACACATACTCCTCATCCCACACATCCGTTTGATGTTCCAATGGGTGGACTGCCCCTGTGAGGTTAAGGTTTCACCCCCATGCATCTAGGACCCTGTCAGGTGTTTGGGGCGGGGGGGGGGGGGGGGGGGGGGGGGGGGGGGGGGGGGGGACATGTCACGGGCTCCATGAATCTAGACAAGCTTCATCAAGACTGAGACTTGGACCAGACCAGCCTTATCCCAAAGAGTAACAATGTTTCTCGTTGCCTAGCAGGGTTGTGCAGCGTGCTTCCGGCCCGTGATGCCTAGGTCTTTCCCTCTGTCCATAGTCCATCTAAATCCCCGTTGGGAGTCTCCACGCCATCCAGAAGCTCATTTTCCTTGAGGCATTCAGCAAACCCATCCTTTTTGCTCTCACTTCCTCCCACCTTACAATGAAACAATTCAAATCCACATTTCCTTTTTCTTTATTTAACCAAACTTGAGCCCTTGAAGGCAACAACAGTGTCCACTTGCCTCTGTATCAACCACAGCTTTCTGTCTAAAGCATGCCCGTGAAACTACGGCATTCCCACATCATAGCGCACCTGAGGCAAGCCTCATTATGTAACCATGACCTGCACTACCCACTACTACTGACCCTCGGAGTAGGAAGGGCCCCCTTCGTGAGAAGACAACCCACCAAAGGGTAAGAAGGCTTCCGTTTATCAGGGAAAGACTCCTTCCTTTATTTTATGTTCTAAAAAGCAATCTTCTGACAGTCATCGGCCTGGATCCTCTTTACACTTCTGTGCTACAGCCATCTCTCTGGCCTGTCCTTCTGCTGCTGACTCACCTCTGCTTCCTGAAGCCAGCCCAGCCTACCCGAGGCACACACTCTGTGTTAGGTCAGAGGGACTGAGGTGCCTGGAACTATCCCCCCACTTCCTTTCTGGATCTCACACTGCTGCTGCTTTTTTCTTGGCAGCTCCTTCTTCTTACCAGTTCAGATAGAGCCTAAACCAGCTGAGGCCTCAGAACATTTCTCTGCACAAAACCAGCATGCTCCCCTACCCTGCTTCACAGCCCTGGGTGGCGTGTGGTTTATTGCTTTTGACCTTCCTCCTTCTCCTCCTCCTCCTCTTCCCCCTCCTCCTCTTCCTTTTCCTCCTTTTAAAGCATAAAGTACAATATTTCCTTGGAAAAGCCTCAGCTTTACTACTGCCAACAAAACTTAACAGGACTAAGCAGAGGAATGGCTGCCCCTGAACAACCCTACCTTTACGTGCATGGAGATGCATGAGTACATGGTGATCAGCAGTGAACTGCCCAGCTCACAATTCCCTCTGAGCCAGGCCCATCCCACTGTCCTCAGTTCTAGAGGAGTAGAGTATCTGACCCCAACCCTGCAAACGAAGACAAGGGCACTGGCCTTCTGTGTCCAGCGGCAGCCTGGGACGGAGAGTACACAACGTAGACAAGGACATGCCCTCGCGTGTCAGGACCCCGTGTGGAAGGGCATGGCTTGAATTCTTTTAAAATTAATTTAGCTGATTTTCAAATCATGATGCCATCTTAATCATCTTGGTGCACAGTTCCATGGTTTTACACACATTCACACTGCTGCTCAAACAGCTCCTCCACCTAGCTCCAGAACTTTCCATCCTTGAGTAACTGTAACTCTATTCCAAAAAGACAAAAAAATAAAAAATTTTAAAAATTTTTAAAAAATTTAAAAAAAGACTTTTCATTCTCTTCCTCACCCAGTCTTGGGAATCCAGTCTTCCACTCAGGGATTACTTAGGGAACTCATATAAGTACATTTATGCAATATTTGTTCTTTTATGAGTGGCTTACAAAGTGTGATCAAAGTTACAGGGAATGTTTAGATTTTAAAATGTTTAGATTTTTAAAATGTATGGTGAAAGACACATGACCATTAGCTCCCCTCTCAAAAAACAGTCGCCCTTGCTTTGAACACACTCAGCGCATATTTTTTGCCACTTTCTGAAGCAGTTCTTTATGAGCGTCTTTCACGAGCGTCTTTAGAAGACATAATTAAGCATTAGGTGAGTGTTGCTTCTCAGTACCATCTAGTAAAAAGCCAGGCTGGCAAAAACACTGTGGTGTCTCCACATCTACATTATTCACTTGATCTAGCACCAGGCAACTCCGGCTGTGTCTCAAAGTCAAAATAACTCTGAAAGGTCAATGTTTTGAATCAATTCAGGACATCAGGTTAGCCATGACAGCACAATCATAGACACACATGAAAAAGAATTTCTAGAACTGCTCTGGAAAGCAACAAGAAAAATGGGATAAGTATGTTTAAAATTATTTGGAAGAATGTTAATGGCCGTGTGTCTCTTACTGTAATCATTTTGTTGAATTTAAGCATTTACCAATGTTTTGCTCATACTTCATATTTCACAAAGTGTAATGTCCTCCAGGTCCATCTGCATTCTCATGATTCCCTCCTTTTTAAAACTGGACAATACTCATTGTGTGGGTGGAGCCTACTGTGTTTATCCACTCCTGTGTGTGCATGGACACCTGGGCTTCCACACTTTGGCGCTTGAGGTCAACACTGCTGTGAACATGAGTAGATACATATTTACTTGAGTTCCATGTTGTGATTCTTTTGGATACGTACTCAGAAGAGGAATTCTTCAGCCACATGGCAATTCTGTGTGAACTCTCTCCTCTCTGTCTTCAGCTGCAGCATTTCATTGTTGCCTTGACTTACAATTTATACATCAATCATATTACTATTTTTGGAATATTAGTATTAAGCAATTTATATGAACACTTAAGAATGCGATGTTTTTATATTAGCCATTTTTATCTAATTATTGTTGGTTTTTATAAATATTAATGATCCAGCAGAAAATAAGTACTTATAAACTAAAACATGCATTTATCTATATTTTTCTGGATAAATTTTAATGTCAAGCTTTTAAAAATGTGTTCTAAATTTTCTTCACCCTCAAATTCTCTTTATGGCCCTGTTTTTATAGATTAAGATTTATATACTATGAAATTTTGATTTGTTTGCATCACAATAAGCACCCTAATTACTAAGATTTTACCACTTTCTCAACTGGATTCAACATATAATTCTGAAATACTCATTCTCAAGACTTCCTTTGAATTAGCTTACTGCTTTTAGGGTCCTGAGATTCTTTTCATAGCAGGTAATTTAAGATCAAATCCATAGAAATTAAAAAAAACTGGTCAAATTTCTACTTTCAGCCAAGATTTCCTCTCTATTGAGACAATTACAACGTTAGATAAAACAAATGAAGAAATGGTTTTCAGACATTTAATCTGAAAGAACAAAAGATAGTGATCCCAGTGAGTAATAAGCCCCACACTTGCCACTGTCTATTTCTTGGAAAGAATTTATAGACCAGGATAGGAAAAGGGTGCTTGTAGGGCTAAAGGTCTCTAGCTGAAGAGACAGACCTGGGAGGCAAAGAGGTCCAAGATGGCCGACTGTAGAGAGTAGAAGGTGAGAGGAGAGAGGTTAAGAGATTGTCACGGGGCTACTCATGACATACATGTGAGGAACTATTGGAAGGAAATAAGAATTGGGAGATTTAGAAGGAGTGAGGTAAATCCAGAAACAATTTCTTATTGCCAATAGCCAGAGTAGAAAAATAATAAAAATTAATGAAGAATTAGGAAGGACATTCATTCATAAGGGTCCTGACTACATTCCTAAAGAATTAGCTTTAATCTAAACTTCAGTCAGCTCAACAAAGCTCCAAAACTACTTCCAAATGGAGTACACTTCCAAATAACATCCCCTTGGCAGAACACAGCTCAATTCTATTTATAGGAATATGCAACCAGGTGACATTCACAGTGTGTAGTGGCCAGACAGATTCCCATGCATGTTTTAAAAAAAATAGGAAAGCAGGACCCACAGTGAGAATAATATGTGGATCAAAACTGACGCAGAGCAGCACAGACTGTACAAGTGCTGTGTAGGGAGGTTAGAGGACTTGAGCAGATTGAGTGTGTTACATAGAGAGGAGATAAATAAAGAAAAGGCAAAATCCGAACTTGTTGACATAACAACTGCAAATCCGAGATGAAGAGCACAGCAAGAATGAAGAGTGAGAAAGATCAGTGAAACACGAGGTGTGGCCGGAGAAATGTAGCCATGAAACATGGAAGGAGGTGGGATGGAAACACGGCAGAGTGTCAGCAAGCTACAGGGCAACTTCAACACTCACCTGAAGCCCAGAAAAGGGGATGACAGACATGCGAAGAAGTAATGACAAATTTATTTTCCAAATGCAATGAAAACTAGAAACTCGTAAGTGCAAGAACCTCAGTGAGCTACAAGCACAGGAAATGGGAGGGAAAAAACAAGTTGCTTAAAACCAATGAAAGAAGAGAATCTTAAATTCAGCCAGATAGAGAAGACGCAGGACATACAGAGACAGAAAGGAACGAAGGACAGCTGGCTTCCTGTCAGAGACGCGTGAGCAGCAGATGAAGAAGCAACATGTATGCTGCAGTAAGCAAGAACCATCCTTAGAGTTCTATGCCCAGGAAAGGTCTTTCAAAGACAAAGTGACATGGTTTCCACGGACATCTAAAAGCTGAAAGAATCACCATGAGACCAGATCTATACCAAGGTGCACACCGTCTTTCAGGCAGAAGATCAGCAATGCTGGGGGGTGCAGCATGCGTCTGCTGGAGGATCAGACAGCCAAAAGCAAGCTCTGAGGGCAAATGCAAGCTACTTCTTCCTTCCTTCTTCCTTCCTTTCTTCCTTCTTTCCTACCATTTTTCTTTTTCTGTAGTACTGGAGATTGAATCCAGGGCCTTCTCACTGAGCTACATCCTCAGCCCTTTTGACTGTTCTTATTTTGAAACAGGGTTCCACTAAATTTTCCACCCTGATATCAAACTTGTGATCTTTCTGCTCAACCTTCAGAATGTTAGAATTACAGGTATATGGCTAAGTTACTTCTTAAGTTGCTGTAATGTCTTCAAAGTAAAAAATAATCACACCCCATTGTGGATCTGCAACAGACATAAAATGACAACAGCACAAATCCTGGGGGGAAAAAAGATGGAGGTCTACAGCAATATGGTTCTCACACTGTGCCCGCGTTGGGGTCACGTCACTTAAAGGTGAAGTGTGACATAAAACAGTGTGTATTATAAGCCCTAAAATAAACACCCAAATAACGCAATATAGATTTACAGCAGGTAGGCTAACAGCAGACAAGAAAACATCATTTCAACACAAAAGGAAAGAACTGGTAACGGCTCCATGGAGGACAAGGGGTGGAGTCATGGAAATTCTCATCCACGTGCTTCTGTTTCTCAGGGAGTAGGAAGCCAGGAGACTCACCAGGTCCTACTCCATGCCAGTCACTGCCCCTAAAACACAGCAATAAATAGAATAAACACAAGTCCCTGTCCTTGCTGGGCTGACACTCCAGGGGGGAACCAAAGGAACAGGTAATTTAGAACCTGGTGGTAAGTGCTACAGAGACAAATGGAACGGGGAAGGTGCGGGAGTGTTGGGAATTCCAGAGGCGCTGCAGACAGCTTGGGGTCCCGGCTTCGGTGTGCCCAGGGACATGGGTAAATAGAGCATTCTGCTCAATGAGGACGGAGGGCTGAAGGTGGAACGAGGCAGCAGTCCTAGCTGGGGACTCCAGAGCTCCAACCACCTCCTCATTCCTACCAAAGGTGCTGAGGATGCTGGGAAAGGAAGATCTCACTTGGGCCAGTGAGCTTCTGGATACTGTTTGTGCTCCTTCCCTTGGGAAGGGCTGTGGCGAGAGTCTCAGGAGAGCATGAAGTCTCAGTTTAGTCAATAAGAGGTGATCTAGCCTGGAGGCCCCTGACATGGGCAGGAAAGAATCCACGTGGACAGGGTTTGTTCCTCTGTTTCCTTCTGGGCACATGCACCTGTGACTGAGCTGGGTGAAGGTGAGACAGAGGCTTTGGAGGACAAGGGAAATGATAAGGACAGGCTGTGGGACAGCACCTACGGAGAGGAGAGAGGGATGTGGCAGGAATGGGACTTAGACCCAAGGCTGAAAGCCGTGTGCAAGAGAGAGCAGGGTGCTTGTAGCTCATCCCAAGCTGGGGTGGCAGTTATCAGAAACGACCAGGGGAGAGGAATGGTGGGATACTCAGAGTGAAGAGTAGGCCAGGCCACAGGCAGAAGCTTGTGCAAAGATACCGGAAGAGAGTCATGCCAGGGACAGGAAGAATGAGCCAGGAGCTGGGGTTGCTGGGGAAGGAAGGAAGCCCTCTGCAGAAGGGAGTATGGATGTCTATGGAGCATGGAATGGGCATGGTTTAAAAGCAGCAGAAGAATGTCTGCCTCATCCCCAGGCCCATCAGCTCAGAAGTGAGTGAAGGAAAACAGCCACTTCAAGAGCCACAGGCCTCCATGATGAACGCATAAAAGAGATGTGTGCCCTATACATGCCAGAGTCCAGATACGGTCTTCAGAAGGTGGAGAAGGAAAGAGGACAAGGATGGCATTGATGGGGTCCAAGACGACAGTGTGTAATGAAGAGGGATCATATGATCTCCAAGTCAGATCATGGTGGTAAGACTTTGAGTGCCCAAACATGGGACAGCAATGGTGCTCAAGACCTCTCACTCTGCTCCAGGAGCCCTGGCATCTGGGGAGGAGCAGCACCTTGGGAAGGGCATGTGATCAGGTGCACACAGTGGCATTTTCTGTAGTGCCAGCACAGACTGAGTACTTAAGGGAAAAACCGTAGGCATGAGTCCCTTATTCACCAATTTCCCAAGCAATACTCATTCTAGTGGCCAACAGGCAATGAGCACATATCACAACAGGCGAGGATCACTGGGCTGAGCGTACAGGTGCATCATCTGAATAAACAGTGATTCTGTGAAGTCAGGACACAGTCATCCTTATCTCATAGATAGGAACTCATCTGGGTATGTAGACAACCTGTTACAGAGTTCTTGCTCCTACCGCTCTTTTCCTCGCCACTGCCTCTCATCCTAGCACTGGGAAGCTGAGTTGACCTCACAAGCCAAATACTGGGTTATAACAAGTACAAGAGAGAAAGGACGGGCCACTCACCGATTGCTGAGCCCCTGAACAGGCATAGCCTGCATTGTGATGGAGAAACCAACTTCCACTCAAACAAAGTTCTTCCAAAACTTTACTACATCTTGGGGATGGCAGGAGCCCCCAACTTCTGAAAAATAAGGTTTGATTATCTACCTCTGAGGATTGTTGTAAGACAGTTCAAACGGAAGTGCACTGGCCACATTATGTTTACAAATTTAAAAACTTGCAAATATAAAGGTGATATTTCATTGTGAGTTGATGGGCGTGAAGGCAACACAGGGAAGCAGATTTGAAGATGAACGCGACTAGTAAAGAAGTTATATCTCCCGAGACCCCTCCTCTCCCTGCACATGTGCAGAGCATGGGGCGGGCTGGCGACTCAGGACACAAGGCCATCTGACAGCTGTCACTCTGCAACATGGGCTCCTCTCTTAATCTCACTTTGTCCAGGGAAGGCAGGTCTTCAGTCAGCACCAGAAAGTCAGGGCAAGTGGCATAGGATTTTACTAACAAAGCTGAAAAGACAAAAAACTAGCTTCATTTAAATGACCTTTTGTGATAATGTCACAAGTCAGCTGGGCACTTCTAGAAGTACCAGCAGGAAAAAACAGACTAATTTAATCCTCATATAAGTTGAACAAGGCAATTATCAACTAGCACCTAGCTGCAGAGGTGTCAGCTCCCACTGTTGGTGTCCTGAAGAGCATTTATTACCCAGATCAATAGAGGTAGGCAGCTGGGATCTTGAGATTGGAGTGGGGTGTAGTGTAGCAAGGGACTGACGTCTCTGTCTTCCAGCTTCTCTCCTCTGTCCACAGAACAAGCAGCTGGCAACCCCTTCACACAGCTGCTGTCTGGCGTCTTGTGAGAGTCCCCAAAACCTCTGAGCCCTGCCTTCTCTCTCCTTTTTTCTCTCTCTCTTTTAAAATCAAAGTTACTTAGTGAATTAATTGTGATTCTGAGAGTCTCTGTGTAATAATTACCAAATAATTTCTCTTAGAATTCAAATTTTTATCTGTTCCATAACTTGAATTTCCAGTGATGTTTTAATACATGTTGATAGATGAGTAGAAAACAATGGATTAATGACTTAAGCTGGGCCTGGTGACACAGGCATGTAATCCTAACACTGTAGGAGGCGGAGGCAGGAGGATTACAAGTTTGAGCAGCTTCAAACCTTAGTGAGACCCTGTCTCAAAATAAAAGTTGAAAAATGAATCGAGGATGTAGCTCAGTACAAAGATCCTGGGTTCAATCCCCGTGCCATAAAAAATTAAAAGACTAATGATACAATTGTTTCTAAGTAAATTATAAAATACATTGATTTTATTTTCATTTTTATACTATTTCTGGGTATAATGGTGCCTGGGCTATCATTTTGAAGTTCCTTCCAAATTACTCCCATGTCTGTGGTTGTTTCTGACAAGCAGCATCATTTAAATGACTGCAGTTGACATGTGTGAACCAATATGTGCACCACGATGGACCCTGAAACACCGATGCACCATCACTCATGCACAGGTGACCTTTTACAATACATGGACCCATTTTTATGCAGAGCCAAGAGTGGGGTGACACTGAGTACTCTGCTACAGGCACTTGCTAAACAGAGGGTGAAGTTTCGAGAACCACTTTTTATGTAGGGAAGTTACGACCCCAGAGGTAGAGTTGATGCTGCATGTTTCCCTCCATCCCAAAACTCCTCTTTGGGCTCTTTGCTCCACGTGGAGGAGCAGAGCTTCTGATGGCTCTGACTGCCACCTGCTGAGAGGCCCGCAGGGAGCTGTCCTCTTCAGCACTACCCTCCAGCTGCACGGATCTGGGACTAAGATCCAGGAAGTGCAATTTGACCTTTTGCACAGATGGGCTAGGAAGGTATTCAGGCCCAGAGTTCAATTGACCCACATCAGAAGGGAATTCAAAGGTCCAACTGCCCCTTCATAAGACTACTCAGTGGCATCTCCAGCCCCAGAAATCTTGCTCAAAATTAAAGGTGGGATCATCCACAATTTGTACTGCCTTGTAAGTGAAAACTCAAATTTTGTAGCTTGCCATTTTAATGACCTCCAAGGGCATTCGCTTGACTATGAGTCAAAAATCCACTTTGTTGGAGAAGCTCTGTTTCTATGGATTGGCAACATAATAGAGCCTCTGAGACCACGTGGCACATAGTTGTAATAGGCTTGGGGTTGCCTGGCAGTAGGGCTTTTCAATAATGAACTTACAACACACAGAGTCCTCACACTGATCACATCCACAGCTACCAGTGTAGGGCAAGAGTTGTCCCAATAAAAAATGTAAGTTTTATTCAGCCTTCCCTTGAAGGACTTACTGAGGTCTTTCTAACCCTCTCCTTCAGATTCAGTTTCCAGTTAAAACGGAAAGGACTTTGTGAAGATTTTCACAGGTGTGTTTGGTTAGAAAGCAAGAGAATGGAGATTAACATTTTTAGTACCATGGAGTGATAAGAGACACAATTTTCTGTGAGCTAGGCAACTGTATGCAATTAAGCTGTGAGAACCCTATAGGAGACAGTTTGCTTTGTAGTCTGTTCCCCTTGACAATGTGGTTACAGCTATGAAAACTTTTGTTGAGTGCCCACCCTATGTCAACCTGAGAGCACCCTGCCTACCACCTGCAGCCTGTGGCTGCAGGGCGGACACAATGAACACTGTAGGTGAATGGACCACAGGAGCATAAATCCTAGAGAGTTCCAAGAGTCATGAACTACAGTTAATGATGGTTGGATTCTGAGGCAAGATTTGAAATTTGGCCAGAAACACACCTTGCCATGAGTCACATGATGGCCAAGCAGGTTCACACGCGCGCACGCGCGCGCACACACACACACACACACACACACACACACACACACACCAAATCTTAACACAGCAGCCAAAATAATAATTTTCACTCCACAGCCTTCTTCCCTATAACCTGGGCTTCATGTTTAAAAAATACTAAAACAAAATTCATGGTATTTTAAGAATTATCACTACAGCTCCCTCCCTCATAACTGCATAGACTACTGACACTTTGGATAACTCAGATTTCTATCATTTTCTTTTCTTTTCTTCCTATCATTTTTATTAATAAATATGTGATACATAATGGTTACAATAAAATTGAGGATTTTGTGCACATATATATCTCATCAACTTTACAATCCCTTCCCATTTTTGGACCTCTCATACCCTCCCAAACCCCCCTAATTCCCACTATCACACTCATTTGTTTCTTGGAATGCCTGTATTCTGGGTTTCCCAAATCAGAGAAACCATGCAATATTTGACATTTTAGCCTTCTGCATCTGACTCATTTCACTCAAATCCCCACTCTTTAGCTCAGCTTTCCACTCCTAGAATGGGCTGCAGTGGCCAAATTTTGATGCCTCTTCTCTGTGTCCAGCAGAGCCCTTTATTGGGATATTTGCCAAAAGTTCATTTTTTTCTGTATCTTACTGTATCTTTGTTGAGATTCTTTAAAATGGCCTCACCCACGAGTCCACATGAGAAAAAAAAATAACATTGTAATTCATAAGGTTAGAACATGTAACAAAGAAAAAGAGGGAAGTTAAATTTCAAATGCCTTAGCTGAGTACTGAAAGGTAAATGTTTGTACATTCAAAAGACGTTCAGTTTATCATTACATCAATCCGTTTTCTTAGAATAAACTTACAGACTTACATCAAGGACCTAATGAGTGAATTACTACAATAATTAAGTCTGTATCAAATTGCTACACTAATTGAACTTAAATCTATAACATGTAAGTATATTGCACTTAAAGCGGTAGATATAATAGGATATTTAGTTATTTCAGAATTCTTTTTAACTTTTATAAATTATTTGCTCACATTTCACTAATTACTAATATTTTGCCAGATTTGGTTTATCATTTTATCTATCTAGCCATCCATAAAATCATGCACACATATTTCCTCGAAGGTTTTATACCAATTCCCCATGTTGAATATAATTATTATATCTTGCAAACTAATACACTATTACAAATAATAATTATGTGGGGAAATTTCACAGATTTTATAAAACAGCTGGTACTGTTCTGGAAGTATAGCAATCAAAAGATTCAAATACCAATCTATTTTTTTGTTACACTTTCTCTTTAGATGTTTCTTTTCCTCCATGTTTTTGGTACTGCTTGTCTCTCTGCCTCTCTCAAAGATTTCTTCAAGTATTTTCTTCAATGCTGGGATAGTGGTTGCAAATTTCTTAAAGGATTCTTGGTCATGAAAAATTTTTACTTTTCCTTCAATTTTCAGGGATAATTTTTCTGGATACAAAAACCTGGGTTGACATTTTCTGTCTTTTAAAGATCAAAATATTTTGCTCCAGGATCTCCTGGCCTTTAAAGTTTGCACTGAGAAATCTGAAGCAATTTAAATGGGTTTGCCTTGGTAGAATAATGCCTGTTTTTCTCTTGCTACTTTTAGTATTTTCTCTTTATGTTGTATTAGAATTATGATCATGGATGTGAAAAACCCATTTGAAAGCAGGAAAAGCCAACTTGAACATTGTGAGGACAGAATTCCAGACCTTGAATGCAAGGCTTAGGAAACAAATCCTATAATTAGACATGACTCCAAAATTAGAAAACAGCTCGATAAAACAGCTGATAGATGATTCAAAGAGAACCAGTCTCAGAAGTATGGGTGTAGGAGAAAGAGCAGAAGACAGCACCAAAGGCATAAAGAGTTTATTCACTAAAATCATGCAAAAAATTCCAAAATATAGAAAAAGAAACTAATTTTCAGGTACAAAGAGCTTAGAATACCAAATAACCTCAATTAGCAGACGTGCCAAGATTTCTACCATTATGTAATTGAAAATGCTGTTTTTCAAAGTCTTTACCTGTGCTATTCGTAGAATAACCCTATCAGCTGGAATGTTCATTTCATGTACAAGAAGATCAAGGTTTTCTCCTGAAGCTGAGTGCCTCATGCCTTGCCCAGAGTCACATGGCAGGCAGGCATGTAGGCAAATACACACACATACACACATACACACACACACACACACACACACACACACACACACCATACCCCATACACCCCCCCACACACACACACACAAACACAATGCCCATGCTGTACAGTGTTGGTCCCCCTGACCCAGGATGATTCTTTTAGAACTTGAGTCAGATCATGTCACTTTTCTGTTCAAAACCATGATGTTAGAGCATAAAAACCAAGCTAATTACATCAAGCCAGCTACCAGTGACCAAGTCCTGCTTGTGCTGGTCCTCGGGCACCCTCTGCCTCCATCTTTGCTACCCAGGCACCCTCCAAACACTTTTCATGCCACCCTTTATTTCACTCTTTTTGCTGCCACCAACTTGGCTGAATATTGCATTTATCTGTCTTCAAGTTTATTGAACCAACTCTAGTCTACTGTTAATCCATCCACTGAAAATGTCATTTCAGTGATTGTACTTATACACTATCTTGACATTGAATCAAATCTAGATACTGCCAAAACAAAGACCCAAGTATGTGATTGATCCGCCAAAAAATCACTTGACTTGTGGTGGCCACGTCCATTTTCAGATAAACGTAACAAGTGAGGGAAGTCAATTGGACCACCATTGAATAATAAAAAGAGAAGAATTAGATGACGGAGCTAAGTAAGAGGCAAAATTTTCTGTTGACACTGTATTGTTGTTTGGATCTGGAATGTCCCCCAAAAGTCTCTTGTATTTGAATGTTATAGATTGTCTATGGAACCATGTGCTGTTGGAAGATTGGGGTCTAGTCAGGAGGGGTGTGTTACAGGCTTATAAGTTGGATCATAGACGTGTAGTGGGGGTTTACCACACTTTCCACACCTGGATGCAGGAGGAGCTGATCCCTGGGATGAGACCGGAAAGGATATATAAGCTGCTTCCTGCCTTCCTTGGAGGACTAGTCTCAACTTGCCTTGACTTGGGTTCCTGTCTGTGATGTCCTGAGAAGCTGCCTCCACCTCTGCCTCTGCCATGTACTGCCATTGCTGCCGGCTGCCCCCAATGGACTGCGACCTTCTGAAACTGAGCTAAAATAGACTTTTCCTCCTTTAAAAGTGTGGATGTCAGGTATTGAGCCACAGCAATGAAAAAGTAACTAACACACACGGTGATAAGTAACTGTCACATTTTGAAAAGCACCTTCTTATCTCTTTTATGCTGGTACAGAAGGCAGGCAGATATAACAATAAAGTCTAGCTGATAAAAAGGGATTGGGATGAAGCTGATAAATAGGACGGTAATCTACAGCTGAGATGGAAGCACTTGGCTGACAGATCTCCATGATTCGGCCCCTGGTAAACTCCAGACAGGTACAACAGTTCCAACCTGGAACCGTTGAAAACAGGCCAACAACCCTGATGCTTCCTACTATAGAGGGAGATGCTGAACGAATTTATCAAAAATAAGTTATATATAGAATTTTTGCATATTTTTATTACAACACTACACCTACATAAGGGAACGCATTGATCATGGCTTAGCTGGCACTCTGGATGCTCAGTGTGAATGGTTCTAGAAACGACAATGCTTGATGAAAAGACACAATATGGATACTTAACAGAAAACAAAGAGAAGGCTATCAGCAGCGACCCAGTGACTCAGGGCGACCTTGAATTGCTCACCATTCTTTTCAGTCATTCTCTGAGCTTTCTGTTCAAAGCAGTTTCCCAGTTCAAAAAGTTACTGTCTATTGTTGCGACAATAATCAAAATCCTGTTCTGAAGGCTTCAAACCCTACTCCACACACATCAGGACTGATGTAGGAAGAAGTTTCTACCCCAAAGTTAAACAGCATGATGCTCCCCTCAGTGTCCCCCACACCCATCCCTGGTGCTTGCTGCCATACGCAGGAGGAGCTAGAAGAATCAGGCTGCTCCACCAAGGCTGGACTTCTTTAGCTGGCACTGAGCAAGGTCTCTAGGCCACATGTCCTTCCCACCCACATAATTCTTTGAGGAACTCCCTCAACAATTTTGCCTCCAGCCATTTAGACCCCAAAGTTCTTAAATGGCATCTGTGTCTTAAGATAAAACTTCAAGGGGGCAGGTGGCTTTAAATGCTATTTCCAAGGGCTAATATTAACTGGCCCTCAAATCTTCTCCAAGGAATGAAAATGCCTTTGAGGATATGAATGGATTAGAATTCCCCGAGAAAGAAAAACTGGTGAGAGTGACATTTCCCTTTTCTATTGTTTAAAGAACAGAATGTGTTTCTTTTTATCCTAATATAAGGGTTAATGCAACAGTATAATAGAAAGCAGAGGTGGAATTTCTTCTTTAAGGGAATTTCAAAGGGATGTAATCTCCCTTTGAAAAGCTGGAATGACTTCTAAGTGGAACCTGCTCAGTACAAGGGGCAAGCTGGTTTTTAAACACACCCACCACAAGTTATTCACCTGACAGCTCTGTGATCTGTCCAGACACAGATGGACCGTGTGGCTTGTGGAGAGTAGTTTTGTCAGTATGAGAACTATGAGAAGCATCCACCTTGGAGAGCTTTTCCTGTACTAGAGAAAGAACCTGGCCAGTTCAGTCCTCTTTTTTCTATTTTCAGGGTTGCTTAAATTAATTCCAGTCTTCTTAAGAGGTGAGGGAAATTTCTCTGATAAAAAGTCATTGATGTTTTCACATTTTTCATCATCTTTTTCTCAAAAAAAAATACTGCAACATTTTATGAAAGCTAATTTAATGGAATGTCATGTTATTTATTTTACAGTGCGGATCTGAGGATAGAACAAAAAGGCCTGACTTTTTTGATAATGAAAAACAGAGTTTTAAGCATTGAAAAAACGGGGAAAAAAGCAAAATGTTATGGTATATTTGTATTATGGTATATATCAATAGATGCAATTATTTTTTAAAAAATACTCAGGGATCCTCAAATTTGAAGAATGTATAGATCCATTTAAGTAAAACCTATTTTAGATACTCAACATTTTATTATTTTTATTATAACATCACGTGAATATGCATAAACATGAGCCAAAGTACATCTCTTTCACAATACCTGCTTGCAACAGAAAATGAAATCTATGCATCAAATGAGAACTCTAAGATCCATATTTACATCTTCAACCGGATATGATGATGCTGCTGTGTGACACAGTGAGTCTGTGTCTCCAAAGACAAGGTGGCACTTAGCAGCAGGTGCCTGATCTTGTGGGCTCTGCATGCCAACGTGCTCCGTGCAAAGCTCCTGTCTTCCCACGGGCCGTGGAACCCTTCCGCTTCAGCTAGGGCAAACACATACATACACAGGCAGCCTTTGTTCTCTCTCTAACCTGGAACAATTAGTTCTTCACCTCAACTAGGAATGTAATGGCAAACACTGTGCTGGCCAGGCAATAATCATCTTGCTGATCCAGAATAGGAAGGAAATTTTTAAGCTCTGCTAAAGAATGCTTCCGTAGACACTGGAAGAAGTCCTTGATGGGCATCAGCTACAAAGCCAGGCTTCTGTTGTTGTTGTTGTTGTTGTTGCTTGGATTCGATTCTCCCTCTTTTGCAGAACCTTCTTCTCACTCAATGCTCAGACAACTGCTGGGCAGCTTCATCTGAATGCCCTGCCTGTAAAAGCTCGTGTGTGCGCGAGCGTGCACACACACACACACACACCCTGCAGAGGTCAGCCGCTGCCTTTGGGCCCCCTCAGCCTTTTGCACCTTCTGCAGGGCAGCTCTCCTGACTGCGGACCACTCCCCTCCCTAGCCACCCCCTCCAGTTCTCCTGCCTGTGAGCTAAACTCTTTTTGAACCTCTGCATCTCACTAAAACTCAGATATATCAGACCTTGGGAAACCTTAAAGGATTAAATTATCGCCAAGTGTCTATAACATCTGAAACACAACCAGTCAATAAATTGAAATGCAGTGGACAGAGTATATGCTGTGGGCATGCATGCTTCCTTCCTCTTTCCAGTCCATGCACCAGGGCAAAGAATGTGGGAATAGTTCTTTTTCTTTCCAACAGACATTGCAGGATAGGCTATGGCCTTGGCGCCTGTTCCTGTCAGGCAAGGTCATCTCCATGTTTTCTTTCTGAATCTGCTTTAATTTAAGCTGTAGCTTGATAGCAGAAAGCCTTACTTGGAGTTGTCTTGTTTCAGACTTGTGGTTGGAATACGGTGGTTTGCAGGAGAGACAAGGGCAAGATGGCAGAATCCATGAGCAATCCTCTTCAGAGTTGGGAGCCATGCTGTATCCTGTGAGGGCCCAGCCTGCTGAGCCTCCAGACCTGAGATTCTGAAAGTTGGCAGTGGGGTGGGCCTGGAGACGATAGACATCTGGGCCCATGGAAACTCTCCTCAGAACCATGACACGAGATGAATTTTGACTCAAAGATTTCAATAGCAATTTCTTACGTGAGAGTGTGGTGGGCAGGCCTCTGTAAGTGGGATGACAGTGAGAGAATGTTTGCCTCATTCCTAGAGGAAAGCAAAGGCTTAGAACTCAGTCTACTGTGAGTTTTAGCTGCAGTTAGTTGCAGGCCCATAAAGTCATTATTGATTTAGAATGTTATTGCAATATGAATGAATAATATAATACATGATAGAAATTTTTCACTTCTTTTGAGCCAAGTTTTCAGTGGTCTGTTTCTGGACATGTCCTTTATGTTCAGAAAGGAATTCCTATGCTTGGGTTTAAGGGTGCAGAGTTTGCACTTTTATGCGAAGACTTTAATTATGTCATCTAAATTCTGTATTTCCATGCTGTCGTCTTTCTGATCTATTGATTTATAGGAATTGTGTGTTAAAATATTCATTAGGCTAGTGATTTTGTCATTTCTTCTATTAGCTTTATAATTAAATAATGAAATCCTCATAACTATCTTGTATTGCTAGTAGATTCGTCAGCTTATCATATGTATTCTTAAAGTTATATTGTTACACAAGATCAAAATTTTCATATTTTGTTAGAAAATTGAACATTTATCAACATATGGTAACCTTATTCTATTATTCTTGCTACCTATCTTTTATTTGGTCTTATATTAGTGTAGTTGCAACAGCTTTCCTTTGGGCATTTTCTCTTTTCTATTCCTTTATTTCCAAACTTTTTAAACTTAAATTCTAAAAGTTTACTTTTGTCTGTGCTTATGAAAGGATTTCTCAACTCTCTAATTCTGGTCATTCTCTCTTCATTTGTACACTACTGTTTTCACTATTTATGGATAGGCTTTTTTCCTTCCATACCACAGGATATAAATATTGATATAATTCCTTGCCAAACATTGTTTGGATCTACTACCATATTTTTGGTCACTATTTCTGTTAGTTGTGAGTTCCATCCATTTTTGTTTGTCTGAGAATTTTTAAAATTTTATCCATATTCATGAAAGATAGGTATTCTGGGCATAGAGTTTAAGATGAAGAATTATTTTTTCAATATTTTGAAGATAGTATTCCACTGGTTTCTGGATTCTTGTAGTGTGGAAATTTTAGGAATTGTCAGTCAGGCTTCCATCACCATAACAGAATACCTAAGAAAATCAACACAAAAGAGGAGAATTTTATTTTAGTTCACAGTTTTAAAGGTTTCAGTCCATGGTGCGCTGGCTCCCTTGTTTCTGGGACTGCTGTGAAGTAGAAGATCATGGCAGGACCGGTGGTGGTGCAGAACTGCTCACCTCTTGGCAGCCAGGGAGCAGAGAGAAAGAGAGAGAGCCTTGCTGGTGGGCTTCTTCCATCTGTGTTTTGTCCCATGTGATCCCTCAGCCTATTTGATGGTGTCACCCACACTTAGGGCAGGTCTGTCCCCTCAGGTTTTAGCACTCTATGCCAGGCACTCCCCCAGGCACACCCAGAACTGTATTCTTCTAATTTCAAAGACATTTCTCATATAATCCCACTGGTAATCAAGGTCAACCATCATAGGTGCCCAATAGCTGACTCCTAGGTAATCTATTTTTATCTCCATTTTTAGATGTTCTCCTTGTCTTTGCTGTTCCTCAATTCACTGTGATACTTCTGGAATCTTTTTAAATGTCTCTTGGTGTTAACTAAAGTTTATTAATTTGAATATAAAAGTCTTTCAGAAACTACAGAAAATTCTCTTCTTATCTCTTCAAATATTGTCTCAGGGGGAGGCAGGATGATCACAAGTTCAAGCCCAGTCTGGGCAACATGGTGACTTAGAACGATCCTGTATCAAAATGAAAATTAAAATGGGCTGGGGATATAGCTCAGTGTAAAGGACCTGGACTTGACCTCCAGTACCACCAAAAAATAAAAATTGCCTGTCTTCTACACCCTCCATCTTCTTTCTCACAAACTCTATTTCATATTGTCTATCTTTTTACATTCTACATCCTATTTAAATTATTAAGATCTACCTTCCAATCGACTTAGCATCTCTTTGGCAGCATCTAATCCTTGTGTGCTTCATTTATTGGTTTTTCACTTTTACTTACTATATTTTTCACATTTAGTAGTTTCATTGGTTCTACTTTATACCTCTTTATTTCTTTGATAATTTCTCACCATCATGGTTTCAAAACCTTTTACTTTTTGAAATATGTACAAGAGATTTACTTTGTTTTCGAGCACTTGTGAATTGCTATACCTTTGATTTTTTTCCCCCACATTTTATTGATATGTATACATGCAGAATTTAAGGCTTACAATGGAGTTGAGCATTTTGTGCACATACGTATCTTGTCAAGGTGACAAGGGCTTTCCCACTCTCCTTTTGTCACTCCTCCTACCCACTCCTCCCTCCTTCCTCCCCCACCCTACCCCCCTCTTTCACTTTGTCTTTCGTCTTAAGTTCCATAGGAGTTGTGATCTGGGTCTCTCATATCAGAGAGACCATTCGATGTTTCACCTTCTGCTTCTGACTTACCTCACTAAGCATGATGTTCTCAAGTTTCTTCCATTTGCCTGCAAAAGCCTCCATGCTGTTGGACTTTATAGATTCATAGTATTCCATTGTGTATAAATACCACAATTTGTGTATCCACTGGTCTGATGATGGGTATTTTGGTGACTTCCATATTTTAGCTATTGTTAGTTGTGCTGCTATAAACATATGTATACCTTTGATTTTTATGGATCATATCCTAAACTTCATGGTTTCTGTGACCCTTCCTCATGGTGACTTATTTCCTTATGTGAACTGTGTTATTATATAGTAAATTCATGTTCCATACAACTTCATTTATTAAGGCCTGAGTTTAAAATTTATCATTCCAAATTTGAATCTTTCAGATGTCTGGAAACTTAACCCATTTGAGAGTTACCTAAACTAAATTTTCAAATCATTTTTTCATACAAATGATATGAATTCCCATGCCACACTCTTATAATCAAAGTATTGAATTCTTTGGAGGTACTCCTATAGCTTATGTGTGACTTGCCCCCCAAAAGTTCATGTGTTGGAAGCTTGGTTATCAGCCTGATGCTGTTGAGAAGTGATGGCACCCTTAAGAGGTCACACCAGGAGGAATGTGACTAAGTTATTGGGGATAGGTTCTCAGAAAGAACCGCTGTAGTTCTCCAGGGACCTGGGTAGCTCTCAGGCAAATGTATAAAGAGACACCACTCCAGACACATGCAAGTTGGCACTTTTTTTTGTTTCTCTACCATATTGTGACATAGACAAGAGATCAAACCCTCACCAGGGACCAAAGAGGTGGGGCCACCTGATCTTGGAATGGCAGCCTCTAAAACTCTGAATTAGATAAATCTCTTTTCCTTATAAGTGCCTAGCTTCAGGTATTCTACTGTAGCAACAACAGAAGGGGGAGTAATAGAAACACCTTCCCTTTTCTCAGATCTACTCCAAGTAAAATCATACAGGCAATTCCTCACTCCCCTCAACTTTTACCTATTCAAGTCTAATATTTCAGGGACCCTTACTTTATCTGAAATTCTCACGTTGGACTTTCAGCCTAGCTCAAGTCCCCAGGTTTGTGCTCTGGGAATTTTCCTTAAACAGGTATCTTATTCAATTTAGGCTCCAGGCCACCAAAGAGGGGGAAATGGCACCTTTAGCATCTGGGCCATCTCTCCAGATCCATTTTTTTTTTCTTATTCAGGCTCAGATGATTACCATTTTATGCTGTGACCACTAGAATAAGGATTTTGAACTTTTACTTCTAAGCAGAGATTGTCGGTGTAGTCTACTTTTTCCATCCCAAATAGTTCTCTTTCCTTGATTTCTGTGACAATATTTTTTTTCTCTCAAGATTTTATAGTTCATTCACCTTATCTCTCAAGATAAGAGCCTGGGAGTCAACCTCAGTCTTCCTCACTCATCACATACCATTGAGGTCCTGGTCATCTTTCTTCTCACCTACCTGTCTTCTTTCCTTCTCCACCTGCTGCTCTGTGACCTCTGTTAACTGTTGCCACCTATGTTCCCATCTTCCCTGGGTCTTCACCAGCAGCTTCTTCGTTTTACCTGATTATCTGTCAGATAACAGTGAGTCTTATCTATCGCTGGCCAGCTGCGTGAGTGCTGGTACCAGCAAGGATGTCCTTTCTCTCAGGCTCTTGGTCTCACTAGCAGTGATGGTCAGAACGATGGTCTACATCTCATGTATTGGTTCAGTTCTACCTGACCTTAAACTTGACAACTGTACACCCACATACTTGATCATAATATTGAGAAAAGTTCATGTCACCCATACATCTTCATCTCTTTCCTTTAAAAACACCCAATGGGAAAAAAATACCTGAAGAACTTCACTATGTGGCCTTGGAGTGCAGCTCAAGGAGGTTCCTAATCTTGAAGTTTCTGGTTTCAATGGCATATGTAAGTTTGAGGGCAGAATTAGCCACAGAGTGAGTTCAGAACCAGTCTGAAGTACAGAGTGAGACCCTGCTTTAAAAAATAAAAATAAAAATGGTTTCAATGGCATAAATTATAAAAGTTGGAGAAGCTCCAAAGATGCTATAAATTGGCTATACCCCTAAGTAAAACTAAATATTACCAAAGGAAAGATTTTAAAGCTTTTTACTTTCTCATTATAATTCATATCCTTGGTAAATAAAATGTAAGGCTTGTAGGAATTCATTAGATGTAGCTGTATTTTGCTGTCAGCTTAACAGGTGCACGCTACCCACAGTACGACACACCAAACCAAGCATGATGCTAATGTCAGAAGCATGCCAGGCTCCTAGCCCTACCACTCTTCACGTATATGAATTCAGACGTGTTATAAACCTCATTTCATTTTCATAGAAAATGTAGAGAACGGTGCTTCTTTCAAAGGGTGGCTTAATCAAGGGAGACAGCAAGTATGAAATGATGGTGATGGGTGTTCTGGCACAGAGCAAACACTCAATATTTTACTTCCTCTTGGTTTTCTTTGCCCTCGTATCATGAACAATAACTGTGTGTCACTGGATAAAGACGTCAAGGACATGTTATTATTCAGAGTTTTGGAACACAAAACTCTCTGCAGTGACCACATGGCTCACCCCTGAAGCAAGGTGTGAGTTGGCTGTGGAGCCCCAAGCAGAGGTTCTTACCCATATTTACTGTAAGAAAAGAAAAGGCACAATAGGCAGCACATAGGGCAGTGAATTATTTACAGTGACCCACTATAAGCGGGCCTGAAACTATAATGGCTAATTAAAGTCGCAGAGCAGACAGATGGAAGTAGGAGTCGACATTAATGGGTAGAATGCAACATTATCCATCTCCCAGATTATAGGCAGGTGGACATTAAGCAAATTCCACAAGAGGGAGACTTTACAGGTGTCCAGGAAGTAAGCAATCTTCACAAAATTCAGCTAATAGGCCAACATTTCCCAGCTTACGTAGAGGCAGAGACTCGGCGGACACTTGCCCTCACTGCAAGCACCTCACAATCTGTGAGGCAGCAAGCCTACATTTCAACTTATGGAGTTGGGAGAGAGTCTTCCCATTTGTGGATTGCTCAGAAGCTCTCCACGTTTGTCTAATAGACTTTTTGTAAATGCGTCTTTGTGGTGACCAAATATCTAAAGCGGAATTTTGACATGGAGAAAACTATGTGCTGTGGGCATGTTTTCTATACAAAGGCCATTGTCTGGGTTTCCACTTAAATTTTTCAACTTTCAAAATGGAGTCTTCTGTTGGGGAGCCCATAATCCAGGAAGTAAGCCCCAAAAGGAAATATACTCATTGTGTCTAGCATGACATGGAAAGGACTAAAATCTTGCATGCATATTTACATATGTAACTCTGTGTATATATAAGTGAGGGTATACATGAGTATGTGTTGCATGTGTGTATGTACAGGTATATGTATTACATGTATATGTGTATATGCATGCATGCCTGTGTATACATGGGTGCATGGATGCATCTGTGTTTGTGTGTGTGCATGTATATGTGTATCAGTATGTTTGTGCGTAGATGTACTTACGTGTATGTGTGTGTTCGTGTGTTTATATATGTGTGCATTTGTGCTACTCTGCGGATTGCTTCCTCCTCCCACCCTCCCCGCATGCAGAGCCTCTGAGCCCCATTAATCACAGAGGCGGCACCTCGTAAAGCTGCCGGCCGCTCACGACTGGCTGCATCATTGCGCAGATTTACGGAGTGACGCCTGGGTGACTGGCAACTGCTGCTTTTCGGAGCAGCAGATGTTCACGCAGTAAACTAGAGCAGAGCCTGGTGGCGTTTGGGAGAGAGGCTGGGCTAGCGCCCCAGGTGGAACAAATCCATCTGGCGAGGCAGATGCCTCCTGCCTCGCTGCAGTGTCTCGCCGATCCCACTTTATAGCAAACTTCCGCTAGATCTAACCCACAAGGCAGACGCAGAGACCTCAGCCATGCCTCATCTGGGGAGTCTGTACCTAGTTTCAGGAAGTAATATACATAATAGTCTTGCTTTGATGGGCCAGTATGTTGTCACAGGGTGCTTCCTTGAGATTCATGGAGAGTGAGATTCACACTCTCCGTGGGCCACAGGCATCACACCCAACCCTGGCTACTCTGACCTTGGCCTGAGGCTCCCCACTCTGGGGGGGTCACTGATGCTCCAGCGCCTTCACTGTCAGGTAACCTGAAACCACCCCAAGAAGCAGGGTCTCAAGGAGGACCATTTGCTGCTCCATCAGCAGGAGAGATTGAGCACAGGGAGACGAAAGTAGAGGCCACAAAGGGCAGGATCCCGACCTCCGTCCTTCTCCTCTGCAGCTCAGTGGCACCGCTGGAGACAAGTGACTAAGGGTGCTGGTTTACAATGTCTTCTCCTGAAGCAGGACAGAGTCTGTCCACACTCCAGCCTACTCCTTTGGAACCCAGCTTGGAGAGCTTTCAGAAGAGATGGCTTGGACCTTGGCCCGAGATCCTACTGAATTGGCCTGCTCCTTCATGGCAGGAAGGACCATTATATCTTTGTTCATGACTCCTGTACCAGTGAGCAAGCAAAGACTACTTGTGGAATGACCCAGTGGACCAGACAAGGAGAGAACAGTTAACCTTGGAGTCCTCACTCTGCAGTCTGGGCTTGGGCTCAGCTGCCTGCAGGTTGGGGCTTGTAGGCTGTATCTGATACTGGAAAACTTTCCCTCAGTTGGGGGCTCCCTGTCTACAGGGGACAACTGATAATATGTCACCATGCAAAGCCTACAGGATGTGGCCACGAAGTACCAAGCACTGGGGAGGATATTCAAGGACATCGCTGCCAATCTTTAGGGATGAGGGAAGGTTTCCTGGAGGGAGAGAGCAGACCTGAGAGCTGCCACAAGTAGTGCTGCCTACAAAGGAAGGAATGGGCAGGTCAGTGGGACCTGTGTACCCTGAAACCTAGAGCAGACTGCAAGGGTAGCACCTGCTAGAAGAGTTAGGGGATTCAAAACAAAATCAGAGGCCATGGCAAGAGCTTCCTGCAGAATACAGAGGATTAAGAGAGTGCTGAGGGTGTCAGGATGGAAGTAGCCCATATTTAGAGGAATCACCATACATCAGTGGGGGCTTTTGGGCCATTGAGAACACTGGTTAGATAGAACAGCTAACCTTAACATCTATTCACCCCACAAAGGACACAGCAGATAGGCCAATTTTGGTGTAATTATAACACCAAAGTCCAATCTAGTGAGCCAATGAGTTCATTGAGGTTACTTACAGGAGTATGGGTGATAAATTATTTACAAGGGCATTAGCAAGTGGCTATCTATTGCAGTGTGAATGAGAGGTCTCTTCCTGGGTGAGGAAGCTAGACGCTGTGGAAAACAGGGAACATACGGCTGGGGACCTGGAGGATGAGAGCAGGCGGGATCCCAGGTTGGCTAGGGCTGTGGCTGCGGGAGCCCAGCCCAAGCCCAACCCACCCATCCTACTCCACACCATTCAACACTTGTGGCAGCACGGGACACTGCCACTCATGGCCAGACTGACCATCCACATGACGAGAACAGCATTTGGGTCTCCTCATCGTGTAGACATATCATGCTGAGGAAACATGGCAGCCCTGGCTCTGGGAAGTCATTGTCATCACCTTGGAGCAGGCCCTCCCTCCCCTCAGAATGGTCCCTGTGCAGCTCAGGAGCTGGATCTTCCTCAACTTACCTGGTCAGTCTCCTCAACAGATCTGTGGGGATGAGGAGACAGGCTGCTGTGTCTCCTCTTCACATAGGCTGCTGTCTAAGAGTCCTTGCCTGAATCCTATCCTTTCTTAGACAAACTTGATCAAGATGCCCACAGCCTTGGGGATGAATGGGAATCATTGAGAAGGAGGTATCTGGAGGGATCAGAAGGAGCCTGGGCACCAGAGAGAAGAGGACACGAAGGCCAGGCACTGGGGATGTAGAGAGGATTGCATGTGCTAGCGTCTGTTCAGAGGGGGTACATGAGAAGCTAAAAGAAGGAGCAGCTCCAGATGGTATGACCCAGAGGCCAGGCAGCTATGGAGGGCTGGGACCACAGTGCTGCACCTGGGGAAGCGGTAGGTTCGGGAGATCAGAAGGTGCTTTTTTCTTGTTGAAAAGACAGTAGACCCAGGCCTGAAGAGGAACCACTGTAGAAGGAGAAAGGAGGATGGGTATAACGACAGTGCACACATCCTGTAGGCTTTGCGTGGTGGCACAGAGGAAGCAACACAGTCCGTGATATGTAGGATGAGCTCTTCCAGAGAGAAGAGGAGGCTTCCTAGAATGGTGCCAATCCCTGGAGTTTTATAACATATTTGAGAAATGCATTCTTTAATTCACAGGCATTTCTTTCAGTGTTTTCAAATTTAAGTTCTCTGGTCTAGGAACTTCTGAACGTCTGGAGCCATATCCACTCACACTTGGCCACCTCCCCCCGGAAGCAGCACCCGTCCTTCCTGGAGTGAAATCACAGCGGTGCATGGTCTCCTCATATTCCAGTTGAGGAGCGGACTCTTCATACACTGGGCTTCCTGCAGGCTCATTATTTCACATCTCGATGTCCATTGTCGGTTTAGTGGCCTCGACCCTCCAGCGGCCACCTGCGCATTTCATTAGCCTCTCGCGCTCCACCGGCCCATTAATCAAGCTGTTAAATACAGGACTTAACACCACACCAGGCCATTCATCTGCGGAGGCCTGGACCTCAGGTTCCTCTGTTTCCCCTGCAGCAGTCGAGGAAATCGTTAACACCTAGCAGCGTGCTGTGCGGCTCACTCTTCTGCTTTGCGCATTAGTTAAAAGTGACCAGCTCCACTTTGCCCTCCTCGCCCTCCCCACTTTCTGCCACGCACATGGAGGGCACTCACTCCCATGCACTCCCCAGGGTTTGGTAGCAGGCCTTTCACTTGGTTATCGGCAATGAGTTTCCTTTTTTCTTTTCTGTTTTTATTTTATTTTATTATTTATTTATTTATTTATGGAGTACTGGAGACCAAACCCAGGGGCACTCTGACAATGAACTACATCTCCAGCCCCTTTTTGTTTCTTACTCTGAGAAAGGGCAACACTAAATTGTCCAAGAGGGACTTGAACTTGTGGTCTTCCCGCCTCAGCTTCCCAGGGCACTGGGACTATAGGCATTTGCCACCCCACCCAGCATAAGAGTTTGGTTGAGTGCTCTGTGGCCTTCTGCAACTCTTGGTCAAATGACTCTGACCAAGTGTCTGAAGAATTGATGGCTGTGTCTGCATGAGCCATAAGTCTCTTGATTCAGCTAGAATCAACAAATGACCCAAATGGAGTCTTTGGGGTATCCCATCCCATTTCAGATGAGGATCAGAGCTGAGCTCTGAGAGACAAGCTGGTTGGGCAAGATACCTGAGCCTCAGCCAGTCTCCAACCGACAGCCAGACTTTTCTACCAAACCACAACAGCCACCAGCCGTTCAGGGTTGGCAGGGTTTCTATGCTCCCATGCATTATGGAGGGCATATCCTTCCTCAGTGGCAGAAAGAGGTGAAGCAGGAAACCTTGAGTCTGCACAGCAGTCATGCCACCTCCTCCTGCCCTGGATGTGGGCAGGTCGTCCTTTCTGTGACTCCTCCTTAGTAGGACAAAATTGACCATTGTTTCACTTCCCTCCACGGAGCCATGACATAGGACAGGTATGTCAAAGATGCTTCTGAAATTAGACTTGGCAAGGACAGATTGTGACAAACAAAAAAAAAAAAATAATAAGGGTAGGGGAAGGAAGAGTGATGGCACCCTGGCACTGGCTGGCAGCCAGGTGGGTGGTGCTAGACTAGCTGGGGTGGAGAAACAGGAGACCAACTCTGTGGGGGGAGAGACTGAGCTTAGCTGTGGCAAGATGAGTCCATGTTGTTGCAAACCCTTAAGCAGGAGTGTGGGAGGATGTCAGTGAACTCTGCTGACAGAAGATGCTGCAGATGGCCACAGAAGGTGTCACCCTCACGCTGGCCACACTGCTTGCAGGAATCTGCACTCCCTGCCAACAATGGGAATGGTTGGCTTCTGGAGGGCTCTGAGCTGCTGAATTCCAGATATAAGTTCATATAGAATAAAATGTTGATGCAATCACGAACACAGAGGCCTCAGGGGCTCTGCTTTGCTTACAGAGATGAGAGAACGGTAACATTCCCTACGAACAAACAGAGTAACTGGGGCAATGCCAGAAGTCTTTGTGGGGAAAAGTAGGCATTGCTGTAGGTGTAATCTACATTTATTTCATACCTTCTTTGTGACACTGAGTTATTAAAGTCATTCTTTTCTACTTTGCTCACCAGATGAAATGATTTAACCAGAGTCCTTGGGGCCTGATTGAACTGAGTTAGTGGCAGGAGCCTTAAGTTTGCCCGTATCTTTGCCCTTCCTGTCTACTCTTTGTGCCAGGAAAGATGCTTGTTCTGTCACACTGCACAGTGAAGTTTTTCCAAATAAAACAGAATACTGATCCAGAGATGGGAGAACTGGAGTATCACCCCGAGTCCACCAGGCATCCACCATGTGGCCCCCACCCACTAGCCTCTGCATCTCAGCTTTAGGACATAGGAGGGGATGTCTCATGAACTCAATGAGAACCTAGGGGTCCCCAAATGAGGGCCCTGTTAGTGCCTTCTACGTTCTATCTATTCATTTTATGTGATTTTAAATTTTTTGTGCTTTTTAAGTGAACTTACACTTAATGAATTACATAATATAACAAAAAGAAAAAAACATGAGCTATAAGAGTGTAGCTTAGTGACTTTGCAAAAAGTGCTCAAGGTACAGGCGGTCAGATAAAAAATCAGTGACAACCAACAACCCAGGAGCCCTTCTTGCTTCTTTAGTGTCCCAACTTAGGTGCCATTGTCCTGACTACTAACTCCACAACTGGCTTTTATTTACATTGTGTATCTTAATTAACATGTAGTGAATTCACTCCGTGTGGTGTTTGACAAGTGCATAGTCACCAACCCACAACCCCAGTCAAGTAGAGCAATTCTACTGCCCAGCAAATCTCCCTAGCTACTCGCTAACCACAGGTCTGGTCTCTGCAGTCCGACCTTTCCAGTGGCATAGACATGGAGTCCTGCAAGCTAACCATCGATCTGGTACTTCCACGCACCTCGTGTGCTTGTCCTATGACTGTGCTGTAGACTCAGTTCCTTTTCCTGCTGCAGGGTATCCACTGTTTAGATGCAATTTGTTAATCTGCTATGTGTCCCTACTTAGTCCCCCTCAGAGGAGGGGCACTTAGCTTGCATCCATTCTTACCTTGTATGGCTGAAGATGCTGCATAGGATCACCCACAAGCTTTTTCTAACTATAAGCTCCACCCTCCCCCTTTTTTTAAGAAATGGAAACCGTGTCACCAAGGAGAGTGCAAGTTGAGTTTTCCAGTGTTTTCCAAAGTGGCTACGCCGTCTTGAGTCCCACAGAGTCTGTGCCATTTGCCTCCCTGACAACACTTTACGTTGTTGGACTCTGTGATTTTTGCCATCCCAGTGGGGGAAGTGTGGGCGGAGCTCACGGGTGTGGATAGGGCTAGCTATGCACACCCGTAAGGAAGAGGACTAGGCCTTGGGATGCAGGGACAAAGTCAGAGGCAGGAAGCGCATTAAGAAGGTGCACTTGCCCAGATAAGGGAAGGTGAGAAGACAGGATGTGTCGTATTCATAGTACATTAGCTTGATTTGATACTGCATCATGAGGGCTTCTGTCAGAGCACTGCCTCAGAGCCCAGAAGGGTAGGAGTGGCCTGTTTCTCCCTCAAGGGAAGTTTACTGCAGCTTGGTTCATTTGAAAAAGGTAAAAACCTAGTAGAGAAGGAGAGGAGCAGATGCTTCAGGCCACCCTGGCTTCTCCTATGGCCTGCTCTGAAACTGAACAAAAGCTTTGCACCGCCACCCACATTATCACCCGGGGCCCTCTTTTGACACCTGTGTGTTGGTGACTATTTTTTTTCCTGCTTCATGCTAGTGCATCTGTCTACACGAGGCTGAGGGGCTTAGCCTCCTGTCCCCAAATGAAGCAGACCACATTCTGACTTTTGGAAAGTCTCTTCTTTCCTCCCACCATCTCCACAGGGGCTCTCCAAGCTAGAGAATAAAGATGCAGAATTTGTAAAGTTGAAACTTGCTCCAGCACTCCACACTCCAAGCCCGTTGCTCTGGTCTAACGACAGTCCCAAGACAGACAAAGCAAAAAGAGCCTTCGCCCACAGTCGCAGCTGACTCGACTAGGACACGCTGGCCACCTTAACCTGGAGCCTACACTTACCACTTCCCCACATGAGCACTGCCAAGCCCCAACTCCTGGAAATTCCATGGGCAATCCGGTAGCAATGTGAATTCAAGAGACAAGGCTGCAGAGGGGAACATGCAGGCATTGGTGAACAATGATTCCCTCCGGGTCATAGAGCTTGCCTCCCCACTATCCCTGCTATCACCGAGAAACTTACACATTCTGTGCATCTCCAACTAAAACAGCAGGGATTTCAAAACAAAGGGCCGATTTTCTCTTGCCCCTGACTGCCAAGTAGCACCCTAGCCGCTCTGACACCATGGGGGTCTGGGGCAGGAGAGGGTCCTGCTGTCTGTAAACGGGGCTCCACTGTCTCTGGGGTGGATGAAGACATGTTGTAGGACCCCGACCCGGAGGTGTCGCTGTAGTAAAAGCACTGTGAAAACACCCTGATGAGGGCAGGGCTTGGGGGGGGGGCAGATCCAGCGTCCAGCTGCGCTCCCTGATTTTCCACTCCAATGATAACAAGGTGGAGGAAAAGGAGCCAAGAGCGAGCCGCTCTTCCAACTGGCGTTGAGCAGTGGGTGCATGCAACTGCCACTCCGGGGTCCCTCCAGGCAGCTTCCCACACGTCCGTCATTTCCCTTGACCCCTTGTAGGTCAAGTCACGTTCTTAAGGACTGAAGTAATAAGTAACGAGAAAGAACAGCTGAGGAGCTCAGAGAAAGGCGGGACTAGAAGTCTCGCTGACTATCTGAGGAGCTCAAGCATTTTAAGGTCACCTTCAGCGAGGGCAGACAGACGCATATGAGAGGGCCAGCTTCCTGATAAGGTGTCAATTGAAAATGAGATAAAGACTGGGGATGTCAGTATCACAGAGAGACATGCAAAGCCTGAGGGACAAGCAGCACCAAGTCAACAGCTGGGCAGAAGCCAAAACTACCTTACTGCCTTCAGTAGAAAAAAGAAGAAAAAACTCTGCCTCATCCACGGCTAGTGGGACTGTGAGCTACTACAGCTACTTTAAAAAATGGCTTGATGGTTTCTTAAAAAGCTGAATCCAGTCACCACAGGTCCCCCTGCCGGTGTACACCCAGGAAAAATGAAAACACAAGTCCAGACCAAAACCTATATGGGAAGGTTCGTAACCTCTAAAGTTACACCAAATATTAAGCATAGGTCAGCTTCCAGCCAGATGAGCATAAAATCTCACACTACAAATTATAGCTGAACTGAACTACAATTGAACTGAGCTATAGCTGAATTGAACATTAATCCAATGGACATAACTGACATTTCATTTCATTTGGCCATCACAGAGCACGTGCTCCTCTCTGGCTCGTGGGGCACAGTCAGTAAGGTAGACCACATTCTGAGCCATAAAATGCATCTTGGCAAATTTAGGAGAATAGAAATCATATAAGCAGCGGGCTTTCTTATTGGTCATTTGATTACACTAGAAATCAATGATTTTAAAAAACAGCTAGAAAATCTGAAATATTTAGAAATGAACAATTAAATGACATATCAAATAGAGGTCAGGGAAAAAACAAGAAATATTCCTGAAATAAATGAAAATTAGAATACAACTTGTCAAAAGTTATCAAAGGCAGTACAAGCAATGCGAAGAGGAAAATTTGTAGTATTCAATTCACATATTAGAAAAGAGCTACCTGAAATCAAGAATATAAACTTCTACCTTAGGAAACTAGAAAAAATAGAGCAAATAAACCCCAAAGTATGCAAAAGAAACAATAAAAATTAATGTAAAGACCCTTTAAATTGAAAACTAAAAATAAATTATTAAAAACACAACCTGATTTTTTGAAAAAGTCAATGAACTCGATAACCAACAAGAGAGAAGATATGTATTATTAACATCAGAAATGAAGGAGGGAGAAGGGTCTGGTGGCACGGGCCTGTAATCCCAGCACTCTAAGAGGAGGAAATAGGAGGATCATGAGTTTGAGCCCAATCCGGGCAACTTAGCATCTTAACGCGATCCTGTCTCAAAATAAGAACAAAAACATGGGCTGAATGTAGAGCTCAATGAAGGCCCTGGGTATAATCCCCAGTACCGAAAAAATTTTAAAAATTAAGGATCATCTCTACTGGCTTTGTGTACTTCAAAGGATAATAAAAGAATCTGATGAGCAATGGTAGCCCACACAGATGATAATGAAGCTGAAATAGGTCAACTTTTTGTAAGGCAGAAAATATTGGGGCTGGAGGAATAGCACAGCAGTTAAACTGCTTGCCTAGCAAGCACGAGGTCCTGAGTTTGCTTCCCCAGCACCACATAAGCCTAGTGTGGTGGTACATGTCTGTAATTTCAGCACTTGAGAGCTGGAGGCAAGAGGATTGCCATGAGTCCAAGGCCAGCCTGGGCTACACAGTGAGTTCAGGACCAGCCTGGACCTGTCTCAAAAAAAGAAAAAAGAAAGAAAGAAAGAAAGAAAGAAAGAAAGAAAGAAAGAAAAGACACAAAGTATCAAAATTCCCTAAGGAAAAAATATCATCTAAATAAGCCTACCAATGTTCTGAAATAAATAAATTTGGGTCGTTTATAAGAAAACCAATGCACCTTATGCTTAGTGAAGTGCATCAGACTTGGAAGATTAAATAGTGCGTGGTTCCTCTAATGTGAGAAATCCAAACTTTCAATAATTAAAAGAGCTAAATAAGAGACACGGAAGGAAGTGGGGAGCTGAGATAGGAGATGTGGGGTGAAGGGGAGGGTGAGAAAAGAAAAGAGGAAGCGATGGGGATGACTAAGCAATGTGTGTGTACACCAAGGCCTCAGGCTTAATGTAACCATTGTGTGTCACAAATACATGGAATACAAGTAACAACTTCAGGGATGGGAGAAGATAACATAAGTGATAATCTTTTTAAAAAGACAGCACCAGACCTTCACTGGTGAATTCTATCAAACATTTGAAGAAGAAATGTCATAGTTCTTTATAAATGCTCCTAAAACTAGCAGAACAAATGCTTACTAATTTACAGTATGAAGCCAATCTTACCCTAGTAAAAATAAAGAATTACCAATACAAGGAACTACAGGCCAAAATCTCCTATGCATAGATGCAAACCTTGTCAATGAAATATTAAAAATACATCTGGAGATATGGCCCAGTGGTACAGCACTTTTCTAATGTGTGCAAAACCCTAGGTTACATATTATTGAATTATAATATAAATATAAAATCTATATATTTTAGGTTTATACTGCATATAAAAACTAACAATGTATAAAATCATTTATGCACTATGAACAAGTAGCATTTAATCTATACATGCAAAGCCAGCTCAATATTCAAAAATTTATTTATGCAATCTATCGTATCAACAGGCTAAAGAACACTTATGATATGATTATGTTAATCATGTGTGTTAAAAACATTTGGGGCAAAACCAACAACCATTCATGACAAAAATCTCTTCACAACTAAATATATAAGAATTTTCTCAGTATGAAAAGGATCATTTACAAAAACGTTTAACAGCTAATATGACACTTAAGGGTGAGAAACGAGGTGCTTTCTCCCAAAGACTGGAGAAAAGGCAAGGATGGCCCTTTGAATTGTTCATATTCAACACTGCATCAGAAGTCCCAGGTAGTGCAGTGAGACAAAAAAAAAAAAAAAAAAGAAGAAGAAGAAAAGAAATAGAAATAGCAAATATATAGGTTGTGGAAAACAAAGTAAAACATTTTATTTGCAGATAACATGATTATCTATATTGTGTCCCAAACAATTAACCAAAACACCAACCAAACAAAAGTCCTCACATAAGCTTTAAGGTTAATCTACACAGATGAGCTGCTTACCTATATGTCAGAAATGAACAAGAATTTGAAGTTAAAAGCAGCCCAACATACTAAATACTCAAGTGTGTAGCTAACAACGTATGTGCAAGATCTATGTAAGAAAAAACAAAAATTCTGATAAAAAGAGGTCAAAGAATGTCTAAATAAATGGAGAGTTTTTCTATGTTCATGGGTTGGAATACTCGGTTTTGCTAACATGCCAGTTATTATGGGTTTGCTCTACATATTCAGCAATGCAGTTCCAGTCATACTAGTCATCTGTTGAAATTGGTGATTGAAATTCTAATAAAAAGTCCAAAAAATCTCAGGTTAGAGAACACAACATGAGAGAGAAATAAAGTTGATACATTCCCCAACTTCAAGATTTTCTATAAAACTAAGTAATCAAGACAGTGTAGAATTGGCCCAAGTGAAAGACAAATAAATCAGTGGCAGTAGATAGAAAGCCCAAAACAGACCTGCTCAACAGAGTCAAGAGATCTTAGATAAAGGCGCAGAGGCAACTTGATGGAGAAAGCACTCTTTCCAAAAACAGGTGGTGCTGGAACTGTCCCAGTGCTTCCCTCCAAGAAAAAAAGATTTAGACACAGATCATACATGTTTCCCAGAAATTAACTCAAAATAAACCATACAGACAAATACGCTAAAATATAAAATTTCTAGAATGTTGCAGAAGAGAAAAAACTAAACAGTTATGCTCGTGCTCGTGGAGAGTGCTTACATACAACACTGAAAGAGCAATTTGTGACAGAAACACTGATACACTGGGCCTGTGTACACGTAAACACATTTCTGCTAAAGACATTGGTGACACAATGAGAAGACAGACCGCAGGTTGGGAGAGAACTACTTGCAAAACACATTTTTGACAAAAGACAAAACATGCAAAGACCTCATAAAACTCAAAAAATAAGAAATCAACAACTCAATTTAAATGTGAACAAAAGATCTAAATGTACACTTCCTGAAAATATGTAGAATGGGAAGAGATGCTTGTATCATTTATCATTAAAGAATTATAAATTAAAGCAACAGCGAGATGCCACTACATACCTGTTGGCACAACTAAAATTCAGAACAGCTAAAATCCAAAAGAAATCTTGATTTTTCACGGGCTCATGAGTATTGAGAGCATCAGGAATGTGAGTTGGGACAGCCACTTTGGAAAACAGGTTGGCAGTTTCGTACAAAACTAAACACAGTCTTATGACAGAATCCAGCAATTGCACTCCTAGGTATTTATCCAATGGAATTGAAAACTTATGTCCACACAAACCCAACAATGTTTATACCAATTTGATTCATAATTACCCAAAACTGGAAGCAAACAAGATGTTCTTCAACAGATGAATGCATAAACACACTGGTGTATCCACACAATGGAATATTACTCAGTAATAAAGAAAAAAGAGGTATTAGGCCATGAGAAGACCAGAGGGGAATCTTAACTGAATATTGTTAGAAAAAGAAGTTAATCCAAAAAGGTTATACACTGTATAATTCCAACTATACAGTAGAAAAGGCAAATGTGTTGAGGTTGCAAAAAGATAAGTGTTTTCCAGAAGTTTAGAAAGAGCAGAGAAGAAATTAATGGTGAAGCTTAAGAGATTTTTAGGGCAATGAAACCAGCATCATCCTGGCAAAGAATGGCATGAATTTGTCGAGGCATAATTCACAACACAAAGTGAATCATAAAGTATGCACATAATAGTTGTTGACAAACTTGAAGTATCTCAGGGGAAAGTCTTATTTCATGAGAGCATCTGATTTTATTCCAAGGGTACGAAGGAGTCTCAGTACAGGGACCCTGAGCAGCCAGTGCTTGCTGATAAAGCAATTTTAGAAAAGAGTGCTGCCTGTCAGACAGAAGGCAAAATGGATGGGCCAGCTAGGTGTGACGGCACATGCCCACAGTCCCAGCATTCCAGAAGGGTGGGGAGGGCAGGGAGCACAAGTTCACCCACCTGGACAACTTAAAGACTGAGGAAGATCATGTCTCAAACTCAAAAGAAAGAGAGAGAGGAAAGAACAAAAAGAAAGAAAGAAAGAAAGAAAGAAAGAAAGAAAGAAAGAAAGAAGTGGCTGGGAGTATAGCCCAGTGTGAAGGCCCTGGGTTCAATCCCCACTACTCCCTCCAAAAAAAGGAAACTGGCTTGACAAAGTTCATTCCATGAGCATGAATAAGGCTAGCAATTCTGACACTGCTATACTCATACACTAAAACTGAACAACTCAGTAAGGAGACGGCAAGTGGTAGAAGCCAGAGTCTCAACATTGGAGTAGAAATTTACAAATCAGCAATATGACCCATATGGCCCAGGGTTAGACTTGTAGATCTCAGTGAGAACTCAGGTTGGAATGCAAACACATAGGTTACATGGAACAATGGTTATAAATAGGCAAATACACAGGTTAGCAATCCCGAGATGTGTCCTTGCTCTGACTTCTAAGAGGACCTAAAAGATAAGGCACTTGCATGGTAATTAGAAGGCATCTAATCCCTTCATCTTGGCAGCCAACACCATGTTCAAGAGAAGGAATTGGACTCTGGAGAAATAACTGATCTTAGAGTGGGGCAGCAAACATGCAGCAGGACCCTGTGGTGTACCTTGTAGTACCAGTAACTAAGAAAGTGATTTTTAAAAATTTGAAGGAGAAAGAAAATGAGAAAGAGAAAGAGAGAGAGAGAGAGAGAAAGAGAAAAGCAAACACATCATTAAGGACATGTCGTAGGGACACAGGAGCTCCTGGTGGCCAAAGCAGGAACAAGTTAAGCAACAAAATAAGTCAAGCAACACTAAATTATAATCCAAGGTATAAAATTGATATTCTTGAGTTTGTGAGGGTATAAATATATAATTAATTAGATTAATTGGCGAGGAATAAGAGACAATCTCACCCCTACAAAAGAACTTAAAATAGAGTTTGTAGAGACTATCTATAGAGAGGAATGTCTAACTCCCCACTTCTTGCACGTGGGCTGCTATAGTCACTTCCAAAGATGGTGGCTTGGGAACAGGAGGAGGGGAGGGAGTAAGTCTACAGTGGAGAAACCTGACACCATGTGATCAAGGTCAACAGTAATCATCATCAATCTCTTCATTAATCATGTGAATCGTATGTTCCCTTGATGACAATGAAAATACACATCTGCATTCCTTCTTCCAGACACCCAAGCCCTCAGTTTAATCATGAGGAAAAACAACAGACAAGTTTCACTGGAGAGATATGTACAATATTCCTGAGCAGTACTCCTCAAAACTGCCAAGGTCATCAGAGACAAAGTCAGAAACCGTCACAGCCAAGAGGCCCCTAAGGAGATGTAATAATCAAATGTGGTGTGGTGGTCTAGAAGAGATTCCAGAACAGAAAAAGCACATTAGGTAAAACTCAAAGAAATCTGAACTTTAGCTAATAATAGCATCAATATTGGTTTATTAATTGTAACAAATATACTTATGTGAAAGTGAAATGTCCACAGGAAAAAAGGAGAAAAGGTTTAATGGAAACTTCTGTGCCATGTGTTAGTATTTCTGTAAATCTAAAAGTGCTCTAAAAATGACGTCGATTGATTTTTTAGAAGTTTAAAAAAAGAGAGAAAAAATCCCACAAACGTTATGAGGAAATGAAGGCATTGAATTGTTCCAGAGCTTGTGAGACGAATATGAGCCAATCTTGGTTCACTCCCAGGTGCCAGCTACCTTACACCACAAATGTACTGAGACAAGGTCCGTCTTTAGCATCGCAGGTGTGAATTAAAATCTAGCTACCTCTCTCCTTGTCTCATCGGTGGGCTGACAATCACCTCCTTTTGGCTTTCTCTAATGTGGCTGCTGTAATCATCAACGTATCTCACACATTCGTACCTGTTCCCACCTTGACTATGCACGTAAGCTAATCTCCAGCTGTGCAGCCTTCAAGGCACCATCCTTCCTAAGGCTGTTCTCAGCCCCTTCAGCTCCCAGCATGCACTGTCCCTGTGCTTCTTCCTGAAAGTCCGTTTCTTCTTTGATATTTTATCAAAATTCATTTGTCTGGTTTTTTTGTGAAGTTGGAAAATGTCAAAGCGTAGCATGCAAGCTGTCAAGCACACAAACATTTTTTCATGTTTATAGGAACATGAAGACAAAATTCATGTCTTATGTTTAACTCGAGTGCATTCACTCATCTCAATGAATTTTCACAAGTGAGTGATCCGGGTAACACTAATAACATTCCATTCTTTTTGGTTTAGTTAGGTTTGACTTGATTTTTACTTTGCCAAATGAAAATTGGGTACATTTTTCTAAGCCCTGCTGTGTTAAGGCTGTGTCAAGTTTTGAGCATTAAATCATGGAGTCTAACACCACTCTCTAATAGAAGGAAACAAGGCTACTTAGATAGCTGTTTCTAGAACTAGGGAAGCAAATATACAGTACACAGTGAAATTATACCATTTCCAGGACTCTTAGCTCCCTGGACTTTGTTTAAAGTTTCCTAAGTGCTGCCTGTATTGACTCAGTGTTGCTTTTCATCAAAGAAGAGAAACTACAATGAACTTAAAATTTATCACCTTCCTGTAATAGGGTTGAAATCTAAGTTATATGAACATGTCACACAGTTTATCTTTAAAACTACTTTGATATTTTCAGCAAGAAGCTAAGGCTGTGTGGACTGTGAGGGAAACCCACCGACGAGGTTGCTGGGCCAGGCTGACTGGCTTCCTCAGATCTGTCTGCCTTCGGCCCCAGCATGGTTGGTTGAAGTGGGGCTTTATCGACTACACAAACTCTTCTTCCACAAGGGGGTATTTCCACACTCTGGATGAACCAGAAATTGCAAAGTGCTACCCTGATATAGATCTAAGGTAAGGTCCAATGTTCAGAATCTTTAACAGGCTTCCAAATGACCTTGATGTTGCCTTGGGGACCCCTCTGTGAGTACCATGATGTCCCCGAAACCCTGGCTTTTGCTATTCAGAGAGTAATACTGAAGAAAGCCACTTTGGGAGGCCCTGGTTGTACTCAGCTTCACCCAAGCCTTCTGTCTGGCGTTCATCTGGGAGGGAGAGAAGATTCCCCATGCTCAGATCCAGCAGATTTCCATGTAAAACATTTTAGGATCCTTGGTCTGGAAGACCTACAGTAAGGAAGAGGGTAGGCAGAAGGGCGTTATGGTATCATGGTCAAGGCCAAGGTCTGGAGGCAGATGTCCCAAGCTGGCACTCCTTGGCTGTCCAAGGGACTTGAAACTAGGACATTTCACATTCCTGTGTAGTTTTAAAGTGCATAGAATAATGCCTGGTGATTACACCCAAAAGCAGAATTTCTGATAGATTTTCATGGTGTGGTAACATTGTAGGGGTGTGAACTGAACTGGGTACAAACCCACATGGGCACCCCTGGAAGACAAGCAGGGTCTGAGAGTCACCATGGAAGTCATAAGTTTGACCCAATTACCAAGACTTCCAGTAACCAACAGCGGGGTGGGGGAGGGGGGTCCTTTTCATGCTATTTTACTTTGTTACTGAAACACTCACTTGCAAAATTTCAAAGGCCTAGTAATCTGTGCATCCCTACAGGCACACCAAGGTTTCTCAACACAGGTACTATTGGCATTTGGGGAATGGAGGCTGTCCTGCACCCGGAAAGATGCCTAGAGGCCTTCTTAGTCTCTGCTCCCTAGATGCTAGTGATGATCCTTCTGCCCCACCTGAAATCACAGCAGCAAGAAATATCTCCAGACATTGTCAACATCTCCTGTGAGTAGCACAACCCTGGTGAGAGCACACAGTTAGATAGGTGTTCCCCAGTAGGAAAGATGCATCTTCCATTGAGCATCTCCAGGATCTGACCACATAGTAGGTACTCACAAAATGAAGGTCAAGTGTGTCAAAGATGCCTTCTTTCTTATTTATTATGCCATTTGGTCCTCAAGACCATCCATGAGAAACACTTAATGAAAGAAATGAGAAATTCAAGGCACAGCGGATGAGGCCAGGTGCCCACTGACTCCTGGCTAGTTAGCAATGGAGCTAGAACCTGAATTTCATGATCTGGGTTAGCCTCACTCCTGTTTTCCTCCTGTAGACAACATGTAGTAGGTTGGTAAGATATGTTAGGTTACACAATCCTGGAATTGTCTTCACCTCCCGTCAGCCCCCAGTGCAAAGCCAAGTCCCACTTCCTTGAACCCATTCTCAAAACCATCCAGCCCAAGTCCAAATCCTAATAATGTGTGCTCTCCCTCATTGCAACAAGCAATGATTCAACATGTTTAACTCCAGAAGTGGCTCTGGTGATCTTCGGTGCTGGAAGATGGTGGTGCCATTTTTGTTTTTTTCTTCTTCATACATCAAAAGCCTTAGGCTAGTCTAGTATCTTCTGCTACATTGTGTTTCTGATTCTTTCTCCCTTATATTTCTAACAGTTCAAAAGCCAGGTAATAAAGTTTAGAACTTTTTTTTATCATCCTGAATGTTATTTTTTGATTATGCAAGAGACTATTACCCATTGGATGTTTTTCGAACGTGTTAAAAAACATTGACTCTAAATTTCTGTTTGCTTTTATTTGAATCAGATAAACTCAACCTTTCCCTATTCTTTAGTGTCCCTTTTTTATGTGCCAATCCATTTTAAGCATGACACTTTTAAGAAACCTTCTCTCTTCCTTTGTGTGCTTGTACAGCTTCTTGATATAATGTTGGCTTACATGGCTCTATGTAATTCATTTTCTGTTTGTGACCCTGTAAAGCATTTGTTATTGCCAATTTTTGTTGAGGTACTTGTTAAATAACAAAGCAAACAGAGCCAGTTAATGGGCCATTAAGCATCGAATCTAATTTTATCTAGTTCCAATCACATGTTTTATATCATGATACCCTGAAAAGGGAAATTTTAACCTCATCCAAGAAAGTCTCTATATTTTATTTGTATATATTTGTAACTTTATATCTATTTGTAACTATATATATGTAACCATATATCTAATATACGTGTAACCATATATATATTTGTAACTTTAGCATATTACGGCAATGATTCAAGTGGCCTAATTTTATAATTGGTTTTTGTGTTATCCTTGTAAATTTTATTTTTATTTCCTCCTTTCTACACGGTATGTCTTCTAAGCTTTTGGTGTCAAGATAATTTCATACACAATGTAGATAATCATTAAGTAACACTAGAATAAGTATCGCTCTCTAATGATATTATTGCTAACAATCTCATTGACAAACCAAAGCCTCTCTTTTCGTTTTCCCCTCCATGTAAGCTCTGCTTCTGTTCAGACACACATAGCCTCTGAGGGATGGAGTACGTGGCCCCGGCCAACATCAGGGATTAGTCTACTCCTCCTGTGACAAGAACAAAATGCTCACTTAGCAAACTCCACCTTCCTCACACAATGGGCTTTGCTGTTGTTCAGTTTTACTAGACATCTTGGCGCAGTTGAGCCAAACTCTCACAACTCTGTAGTTTTGCATCAAACTATGGGAATAAAAGTCCCAGTTCTTTAGAATTTCCAGAAACTAGAAAATTTTCAAAGCCCCCAACAACATATGTTTTACAGGGGGAAAAAAAGTATAAATAAATAAAAACCAATTTACAAATTAAAAACTAAACTACCAGTAGTGACTTTTCTGAAAATTTTGAAGCTGTTAGGAAAAAAATAGTACATAAGTTTTAAGGGAATATACATGAATCTTTAAGGAAGCGTGTCTGAGTACATAATACTTAAAGGGCAAAAATCATTTTATTGGCCTAAGAACATTAAAAGTTAAGCAATTGGCTTGCTTTAATATTATTACAGCCACTATGTTTAGAAAATGTATAACTTCCTTCACGAAAACAATTCTAGCAATTAAAAATATAATTTTGAGGTAGCCATCCCAAGGTCCCAGCAGCTCGCACACCCCAGCAAACCCACCAAGATGCCATCTGAGGCCTAGATGCTTCCTATGCTGTGCCACCGGACTGTACCTACACCATTTCAAGGCCCCAGCAGCTTATGTGCCTCCAGAGGCTCACCTGGAATCCATCCCAGGCCTAGGTCTATCCATCACTGTGCCAGGCCCACACAAGGGCTGCACCAACCCAAGATCTATTGGGTGCTGTGCAGGATCTCAGCCTAAAATCCTACTGGTCCCACCAATCTGTCTAAAGGCCACCAGGTCCAGCTGGAAATAATGCAAGGACAAAGAGGAAACCGCAGGACTGTAGCTGAGTAGAACTTGCTGGACTGCAAAACCCAAAACCTAAGGATGATCACATCAAAATCAGACAGGGGGTAACTAATATTTTTTTATTTGTTTTGTTGTGTTTCGTTTGATATTGTGTTTTGATTTGGGTTCCATTCGGTTCTGATGATGATGTTGTAGTTGTTACTGTTCTGTTCTTCCATTTCTTTCTTTATCTTCTCTGTTTTAGGTTTGTACTTCTAAAACTGACCAAGTTTCCTCAATTTTTTCTTTTCTACTTTTTCTACTTTGTTACTTTGTTATATCTGTGTTACTTTTTTCTTCCTTTCTTGTGCATGTTCCCCTTCCTCCTTTCTTTCCACATCCTTTTGTCTCTTTGTTTGATAGTTCCTGAATCTCTCCCCCGCTTGATTAACTATCTAAGCATAATATCCTAAATATTTCCACATACACTCTCTCCCCTTCACTCAGAGTTCTCTCTGACTCATCTGAAACTAGATTTGAGACCTCTACCCTACCTGTTGCTCTCTGACAGGGGAAGGAGAGCTGACAGATCACTCACTATCTCAGGAATACTCTTCCGCTTCCCATTGTCTATGTAAAGCACTTTTATTGTCTGGCTTATATTAGCAATAGTACTGTTATCAATAGTACACTTCAATAAGTCAATAACAAGTTAAGTTAGATATACAGTAAGCATATATTGTACCTATTAATCTTGAAGGCAGAGTGGTTGTACTGTTAATTTAGCTACTGGGATCTGCCAGTGAATTGTTAATATTGGGTAGTATCGTAAATGTAAACCTTTATTCAGAATTTGGATGTTAAGATTGTTAAAGACTTCCATACCCAAGATACGGTGACAAATGTTCTGGCTGTAGACCATATACAGTTCTGTACTTTGCTTCTTCCCCACCAAAGAGTGTAGAAGATTAAGCTCTCAGCAAAAGTCTGGACATTGAAAATATCTTAAAAATTCACAGCTAAATGAGTTGAAAACAGTTCTAAATTATAAAACTGGAACAAAATCCAAATAACACTTAAGGCAAATCCAACATAAATATCTCTGGAAGAGAAAGAGCCCATCAACAATACCTGAGCTTCAGTTCACTACAGAAGAACCATGGGGAAATGAGGTACTAAGTCACTGACAAAAATACTGAACACTCCAGAAATGTATTGTTGATATTTTTATAAAAATTGCTTTGAATTTGCATATCAGTTTTGGCAATTTAGTCATTTTGACTATACTGATTCTGCCTGTCCAAAAAGGGCTATGAATTTCCATAAATGCACACATCAAAAGAACAGATCGATCACAAATAAACACCTTAATGATGCACCTCAAAGCCCTAAAGAAACAAGAGCAATCTAAGCCAGAAGGGAGCAGAAGAAAGGAGATTATAAAGATCAGATCTGAAATTAATGAAATTGAAACTGAAAATATTAAAAAATGAAAAAGGTTAATGAATCAAAGAGCTGGTTCTTTCAAATAATAAACAAGATTGATAAACCTCTAGCTAAACTCACCCAAAAGAAGGAAAGCAAAAACACACATTAATGCAATTAGGAATGAAAAGGGTGAAATTACAATAGACTCTGCAGAAACTCAGAATATTATAATTATTTTGAACACCTATATTCCAACAAGTTAGAAAATTGGGAAGAAATCGATGACTGCCTAGATATATGCAAAACATCAAAATTGAATGAAGAAGGCATTAAAAGCTTTGAATAGCCCCATTGTACACACCGAAATTGAAGTAATAATGAAGTCTCTACTTACAAAGAAAAGCCAGGGACCAGATACATTCAGAGCAAAATTTTTTCAGTACTTCAGGGAAGAACTAATTCCAATGCTTCATAAAATGTTCCATGAAGTTGAAAGAGAAGAAATGCTACCTAACTCATTTCTAGAGGCTAGCATCATCCTAGTCCCAAAACTACACAAAGACTTAACCATGAAGGAAAATTATAGACCAGTATCTTTAATGAACATAGATGCAAAAGTTCTCAGTAAGATTCTGAAAAATAGAATCTAGCAAGCAATCAGAAAGATCATACACTATGATCAAGTGGGTTTTATTCCTGGGATATAAGACTGGCTCAACATATTTAATTCTGTCAATGCAATGCATCAAATCAACAAAACAAAAACCACATGATTCTTTCAATTGATGCGGAGAAAGCCTTCAGTAAAACCCAACATCTTTGTGTGATTAAAAAAAAAAAACTCTGAGAATAATAGGCATAGAAAGGTCTTACCTCAAACTGACAGAAGACATATATGCCAAACCTATTGCAAATATCATAATAAATGGAGATGAATTGAAAACGTTGCTTTTTAAATCAAGAAAACAAGGCTGTCCACTATCACCGCTCTTATTCAACATAGTCATTGAAACACTTGCCATAGTAATCAGGCAAGAAAATGAAGTGAAGGGAATGTGAATTGGAAGCAAAGAAGTTAAACTATCCTTATTTGCAGATGATATGATTATTTACATATAAGACCCCAAAAAACTCCACTTGGAAACTCTTGGAAATAATAAACATATTTAGCCAAATCACAGGCTACAAAATCAATACTAAAAAGTCAATAGCCTTCCTCTACACCAACAATGAACTTACTGAGAAAAAGCTAAGAAAAAGAATTTGATTCTCAATAATTCATCAAAATATTAAATATCTAGGACTATATCTAACCAAGGAAGTGAATGATCTAAGTTAAAAAAAAACTATGTTACACTGAAGAAAGACATTGTAGAAGACATCAGAAAATGAAAGACTGTTTTATCTCTGTTCTTGGATAGGCAGAACAAATACAATTAAAAAGACTACACTGCCAAAACTGGCATGCAGATTCAATGCAATGCCTATCAAAATATCAACAATTTTTTTAACAGAACTTGAAAATCAATCCTTAGATTCATATGAAATCAAAGGAGGCCTATAATAGCCAAACCAATCCTGAGTAACAAGACCAAGGCAGGAGGCATTACAATTTCAGATATCGAGTTATATTACAAAGCAACAGTTATAAAAACTATATGGTACTGGCACAAAAACAGGCAGGCAGACCAGTGGAACAAAACTGAGGATGCAGAAACTAATTCAAATACCTTCAGCTATCTAATCTTCAATAAAGGATTCAAAAGCATACACTGGAAAGAGAATAGCCTCTTCAGCAAATGGTGTTGGGAAAACTGGACATCCATATGCAGGAACTGAATCTAGATACACACTCGTTACCATGCACCAAACTTAAAGCAAAGTGTATCAAAGACTTAGACATTAAAACTGAAACACTGAACCTTCTGCTAGACAAATTAGGCAAATATTTAAAAGACGCAGGTGTAGGAAAAGACTTTCTCCACAAGACACCAAAAGCAAAAGAAATAGGCCCCAGAATTAACAAATGAGATTATGTCAAATTAAAAAGTTTCTGTACAGCAGAGGAAATTATCAGCAGTGTAAAAAGAGAATTGAGAGAATGAGAAAAATATTCATCATCAATACCTCAGCTTGGAGGCTCATAACCAGAGCATACAGAACATTGAAAAAATAAAAAAGTAAGTCCCTCAAAATCAAAAATCTGATTGAAAAATGGGCGAAGAAAATGAATAGGCAGTTCTCAGATGAAGAAGTTCAAAAGGCCAAGAAAAACAAAAAAAGATATCCAATATCCTCAGCCATTAGAGAAATGCAAATCAAAACATCACTAAGATACCATCTAACTCCAGAGAGATTGGCCTGTATCAAGAACACAAACAGCGATCAGTGCTGGCGAGGTTTTGGGGAAAAAGGAACCCTCCTGCACTGCTGGTGGGAATGTGAACTGGTACAACCACTATGGAAAGCAGTAAGGAACTTTCTCAAAAGACTGGAAATAAATATCTCCTTTGATCCAGTGATATCTTTTTGGGGAATTTTCCCAAAAGAGTTAAAAACAACATATAACAGAGATACATGTGTACCCATGTTCATAGCAGCGCAACTAACAAGAGCTAAAATGTGGAAGACACCAAAATACCCATCAACAGACCAATGGATACACAATGGAATGCTACTCATCTATCAAGACAGATAGGTTGGAGGCTTTGGTAGATAAATAGAGGCAACTTGAGACCATCATGCTTAGTGAAGTGAGTCAGAAGCAGAAGTTTAAATACTGAATAGTTTCTCTAATATGAGAAACCAAGAAGATCACAATTATTTCATAGAACTAATCAAGAGGAATAATGGGAATTGGATGGCAGGGGTAGAGGGTGGGAGGGTGGAAAAGGGAGAGTGGAAGATTTGTAATTTTGCCACAGTATGTATACATACACAATACCCAGGACCAGTGTAAACATAATATATTGCATCTATGCACATCAATAAAATGGGAAAAATAATTTTGAGATAACATTACATTCTTGATCTTCCAGAGTCTGAATACATTGGTCTGATCTGCAATCACATCTACAAAGAATCCTATTCCTCCCAGCTCAAAAGAATCCATGACCTATTTCCTCTGCTTGGAGCCTTGGTCCCCCCTTTTCAAGCATTCCTCATCATTCTGTCCAGTGGTTTCTCTCCCCCACTGAGGCCCAAAGAGGGAACTGACCTGCATTCTGATCTCCCCCAAAAGTCCCTGTCCAAGTCACTCTCAAATTCCTCCCAGATGTTGCTCCCCGCACTGAGCTCTCCTCCAAGGACAGGAGTGTACCTGCTTTGCTCCTTCCTCCCTCCCCATGATTCAGACCGTGTGCTGGCCAGTTCTGTGAAAAATGATTAAGGCAGTGGAGAGGGAAGGAAAGGAGGGGGCCTTGAGACCCCCAACATTGCTGGGATTTTTTTCATTTGCATGTTATTTTTTCCATCTTAATGGGAAGGAGGAGTGTGGATAAACCCACAGGATCCACTTTCCTTGCCAAAACAAGGTTTAACAGAGTCTAGATACTGTGTTCTTCTTAGGTCAAACAATATATGATGCTCCATTAACATCCATCTCCATAGAGACAGCTCATCTGCTCGCAGGCAATTCACCAGGAAGCCAGTTGATCCTGGCTCAAGTTTGCCACAGAACTCTGGTATTCAGCAAGCTGATGGTCCTCCTCTTCATAAATCAAGGTGTCCTGCTCCCAGGAATCTTCCGTACTCTCCCACAATGACTTTCACTGGTCTCCCTTAATGAGAAGTCCCCTTCCCCAGTACCAGCCACACCTTCCTTAAACCAAGAGCTGAATTATGCACTCTGTCTCTGACATGAGAGTTCTCCTGGAAAAGCGTTACTCAGATTTTTATAACTTTGTACATAAGATTGGCATCAGCAAAAGTGTCAAGTGTTCTAGATTTCTTCTCATTGAGGGCATATGAAGAGACAGGGCAGGATTTCCAACAATAACATAAACATCAACAGGTATCCAGAGGCTCTACAAGCCCCAGTGAGCTAAATGCATTGTTGAGCTACGTCCTCTTTAGTTCCTGCTACCGTGACGTAAACTACTGTTCACGAAGTCCTGGGAGACTAGTCACGCGCTCACAGTCTCCCCAAACTCGTGGCCTTTTTTCCATTTCATGTTCAAGCAACAAAGCACCACACAACCCTGACAGTAGAAGAACCCCACACTGGTTAGGCCTTGTGGCTCTGGGAGGCCCAACCCTGAACATTACTTATGGTAGGTATTCAGTGCAGGATAATTACACGACTATTTGCAGAGGTCACTTGTGACCTGTGAATGGAAAGAGTGCAGCACACACTATCAGGACCTGCAGAGGGCTTCTACAGAAATGCATGATCTCCTTCAAAATTTAAATTGGTGATAAATATAAAGGTTGAGATTATCAGTTTAATCCTGCACGTTTAACTACGCACATTAAATTCCATTGAAATAGCAATGTGCTGTAAGCAAGGTATTTGGAAGCCCAAGAGAACAGCTAATGTTTTCAGAGGAATTGTGAATATTTTTTCAAAATTCCGACACCACCCAAGGATTTGCCTTCTCCTATGGGATAGATCCTGGCCCCGTCCCTTTTGCCCAGACCTACAGAATCGAGTACTCAACACACAAGTTAAAAGTCTATCTATAATTAGGCCTTCCTACACACAAATAAAAGGCATTCCCAAAAAGGTTTCTAACAAAATAACATTAAAATAGCCATATGTTTAATTTGGCTTCAAGTTGCAAAATATAGCAGTGTTATATGCTAATAATGGGCTTTTCACTGATCCAAAAGCTAAAGAGAAAAAAGCAAGTTGTTTTTTTTAAAAAAAGAGAGAGAGAAGGCTCTATAGGAAAATAAATCCTCAAAGTAGTTATTTTAGAAAACAATGCAGGTGATTTCAATGGCCACAGCACACCCTTCCTGCGTGCAAACTTTGGACTGATTTTCAGAAAGTCATAAGGCTCTTGATACGCACTTCGGCAGAGCAGTGCAGACATCTGGCCCACAGAGTGGGCCGTATACATTCCTTCAGCATTTCTCCTCCCTTGGTCATTTGGTTTTCTCAGGCAACGTAAGTGGAGAGAGATCCAAGGCCTAGAGAATAGGAGCTCTCTCAGGGACCCACAACTTCATTTCTTTGATGAAACACAGAAAGCAGTGGTCAGAGATTGTCACCAACAGTCCCCGGATGCTAACTCCTCTCTACCTATTTGGAGTATCTTAATTCTGTTTAATCACAAATGAATACATGTTTACTTCAGAAAAAAAAATGGAAATTTTCAAATAGTATGAAAATTAGCCGAAGTTTTACATCTAAGAATGAGAGTAGATAATTAGCTTCAGCTAGGAAAAAGTAGAAAAGCTGGACAGAAAAAAAAAAAATCTGTTGACACCAACCAGCTAGAAAAGCAAAGAAACATTATAAGGAACAGATCCAGGAAAAGAAAAGAATGCAGAGAACCCAGATTCTATCCAGGCTCCTATGTCCATTAAAGAAGAAAGGGTAAGGAGTGAGCAGGCTTTAGAAACCCAGGAATAAAAAGGGAGTGCAAACCCCGCGCCCCCTAGAGGGGGGTTATTGGAACATCTGAAGCTGATAGAGCTGGGGTGAGCCAGGAATGATCACTCTTGCAAGGACAACACCCAGTCCCATCTCAAATTCTGATATGATTGAGACATTCTGGGGGAACAAATACCTCTAGCCTCCTTCTAGAAACAAGTGCAAATCCCATGTGGAGCCCATGTCCTAACCTTAATTATTTTCTTGGTTTTTCATACACTATATCTAAAAATCAATAAAAAAGAAGGCTTACAGAAGATATAAGAAAGCAAGAAGTTAAAATGAAGACAATGGAGGAAGGAATAACAAAGAAATAAGGAAGAAAAAATAAGAGAGAGAGAGAGAAGTTAAAACCAAGGAAAACAAAAAAAAAGAAAAAATGGACACAAAAGGGATTCAAATAACAGAGCTGCCAGACACAAACTTTAAAATAATTATCACCAATATGGCCAAGAGAATAAAAGACAAGATGGAAAATCTTGACAAAGAATGGTGAGTTTTAAAATGGACACTGCAGAAGTGACAAAACACAACAAAAAGGACAAGCAGGTAAATTTAATGGCAGACTAAAAACAGCTGAGGAGAAAGTAGGGTAACCTAGAGAGCAGGAAACATTCTAGATGGAAACACAAAGAAGACAAAGGACAAGTAAACAAAAGAATACAAGGGTCATGATGGAAACTGGGGAGAAAACGGGAGAATACACCAGAATTTTTGCAAGTGCAAATCGTGTTAAAGATTCCAGACTTTCCGGAAAATCCAAAAACACAAGCAAATGTGTACAATGTTTACAAGGCTGTTCCCCTCGCAAAAATCAAAGTGAGCCTGCATTTCCAGATGTGTGGGTGCCATGTAGGGTTAGGACTGTCGACAAGGAGGAGAGGGAACAAGGGGAGGGGAAGGGATTGGAATGATGTTGTGATATGTATGTGCACAGAACTCTCTAGCTTAATGTAACCAATGTATGTCATATATATATATATATATATATATATATATATATATATATATATATATAAAATAGTATAAAAATAGTACATACAATAGTACAAGAGTACATGACAAGGTAGGAAAAATGCAAGGATAATAAGAAGAAAAAAATGAGTTCATAGAACTGATAACAGGTAGAAATAGGGGCTAAAAGAGTCAAAAGATACAATTAAAACCCATAAATCAAATTATAGATATCTAAGAAAGTAAAAAGGTATAGGAAGGTCTTTCATATGTTAACATAAATGTTATAAATATTTAAATGGAAAGGTATCCATAAAGTTATATAAAAATGCAATGCCTCCTAAATGTCCCCAAATTAAAAACATACACAAAAAGAAAAAAGTACATAAAATTTAAGAGCTTAAGTGCTTAAGTAAATACAAAATATTATACATGGTAAATATACACAAAATTAGTTATGACAGAGTTGGAGCCAAGCATTTTTAAGTTAAAAGGGCTTAATTCACTAAGTAGAGAGAAAATATTTTGGGCGTAGTTGACAAAGCATGGCCCTGATTCTATGCGGCCCAAGAGAGACATGCCTAAAAGAGGTCGAGGGAAACTAAAAGTAAAGAAAGTGTGCCAACAGAAAGGAAGCACTGGTTGTACTCTAACTGCAAGGTAAGATAAAATTTAGGTACCAAAATAATTCAGTGGTGGGGAAAAAGACCATTTATAACCCGCCAATAAATGCTGCAGTACAAAATGAAGAATACTATTTGACTGTGCTGAAAATGACATAAATTAAATGAAAATTATGAGCAGAGAGGTGAGAAGGAGCAAAACGCTGACCCCAGAGGAACTAGACAGTCGTGCACATGCTTCTGTACACACAAGGGAATTCTACTCCACAGTGTACCTGGTCGGATGTGGAGGCACAGAGTCCTGCTCTCAGTAACAGAGAACCCACGTGTGCTAGAAAATTTGTAGAAAAGTGACCATATTTCTGGCTACAAAGCAAAGCTCAGCGAATCCCAGAAGATGGAATTAATACAAACATCTTCTCTTCATAATGAACCAAAACTCAAAATTAATAACAAAAAGTCCCTTCTACTGGACAATTAGAAAAATCTGTCCATTAAAAACTCTAGGATCAAGGGGCCAAATAAGCCTAAATTGTGGAACTTGGTTTAAAAATGATAATAGTGGAAATGCCACGGTAAAATCAATAGGATAAAAGTAATGCAATAATCAGAAGAAAGTTTATAGTTTAATGCATAAATCACCAAAAAAAGAAACATTGAGTGGAAGTAGATTAAGGAGCTATCCAGTTAACTAGAAAAACAAAGTAATCTAAAAGAAAGCAAAAAGAAAAAACTAATAAAGATGAAAGCCAGAATTAATTAGTTGGTAAAATAAAAAAAACAGAACTAATAAATTAAAATGCCAGTTTCTTTTTTAAAAAGGCAAACCACAAGCTAACCTAATCATGAAAAAGGGAGAAACCAAAAGCACACAAAATCAGAAATGACAATTATGAAAAAAAAAACATTTAAATAAAAGAACTTTTAAAAAATGAAACTACTTTGCAAAACCCTATGCAAATTTGGAAACTTCCGAGTCTTGATAGCCTCCTAGAAATATATGATTTATGAGAATTAACCCTTTTATTATTTCGCTTCCTGTCACCATCATGAAACACTGGAGGTAATTATAAAAGACAAAGATTGTTTAGCTTATACTTTAGAAAGTCCCATCCCTGTTCAGGTACACCTGTTGCTTTGAGCCTCTGGTGGGCACCGTGGAGACAATGCCGGGAGAATATGGCAGAACAATTCACTCCCCTCACAGCCAAGAGTCAAACACAGAGACCAGGGTCCCCTAATCCACTTCAAGGATACGCACTCGGTGACTTGAGTACCTCCTCTGAGGCCCCAGCATCCCCTAAAGTTCCAGCACCGCCCGATGGTGATGACTCACCTTTTAGCACACAGACTTTTGGGAGACAATCTCCAAACTTTTCCTAACCTTGTAGAGATAGACAGTTTAAATAGATCATTTCATTGACAAAAATACACAAGATTATTAAAGAACTAAACCAAAATTTTAAAAAACAGCAGGCTTATCCAGATGGTTTTACCAAGAATTCCACCCAACTTTCACAGACCAGATAATTTTTCCCACTTTTATTGGTATATATATATATGCAATATACAATGGTTACACTAAGCTGGAGAGTTGTGTGTGTGCAAGCGCGTACACACACACACACACACACACACACACACACACACACACACACATCGCAACATTATTACAATCCCTTCCCCTCCTCCTTTTTGAACCTCTGGTCCTCTCACTCCTTCTCCCTGGCTCCTATCACATCTGTTTTATTCTCTAAATTGCCTGCATTGTGGGTTTCTCAAAATAGAGAAACTATGCAATATTTAATCTTCCAAGTTTGACCCACTTTGCCAAGCATGATAGTTTCAAGTCGGGTCTATTTACCTACAAATATCTCAGATCAATCTGTCTTTATGTTAATGCTACTCAAATTGTTCCAGACACAGAAAATGAAAAAACAAGCTTCATACTATTTTATGGAATATAATATTGACAGCCATCAATAAAACCTATATTATCATCTTCCAAAAGCAGCAGTCTACTCTCTGAGCAAACAGGGTATATATTGTCCCTGGAATTAGAAAGAAAGCAGAATGACCTCAAGTTCCCAGACATGGCAGTGCATCATGGGCATTTCACAACACAGTCAGACTAAAGAAGTGTCTAGAGTGTTGAGAATTAGCAAAGAAAGAAAACAATTATTTCTGAAGGTGATATGCTTATACACCTGGACAACTCAGGACAAAACAAATACAAATGATTGATAAAAGATTCTTTATTGTGTCAGATGAAATTAATATTCCTCTTGCATTCACACAATGATCAAAAAACAGCAAAACAATAGCAATGATGACAAAATAATACTTAAGAAAAGGTAACAAAATGGACAAAACATGTATGAGGAAACTTTAATATAGATTTGGGAAGAATAGAAGAAAACACTGCTTTGGGTGGATATCCCAAGGAAAAAAAGAATTACTGAAACTTTAAAGGTTGTTAATGCAAGAGAAACTTAGTACTATAGAGACAAAACATAGAAGGGATCAAAAGACGGGGAGAAATGGGCAGAAAGAGGGGGTGTGTTCCCAAAACAAGACTAGCAACTTCTCTAAGGACTATGCTCTGCTAAAGAAGCAAGGATATCCCAATTGGCAAAGCAACAAAATGCAGAGGGCAGGGGTGACGACCCCTGAGAAGCCCAGGGAGGCACGACATTTCAGAGCGAGTCTGGTAGCAGGAAAGAACACCGGGTCAGAAAGCAAGAGAGGCCACTTGCATCTACTCAGATCTGACAGCTCTGGCTGACTCATCACCGTCAAGTGGAAAAGCAAATTTCCAAGCTGTCAGAAGAGGGGCACTGTGTCTGGGTGGACATTCACACCAAAGGGCTTGAAATTAGTCTGTGAGGGTAGGGTGTATGGGGACCAGTTAACACAGAAAGTCCTGCCCAGGTGAGGACCAAAGCACGTTTTCAAACCTGCCACCTCCCTCAGTCTAGTGTACTGTGTGTCATAAGGCTGGACACACTTGACAATTGTCAGAAACCCACACCAGCTCTTTGACCAACAGGTAACAACCATCAAAGCACAAGGAAAGGAAGTCTCAGAAATGTTCCCCTCCCCCGCCAAAAATCACACCGCAGCACAGAATTGACAGGAGCTTGTGACACTGTCAAATAAAGGTTGAGGCTGTGGTCTTCATCTTATCTCACTGAATTTGCTCATGTGTTCACCGCAAAAGCTGCCACATCCTGAGGCTGCCAGTGATTACCACAGATCCAATAGAAGCCCAATCTATTCTGCACCTGCTAGGCCAGACATGACGCGTCTCTGTGCAAGATACGGCCACAGGCAGAGAGAAGACAGCTTTAGGGGCAATGGCGTGGGGGTGGCCATTTATATTTCTTGCAGAGAGGAGAGGAGAGGATCCTGTAAAGTAATAACTTGTGTTAACACAAACAGGTGATGAGATCATTTAAAGTTTGGCCCAATATAACTCTCCTATCCCATCATGAACCAGTCTGCATGGAGCGCCTGGCCACTCACAGATTACCCTGGCCCACTTTCACCCATAATGCCCTACCAGCACCACTTATGGGAGAGTCCCATCTATCCACATGTGATCCCATGTGACTTGCTCCAGACTCAGAAACCCACTTGACAGCACAGGCATGAAAAGAAATTAGGCTGGTCTCACTGAAAGGTGTTCTACCTGCTGAGACATGAAGATGCTCTAAAGGACGGGTTTCACTGCCAGGAGGCAGGGCAGGTGCTAGCTCACCCCTGATAGGGTACACTGTCCTCAGCAGGAAGAATGTGCCGCCCAAGAGGCACAGAAGAAACATGGGCATGGTCCCTCTAGGGACAGGTGCTTTCTATCTCTTTACAGGAGGTTGGACAGGAATCCTGAAGATACGTTAGGACTTACAGGCCTGGTGATGGGGTCAGAGGGAAGTGTAGGCCTACAGTGACATTACCTGTCAGTCCACAGACAGACACCCACTTCATCAGGTTCCCTAAATATCTGGTAACTCAGCTTGAGTCTGCATATATGGGCCCTCATTGGACATGGGGACAGAAGGCCACCCATGGTATCTGGCTTCAGAACCAGCCAATTCTAACAGTGGGATTTAACTCAGCCCTGCCCTTTCCTGGTGTGCCTCCATTTCCCCAGTGACAGCTAATGGCCCCAAATTCTCTGGACTGAGTTCTCTGGGTCATTCTCTTTGGCAGTTCAGGAGAAGGATGCCAGTTCATGAATGGTGTGTAAGGCTAGGTTTATTTAGGCCAGATCATAAGGCCTGACAATGTAGCATCTGTTCTGCCAGCAATAGGAAGTCACCAAAGTCAGCTCAGAATGAGCGCTTTCACCAGTTTCCTTTCAAGGTCACTCTAAAAAAGGGTGGTCTAGAAAGAGGATACGGAACGCACAGCAAGGACCTGGGTGCTGAACGCAGTGACGGCATGGCAGCTCAGCCTGGCCCAAGCTCAGGCCACAAATGGGAGCTAGTGCCCATCGGGCATGGCTTGTGAGTGCAGGGCAGGGTCCCTTCAGAATGGAGAGTACCTACTGGGAGAGGTGCAGACACCTAGCTGTTGAGCAGCCCAGTCGGGTGGCAAGGGAGCTGGTGCAGCAGGTGACTAGTGCACTGTGAGGCTGACCCTCTCAGCAGGACGCTGCCTTTCCTGTCAGTACGGGCACAACCAAGCCTGAGACATGGTCCACAACCCTCATGGAGAGCCCAGCCCTGTCCTGTTTCTTTTCCCCAATGCCCCCAGCCAGAATCTCCGCCTGTCTGCAGCTGCAGCGGGTGCAACACGTGTCTGCCCAGCTACTGCCTTGCCATGAGCTTTGCTCTTTCTTCTCCCAGAGCTGTTTTTTATGCAGACCCACTGGAAGATTTTGTTGTTGTGTCTGTTAACATTATTATGAATTTCTTTTATTTTTACAGAAACATGGCCAAATTGAAGCCAGACTTCGTAAGAAATACATAGGAGGTCCTCCCAGCTTTCCTCCACCTCCCCAAAATGCCACTTGTGCCCTTTCCTTTGTGGCTAACCAGATGTTCTTATGGACCCAGCTTCACATCAAAGCTTGGAACTCGTGGTTTATGTTACAGGGCCTGTGGGTGTGAGCCCGTGACGGCGTCACCCTTAGCTGCACCGTGGCTTCTCTATGTGGTTCCATTTCCCTGGGTCCCCTGAGATTCCATAGTGATTCATGTGGTTCTGGGAAAACAGGAGAATGTGCACAGGCACACCATTGCCAGCATCCATGTCACGCCTCCTGGGCCTTGCTGTTTGTGCACAGCCTTAAGGGATACGCTAAGACACCAGGAAGTGCCCCGAGCAGAAGGGGCTTCAGAGGTCCTGGCTCCAGAACCCCTTGGGATGGGGAATCCAGGCAAGGGCTGCCGTCCCACAACGTTCAAATGGCCGAGTGACGAGAAGCGCTCACTGCCCTGTTTGCTCACACTCCATTACTCTTCCTAGATGGACTAGCTCCAGTGGGAACCAGAAATATCCACAGAAAGTCCCCAACCTGTGATGATCCAATTTAATATTTCTCAACTTTATGATGGTGTGAAAGTGATTCAAACTCGGTAGAAGCCAGACTTAAATTTTTAAATTTTGGTCGTTTTCTAAGCTAACAATATGCAGCGGATTATGAAGGGCAAAGGGTCCCGTACAGCACACTCTGTTGTCAGCATTTTTGCACACTGGCATTCAATTACATGAGCTACTCAACACTTGAGAGTAAGATTGGCTTTGGGGTAGATAATTCTGCCCGACTGTGGGCCAGTGTAACTGTCCCGAGCCCACGTAAAGTAGGCTAGGCTGGTCTAGAATGTTTGGAGGGCTGGGAACTTGGTAGCATGAGCAGGCATCTCAGAGAGGATGTGGTCAGTGTGGGCATCCACCCCTGTTGGACAAGACCCTGAAGCTGTGACACAGCCTGAGGCAAGAATCCCGTGCAGGAGTGCACTGAGAAACTGCTCCCAGGGTAAACCTGCAAGGAATCAAGACGCAAGGTGGGGACAGGAGAAGCCAGCCAGCCCCATCTCATGTCTACCCTCCATCCCAGAGCACGTCTGCCCAGGTGAGGGAGCTGGATTCGTGCCTGCAGCATCTGCGGGAGGCAAAGCCCCTGCCACCTTGGATTCATGATTCAAAGCAGGTCTCCAAAGTCACCCCTAGGGGAGACACACCAGAGAACACAGAGAAGTGGGAAGACACAAAGCCCATGAGAAGGACCGCGGGGCACTTGCCCTGTGTGTGCTGCACGTGTCTGTATGGGCAAACACTCTGTGTCCATCCAAGCAGGGGGTGAAACCACAGCCGGAGGTCAATGAAGTCAGAGTACAGGGAGAGCAGGTTGGCAGCACACCCTGCCAGACTCAATCTGTCCACCGTGGGCTCTCTTCTGGGCTGTGTCCAGTGGCCTGAGGGGAATACTTCTCAATTCCCCAGGGAGCAAATAGTCAATGTGGACTGGCTGGTGGGCAGTGTAATCCAGTAACTACCTGTTCTGCAGAGCTTGACTAGAGGCAGTGAGATGTGTCCCTGATAAATGACCGCTGCACCAAACCAGGTGGGAACAGCAGCCCTTGGCACCAGTGGAGGCATTCATATGCTCTAGCCACTCTCACCAGAGTCCCTGGTGGTGTTGGGACTTCAGGCCTTGACTTGGATGTCCCTTATCTCCCCTCAGCAAGAACCTAAGAGACCCACGCTTTCTAGAGAACTGGCTGAGCGCTTGGGTTAAAATTTTAAATTTATTTCAAATATATTTATTATGTTGCGGTTTTTATTTTGTAGGGTTCTTTTTTTCTTCTTCTTCCTGGTGCTGTGAATGGAGCCTTTTACTGAGCTATAGCCTCAACCTTTTTTATTTTAATTTTTTGATTTTGAGACAGGATCTTGCCAAATTGCTAAGTTGCTCGGGCTGGGTTCAAACTTGCTATTCTCCTGCCTCTGCCTCACAGAATATTTATTTTCTAGCTTTAAAATATTCATTTATGTCTGAGACTGAATGCCTCCTTTCTTACATATCTGGAGCCCACTGGACACCTATTTTTTTTAAAAAGCAGCACTTTACAATGTCCCAGACTCTTCCACACCAAAATGACAGCGGCCCGGCGACCACTGTGCACCTCACAGGAACATGTGTGTCCTAGAGGGGTAAGCATCAAAGGACACGTGGAGTTGCCAGCTCTGCTCCACTGTGGCCTCCACACCAGCCAACATAACAGGAATCTGTTTTTCAAAAAGCCAACAGTGCGGGGAGCATTTCTGCTGACGTGAGTGTCCCTCTGCCAGCTGGCCGTGCTGGGCGGCGTGGGCCACCTAAGGCAGCTAACGAGTGTGTGGCTCGGGACGCTTTGCAGAATGGAGCCAAGACTCATTGTCTCTGGGCTCCAACAGACTGTGGAGAGAGCACGGGGAGCGTCCAAAAGCAGAAATGTGTTTCTTCCCAGAGTTATGGTGCACAGCCCCAGGCCAGCGTTTGAATATAAATACCTCCGTCATTGGAATGTGTGAGCTCCGTGAAGCACAAAAGGTCTGACTTCATACAAGTCTCTCAATGAGCCCTTAAAAGTCTCCCCGCCTCACGCAGGGCAAGCTGGGCAAGGTCAGCCCGGATGTCAGCCTCATGGATGTCGCCTTCACAGGGTCCTGCTGCTGTCCTGACCCGACACACTCGGCCCCAGGGGACAAGGCCCACTCTCCCGTGCATGAAGCTCCGAATCTCTGTGGGTTTCCTTTAGGAGTTTGAGACATTTGATATTGAGTGTTAATTGCACAGTCTGGTCAAACGTGACCTTGGATTGTTTCTTCTTTTTTATTCTCCTACTAGCATGTCCTTGTCCTATATAATAACAACAATCAGCTTGAGAAACTGGGGCATTTACACACAGCATCTTGATCATTTTTACTTCCCTTTTCTCTTCCTACCCCTCACACCCCACTTCCCCTTCCCCTCTCCACAAAGTCTACCTTCTCACTTTCTTCCAGCTATCTTTTACTTTTTTTAATGATTTAGGTTTTTCTCATGTTAGAGAAACCACGGAATATTTAACCTTTTGTGTCTGGTTCACATTTTGCTAAGCAGAATGGTTTCGAGCTGTATCTATTTTCCTAGAAGTGATACAAATTTGGGCTGTTACTTCTTCATCAGGAGATCTTATAAAGTAATATTTAGCTGAAAATCAGTACATGTAATAGTGCTGGTGGTGGGGTGCTGTAAGGAAGTATGTATAGGGAATGGAAAAGGGGGGCCCAGTAAGAAGGGCCAGCTGCCAGATACTGAGCTCTCTCCCCTGCCCTGGAAAATGATTTGCATTGGTCAGAGAAAGACAGTGTTTCTGAGGAAAAGAGAAGCCTGAATCTCAACCTCAATTCACCACCTGGCTGGCATGGTAGCGAACAGGGGAGAGATCGGGAGACAGGAGCAAGATGAATAACTAGGTGCCTAAAATTACTGGATAAATACACATTAAAGAAAATCTAGCAAGAGCGGGGACTCTGAGTCAGGGGCCAGAGCACTCCAGATGGGCCGGGAAGGGTTGCCCTGTGATAGGTGGGTGGGAGCAGGTGGGGTGCTGGCTCAGCCAGCCTGCAGGCTGGCCCCACTCCAGCTCTCGGACAGAAACATAATAAACCCATCTCATCAAAAAGAATTTCCTCCTCCTCTCAGTAAAGATTGGACTGCAAGAGCTCTCAAAATAAATCCACTACAGCAGAGGAAGGAAGAACTCAGCAAAGCCTGCAAGACACACGCAGGGAGCTTCAGCTCAGAATGCGCCCAGGTGAACCCTGGAAACAGCCAGAGAAACCAGTAAGAGTTAGAACTGGAAATACTTTTACAGACTGATGTTTGTTCTGTAGGTCTTCTCCCTCTCCCTCTCTCTCTCTCTCTCTCTCTCTCTCTCCTCTTTCTATCTCTTTCTCTACCTACACCTCCCTTAGTGTCCCTCAGACACGTCTCTCCACGGGCCTGAGGACCATGTGAAAGTGGAGTCAGGAGTCTGTTTTCAGGTGAACACTTTCCAAACTCCTGCCTGGTGGTGACCAAAAGGTCAAACACATGACCCACATTCACGCTTTAAAGCTTCGTGGTAAAACTTGAGGTCCTTTGAGGATCCTCCTTCAATACTTCTCAAACAACCCTCCCCCCAGTGCTCGTTTGCCAGAGCCCTGAGCGTGGTGGTTTGGGAGCCAGGATGGAACCTCAGCAAGTGCCCTGCCCCACCCAACAGGTCTAAAGACACCAGCAGTGCAGTAGCTAGTTGGCATGAAGCACCAGGCCCCCAAAAATTGTATTTTTGGAGTTCCCCCCTCCTTCTCCTTTCTGGGCTCATCAGTTCTCGAAAGAATTTGGGAGGCCCTTTACCTGGACTTTGTTTTCAGTGGGACCCAGGCTAAGCTGGTCACAGACCAGGGTAGGGAGGCAGGGCAGGTTGCAGACCAGTGCCCAGGGTCCTGATGGCCAGCAGCGGATGTTCCCCCACCCTGGGGCAGCTGCACTGTGAGGCAGAGCTGGCAGCTTCTTCTCAGGAAATGAGAACCAGCCCCAGGAAGTAGGGACTCTTCTTCTGTCCTCCAAAGTCTGGCACGTGGCACACATCACACAGCAGGAAAAGCTGCCTGGAGACAAGACAAGAGCAGCTATTGGGGGGGCAGAGGAGGAGAGCGGAGGGTCCAGCCCAATTATCAGCACCTCGCCCCCTGTTGGATGTCCAGGCCTTCTTGGCGGTGGCTGAAGACAGGCAGGGCAACCAAATAACCAGAACATCCCTGTGAGACTCCACACAAACACAGAGGGCTCCTGAGCTCAAGATAAGTGCCCACAGGCTTCAGGGTCACAGGGATCTTGCATTTGCTATCATCCTTTCATGGCCTTTCCTCTTTCCTTTTTTCCTCCCTCCTTGTCCTTTTTCCTTGAAGAGCAAAGAAATTTTCTCAAGCATTCCCCCTAAAAGCCATTTGGGCGTTGGGGCTTGTTCCATCCCACAGTTACCTCCAGCAGACCTGAGGCCTGCTCACGGTGCCACAGAGTTCGCAGGCCAGCTGCAGCGGGGCAGCTGTGGTGAGTTGCACGGCTCCAGGGATGGTCCAGGGATCCTGCCACCACCCGAGACTAGGAAAAAGCCTCTATTAGGGCACTGGGAGCCAATGTTGGTTTATTTGTAAATGATAGCTATGTTTGAATTCATACCAGGCTCTGAACTTGATTGTTGGTTTCACTGTCCAAAGTCCTTGATCAGTGTGTTTTTGTTTGGTGTTTTGTTTTGTTCTCCCCCGTCTTGGAGTGGAATCAGGGCTTTTGCACCAAGCTATATCCCCAGCTCTTTCTTTCTTTCTTTCCTTCTTTCTTCCTTCCTTCCTTTCTTTTTTCTTTCTTCCTTTTTTACCTTGATACAAAGTCTCACTAGTCACTAAGTTGCTAAGGGGGCCTCAAACTTGCAATCTCCACAGTCAGCCCCCCAGAATGCTGAGCTGACAAGCACACACCACTAGCCTAGCTCTGTGATCAGTGAATTTGAGCAACATCCCTCCTTCAGATTTGTCGTGCTTGCATCTGCTGTAAACTGCTGATGCTTCTGTGAATACATATGTCTCTGTTTAGATAATCTAAATGAGTTTTAGGCAAATTGTTCAACATCTCTGCGTGGCAGAATCCAGCCGTACACAGCAAATCATTGCCCGCTCCGTAGGGCTGTTGGAAGGATTCGACAAGTAACTGTACATTAAAGCTGATAGCAGCATGAGGCTGAGGTAAAAAACCATGTGGTTATATATTAAAGATGAAAATCCTTTGTTTCTTGTTGCAACGGTGACGTCAGTGTTTCATTTGTCTTTCCAGGGCACATATGGAACTTCCACATTTTTGTACAGAATAATTTAACTTTTCCATTCTGTTTTTTAACTTAGGTGTTACACTTAGAAATGCCTTTTTCACCCCTGGAGTGTAAAAATATTCACCAATGTGCTCCTCAAATTCTCTTACCATTTCATTTATGTTGTACTTATCTCCTTAAGCCATCTGGAATTTATTTCATTGTGAGGTAAGAATCCAAGTCTAGTTTTTTTTTTTTTTTCAAGAACTGTAACCACCTATGCCAGTAACATTTCTTGCACAATCCATCTTTTCCACACGGATTTAATTATCTCTTTTCATGTAATAAATACTTAGATATCTTGAGTCATTTCTGAATGATCTACTCTTCACTATTATTCTGTTTCTGTTAGCACCACCGAGGCGCGCTTTTTGTCATTACCATCTGAAGCTGTCCTGATTTTTGGTATTTGAGGTCATTTCACTCGGCTCTTTCCCACCTCTGATTGTTCCTGCACATTCTTCCACGTGAACTTATCATCAAAAAATTATACTTTGGAGACCTTAGTTGCAATTTCATCCATAAGCCATTAGCCCACCTCCAGCAGGAGAGCTGCCACATTTAAATATGAGATGCCCTCACCCAGGAAAGTGGCTGCCTGCTTCCTTGGATCTCCTCTGAAGAGGCCACACGCCATCACTGTCACTATCTTGAGCACTCTATACTAAAGAATTCTGGTGTTTGTTCAAAGGAAATGTGTGTTTGTTTGACAATGATAATTTCCAGAAAAAAATAGTAAGTGTACATTTAAGTTTGCATGTTTATATAAATATATGCATACATATATGTCAAAGTTGAGGAATAAAGTTGGTTTTACGGACAGTAAAAATATCTAGAAAAAATATGCATTCTTAGATTTCTGTTTTGTAACCAACCATCTTCTAAAATACGTTATCTGTTCTGGTAAATTTCAAGTTATTCCCCAGAAAGACAATAAATAAGAATCATCATCAAGTAGTGAGAAGAACTCTCTGTGGTTTATCATTTTTTTAATTTGTCCTCATCCTATGAAGATGAGTCTGTCCTGAGCCTCACTCCTGAGCCACCCCTGACCCCCTCTTGTATGGACCTTTGCCTCAGCAGCAGGAGGACCAGTCACTTCCTACACACCTGGGTGGGAAGGTGACCTTCCTGCCGCTTCATGCATGATCAGCAACTTGGAGTCTGGGAGGAGCCAAAGGGAAGCCCAGAGCTGGCTGGGGGTCTTGTACATGGGATGGCTGCATTGTGACCTATATAGAAAGGAACCCCTTTATGGGGCCTAGTCTTGTCCCTTGAAGTTCAAGTGCCTATGTCAAGGAATATCATTTTTTCTCTTGATTGAGCAGGTGTGGGCTACCTCCATTTACAGAGGTCACCTTTATGAGACTCCCTCAATTTCCCCAGCACCATTTCCACCTCACTGATTCTAGCATTTTGGGGACCCCAGTTATTCAGACATTAGACAAGTTTACTACCTATCCCACAAGCAGTTCCTTTTTCTTCTCTTTGTTAAAATTGCCCCTAGAACTTTGCCTCTTCCTGTCGTCCTGGAGGTCCCTCCGGCTTGGCCGACACACCGCTGGCTGCTCGACCATCCTGAGGGGCCCATTGTAACACTTGCACAATCTTATTGCAGAATTGCCTCCAACTTCGAAGCCATGTTTCCTCCACACATGTGCTCCCCTTTCATCCACCTGCCTCTTGCCAGGTCTGTTCACCTTTGTTGTTCAGTTTTTTAATCTCTGATCCCATTCATTTTTTTCAGGTTATAAATCAGATTTGTGTTTAGAACTTACTTTGGCATCCTGTAGTACACACTTTGCAAAAGTGTATGTTTGTCCTTCTTGACCCAGGTATCAATAGTTTTTAATGTGATCACACGTTTCCACAGCTTCATTTTTCCTTTCTTTTCATAGATAATACCAACATGTAGCTTAATGGGTACAAGAACATAGTCAAAACTGAGTCATTGTCCCCAGGGGCAGAGAGTCCCTGCACCTGCCCTCGCCAAGCTAAAAATCACTTGTACACCTGTTGGTCTCTCTTACATGGCTGCCTGATAGGACATACTCCCTCCTGTGCCACCAGGCTAGCCCAGGGCCTGTAGCAGCTGCCTTCTGTTCCACCCCACCCTGCACCCCTTGCCCAGTTAGTCCAGGGATCACCCTTGGGTCCAGAGACTGCCCTTGGCCACCAGCTCCCAAGGAGTCTCCCAACTTTCCCCCACAGGTCCTCCCACTTGGTGTGGGAGTGTTGCAAGCAGGTGGAGCAGCATTTCCAAAATCTATGGCCACTTGCTGCTTCTGCTGAGGATCAGCCAGGCAGGGTGTAACCGGTGCCCCTTTGCAGCACACTTGGCACCCACTTCATGGTTTTTTTGACACTTGACTCAGGCCCACCCAGCTCTTCAAACGGTGACATAAGTTCTCCCATCTCTACACCTACCAGACCATTTCTCCTCAGAAACACAAAATCAGAGCAGAATCTCTGTTCCTTCTCAGACTCGTATCGGGACTTGACTTACTTAAGTATTTTGTTCACTCATTATGTCTTCCTTTGCCTTGGCATCAGCCCTACTCCCTCAGAAAGTCTGGAAACGCTTTTACTACATTTTCTTCTTGCATTTTCATGGCCGGAGGGCATGAATGCTTAGAAAGAGCAATGAGTCCTCTTCCAGGTACAGTATCAACAGGACCGGAGGCTGGGAGCATTTTCACAAAGAGAAGTGGAGGGCCATTCCCAACAGAGGGCCGGGGGAGCCAAACTGAGGGCATAAAAGCACACAGGACAGGAGGGCACCCGGAGAAGAACAGAGACAGAGGGCCACCTGCAGAGGACAGGGGCTGCAGGAGGTCGGGGAGCACCAGCAGGCGGCACTGGGGAGGCCAGAACCCAGAGAAGGCTGTCTGCTCGCTGTGATGTGATCTTGAACTTTTTCAGGGGTAAAATAAATCATGCATTCCTACCCTGCCCCCACAGGATGGTCCTAAAGGTGAAATTGAATCCTGGATTTGTGAGCAGTGTGTACACCAGAAAGATTCTAATTAATAAAAGTAATCATTTATCACTATTCAGCTGGTGTTCTTGAATTATGTTGACTGATGTATTAGTTTGCTTGTTTTTGTTGTTGTTGTTGCTGCTGCTGTGATGAAATCCCTGAGGCCAGATAGGTAATTTACTTTAAAAAGTACCTGGTATAGAGGCACATACCTATAATACCAGCACTCCAGGAGGCTAAGGCAGGAGGATCACAAACTCAAACCAGCCTGGATTATGCAATAAATTAGTGACTTAGTGAGACAATATTTCTAAATTTTGCACACATTTTTAAAGGGCTAGATATCTAACTCAGCACCAAGGCCCTGGGTCCAGTTGCTACACACACACACACGTTGACTTGGCTCACAGTTTCTGAAAATTCAGAGCATAGTGCTGGCATCGGCTCAGCTCTAAAGAGATGACGCAGTAGGTAGCATCCCACTCATCAGGTGAGCCTGAAGCCAGAGAGCAAGGAAGGATCAGGCTCACTTTTTTACAGTCATCTCATAAGAACTGACCAGGGTCCTCCAGGAATTACGTGAACGCCTTCCCAGGGCGTGCCCCCAGTGACCCCACTGCTCCTTGCTAGAAGCTGCCTCCCCAAAGCGCTCCCTACCTTCTAATGCCATCACAATAGGGATCAAGCTCTCAATACAGGAATGCCTGGAGGACAAACCACATCCAAACCACAGGGCGTAGCTGTGTGATGCCTGTCCTTCCATTTATATTCTTTAACAATTAACATCATTATCAACATCATCGTCATTATTCTCAGTTATTGAGCACTAATGATGCCTCAGACAATGTAGAGTATTTTACCTACATGATTTAATTTATTCATAATAAGAGACCCATGAGGTACATAAACACATCTCTCTATATAATATGTACTTTTGTGATAAAGAAACAAGGCTCAGGAAGTTCATGCAAATTCATCAAAGTGGACAGGAGTGGACGCAAGGCTGAACTCTGACCTCTGTATCTTCTCCCCACCCCATGCCCTTGGCAGATAGTGAGGAGAGCAGCAGGAATAAATGGAAAGACTTCATCAGGAGATAGCTGGGCCCCAGCAGGGGGAGGGGAAGAGCTATGGAACCTCAAAGGACCACCACTCTTGGTAATCAATGTCATGGCAGGATTTACACTTAGTCCACATGAATGACCACCTCTAGACTCCAGGGCCCCGTGACTGCAAGTCCAGCCATCAGGGTATATGTTGGGCTGTGGTACATGGGTGGCAGTGGGGAAAGGACACTGCTGACAGGTGGCCCTCTCTCTCTGTTCTTCACCTGGTGCCCTCCTGTCCTTGCACTTTCCTGCCCTCAGTTTGGCTCCCGCGGCTCTCTGTTGGGAATGGCCCTCCACTTCTCTTTTTGAAAATGTAAGGGCTATTAGGAGAGTATGTCTTCCACTTTGGTGGAAAATGCAGGGCATTTATGCATGCTTTGGAATTAAACATCTGTCCCCAGTATTGTGTGACAGCAAATATTTTTTCCAAGTTTTTACAAGTCAGTGAAATTTCTATTTTTTAATGTAAAAAACAGATCATGGATAAATCTGACACCACTAATGAAAAGCCTCAGTTCACTGAAAGCAGATGATCCAGGCCCGCCCCACGCTTATGAGGAAGCTCCACCAGAGTTCCCTATGCTACGGTCCTGTCTGGGCATCCAGGTGCTGCCTCTAACCCTGGGTGTGGGCAGCTAAGAATCATTGCTAACCTAATTGCTGTACCAGTGAAGAAATGAGGAACTTAACTGGCCCTATGAATCATCTTTGAGTATTGATTGCACGACGGCCAACCATAAAGTGAACTAAAGTCCCCAGCGTGGTCCTAAACATTCCCCTCACACGCTCACGTGCAGTGAGGGAACTGCAGTCAATGCCACTGGCAACCTCCACTGAAGATTACTTCTCATCTGATAAAATATCAATAAAATCAGCAGGAACATACATCCATATGCCCTCTAGATCAGAGGTCAGATCATACATGAATTTGTTCTGGAATACAACTGTAGGTACCTGATATTTTGCCAACACTAGTCAAAGCCTTCTGAGCCAGGCTAGTACTCTGCACGCAAATTGCCTTCCTTCCCCAACCTCCTAAAATCACGTAAGTCTCACTTTAGGTTCTATTGTCTCAATGCCAAAAATGCTGTTTGAAATAACCTGTGTGACAAAGGTGATACTTGCACAGTGGTTCATTTTGTCACAGGATAGCAGGCTCCAGGGCAGATCCTCCTACTACTCTCCCACCAGCTTCACTGTCACCATCCCCACTCACCAGGTAACAAGATGGGCCTTGGTTACTTTCCAAAAAGAACTGCGTCTTCTTTGTGACGAGGAGTAACCAGTAGCCAGAGTAACTGACAGCCTTTGCGGAATACAGCACCTCTGTGCTAAGCGCCGGACTTGCTCAGCCCAGTACATTCAGCGATCCAGCCAGGACAGCGGTGGCCAGCTGTGGGGTGACCCAGAGTCCAAGGCCGACAGAGAAGGAGGTCTTGTGAACACGTTCTTAGAGGCCACAATTTAGGTACATAGCACAGAGAGGGTAGAATCGCCTTTGTAAAATTACATCTTACTGCGAGTTCGCAAAGCCTGGCTGCTGGCTCATAGGCCATAAACTAAGTCCTGAGGCTGTCACCTGGCTGGCCTAGAAAAAGGTGGCAGAAGCAGGATCCCTCCTTCCAGAGAACATCTCAGGAGGCTGAAGGCCACTGCTCTCAACCCCTGACCTCAGGAGAGCTCCTAGCTGAGATTCTTTGTAATTAATTCTACTTAACTGCTGTAAAGTGGTGACAACAGAACTTAGTTTATGATCTCATTTATCACCCTCCCTGTCACTAAAATATGAGATGCAAATGCCCCACCCAAATATTTGAAGAAAATCCAGTGAATGAAAAGTATAAATTCCTTCCTCAACATCCTTGGCTTGCAGAGTTGTCATTATGGGGTGGCTCTGAGCACTGGCTTCCCTTCATTTCATCTGGGACTCGCCTATGAAGCAAGAAAGGAAATAGACTCAAATTAGATTTTTTTCTTCAGAAATCTATCTCCTCCTAAGCCAAATTAAATGCATGTATTCCATTAATATGTGGTAAGAGATTAAAATGATGATAGACCTGGCTGGTCTTTTAGAACAACAGTGGCAATTGTTTGCCTGTGGGAAGAAAGCACTTCTGAGTTTAAACACTCTGAAAATAAGAATAAACATTCTTATGACTCATGGATGAGTCATACAGTGAGACATTTTTTCCCAAGTCTCTGAAAAACCAACATAGTCAAGGTGCTTGTTGGCTTTGCTGACTTACACTAGCCCCGACTGCCAAAGTGGACCTCACTCAGCTGGCCAGCTTGCCCACACTCAATGGGCATCAAACTGACTCTTCGAGACATGACAACAGCAGATAAGCCAGAGTGGACACTCATGGTTACACAACTCAGGGTTATACCCTAGCTTTTGACAGAAGGTCATCTGGTGTTTCTAGTAATTGCACAAATTCCTCCAGAAAAGGCTTTCTGATCTTTTTTCCTCCAGGAAACAGAAATAAAACAACCTGTGGCATCTTCAGGAGTCATGTTCGGGATCAACACAGGCAAGGGCTTCCAAACAAAGCTGTTCTCCATAGTACCCATGCTTTACCTGCCCCAAAGGCACAGCAGTGGGACCTGGCTAAAAAGGGGCCAGGAATAATCGGAAGGAATGAACCTCTGCAGTCATTGCTGATGGCCTCCCCACGGTGCCCATGGCCTCCAGCTAGAGGTGCTTGAACCTCTGTCCTGAGTTTTTCTTTGCAAGGACAATCAGGCCAGAAATTCCAGTGAGTTGAGAGTCCCTAGGAACATGCCCCTGGCAGCGACTGCTAAGAGCAGATGGGTAGATGCCCCAGCTCTCTCACCCCCTGGGGGGCTAAGACACACACTCCAGCTGATCAGAGAGTGGAAACGGGCCTGAGAGCCCTCTCCTTGTCTCACTTTGCACTCACCTTCAGCAGGCCCTGGAATCGCCACCAAAGCAAATCCTTGTCTCCAGGCCTGCAACTCGGGAGCTCAACTAAGGAGGGGGTGTGCAATGAGGTGGTGAGACTTTAAGGACAAAAAAAATCTGAATCTTCCCCTGGAACTTTGAAGATTAAATGTGAGAAGAAGAAAGAGTTGATTGATGATGGTTGAAGATGAAGAGACTGAATCCAGGATCAACTGAGCGACCTCTGGCTATGCCCAAAGACCTGAGAGCACTTCCTCAGGTGTGATGTGACACCCAGAGGGATGTCCTGCCACTCCGGCAGAAGTGCCACCTGGCCAGACTGCAGACCCTGAGTCACAAAGGTGATTGTCTTTGAAACCATTGCAGCCTCTTCTTAGACAGCCATCTCACTCAAACTTGTTCTTAATCTCCAAAGGTTTAATATGATCCTATAAATATATATTAAATACACAATAATAATGGCATTGCAAATCAATAGGGAACACATGGGTTATTTGCTTTTTTTTTTTCCCCACAAACATTTGTTGAGCACTTTACCAAGTCCCAGGTAGTGGGGCATGAACAGCCCAGAAGCTAATGGTGGAGAAGCAGACCCATAAAGGTATAACGTAAATCAGGGTGAGGTTTACCTCTGTGACCTTGGGTCACATACTACTCTAGGTTCTCTCTCTCCCTCTCTCTTTTTAATCTGTAAATGTGGACACTGTACTGCGTCACTTCCTGTGTGTTCTCTGCAGAGCCCAGCTGTTTTTTGTGGAGGTTCTGTGCACCAGTAGCCAGGGAAGGAAAGGACGGCTGGACAACCGAAGAGTCACAGCGCTGGCCGACAGAACAGCAGCGCTTCCCTGGGTGCACGTCCCTTGGGTTACTTACTAAGTGGGTTTACATAACTAACATCTATAAAGTCATGAAGTTAAATATGTCTTAATCTAAAATCATTTCAATTGTGATTAAAATATTCAACATCAAAGAAAAATAAACTTATGAAATTTCTAAAAGGGATGATAGTATATTTATGATAGTTTATTATAAGTTTATTATATAATAGTTTATCTATAATGATAAGATAAATAATAGTTTATTTATAATGATAGTTTAATCATAAATGAGATAAAGAATTTAAAAATTAGTCTTGAAAGCAAAGCACATAAAGAGAAAAATTGATAGATTACTTTAAAACGTAAAATGTGGACTGAGGATATGATATAGCTCAGTGTTAGGGCTCAAAGAAAAGAAATAATTTTGAAAAATAAATGTAAACTCTTTTTATGTCACCAATAAGATAAAAAGGGAAATAACTAGATAGAAGCAAGATTTGCAATATCCAAGGCAAATTGTTAATGGTCTTAATATACAAAGAAGTTTTAAAAAGCAATAAAAGGAATAAAAAATATACACATACATATACATATATAGGTAATATAAGTTAGGGAAAATTTAATACAGTATTACTAGCAACTAGAGACAATGTCATATTTTATTATCAAAAAGAAAAATCCTGTTAAATGTCCTAAACTGGTGAAAAAATATGGGAAAATAAGGCAATACTACCCTCCGGGAGGAAGGAGACATTATACTAACTTGAGACTGACAATACATTTGTGTTGAGTATATCAGGTTATATCCTAAGAAGTCTGATCTTTTTCTCTTCCACGTTTAAGCTATGTCCAAAAATAAATAAATAAATAAATAAATAAATAACACATTGTAAATATATTAACAGTGAAAAAATATTTCTAATAAGAAACTGTTAGAATAGAAACAAACCATCTAGAAATACAAATTTGATTAAATAAACTGTACTAAATCTACCCCAGAAGGTACTATATCAGCATTAAAAATACTGTTGAAGCAAAGCTTGTATTGGTAGAGAAAGTATTTATAAAACGTAGTTAGGTGAAATCAGAAGCTGGACTTGTGGGGGGAAAGAGTGCATAAACATAAAGGAAGTCTGAAAGCCACTAATAATGATTTTTCTCCGTGAAGGGAATTGTTGTGGATTTGCTCCACTCTGTTTTCTGACTTTAATAAAAATCTATTACTTTGGGAGTAAGAAAAAAAACAATCCCTGAAATTTCATTTTGAATGAAAATAAAAAGCACAAGTCATGTGCACATTCAACTAAGACAGTTTCAGGGGGATAAAATATTTCTAATTGAAAAATAGAAGAGGAAGGAAAGAATAAAAATAATTAAGAAATTATGAATGAGAACAGTACCATTAATAAAATAAAGCCATGTGTTTTCTGAAGGGGCAATAAACAGACAGGCAGGCAGGAGAAAACGTGCACACGGGCCGTGATCTCAGTTATGTTTAAAAGCATAGAAAGTACTCAGGCGTAAACATGCCAAGATGTTAAATGCCACATCTGGGCCTTGCACCCATATTTTTTCTGCAATTCATACTTCCATTTATTTTCAAAATATTGTACAGGGAAGCTAAGTTCCTTTTACAATCTTAGGTTGATAAGAGAAAAGTTAATAAATAGAGTTTTAAGGGAAAATGTTGGAGGTAGAAATGATGGATGGTTAGAAAGGGGTGAGGTAAAAAAAAAAAAAAATTGAAGTCAGCTCTGATGAAATTCCAGGTCCAAAAAATCATTCTCTTGCTCTCTGAGTTATGGGTTTGATTTTGAGTCCCAAGACGGCAGGTCTTGAACTATGCGAGGCATGGGGAAATGCGGTAGCAGGAGCCTTGGAGCGGTAGGTGATGTGAGGAGAGGAAACACGGGCAGGTGTAAAGACCAAAAATTATAAGTACAATTCCCAAAGGGAGAGGAAAAGGTGGCTATAGTCTCTGCTAAGGATTGGAAGGAAGGATCGGACTCCTAAGGGACTGTCATAACATCTATAGGGTAGCTTCAGGCTCTCAAGCAAGGTAAAGAGATCCAGCCAACCCAACTAACAAGGTCAAGCTCAACATGAGTGGCACGATGTAAAGAAGGACACGGCCCTTGAGGAAGTCAGAAACATGGCTCCTGTAAGCTGCTCTCATACATTTTTGTTTCAGTCTCTTTCCTATTAATGGCTTGTTAATTACTATGATTAACTTCCTTTTCAGGTTGCACATCTTTGAAACGTTATGAAATCAAACATTCATGGTATTTTTCAAAACACAATGATCAAACAGTTAAATCTGAAAATGTAGTAATTTTTCCAAAGTTTGATGAAATATTTTTGGCCAGGCTATAGGAGAAAGTCACCTTCCTCATACTTTTCTGATAAGAATGCAAAATGTAATTCTCCTATGGAGAGGAATTTCAAAATACTTCACAAAATTACATATCCAACCTTTGATCCAGCAATTCCACCTCTAGAAACAAATCCAAAATATACACTGGGGAAAATATAAAAACACATACATAGAAATGATCATTGTGATACTAGTTTTACAGCAATAACAAGAAAGTTGAAACAATCCAAAGTCTCTGAAAAATGGGACAAGTAGAATAAGCTATGGTATGCTGAAAATAACAGAATTATAAAAAGCAATGAAATTTTTCCATATTTTGCTATGGTGTGATGTTTAGGATTTATCGCTAAATTTAAAAACCAACATTGTTACCAGTAGCATCTTAAAATGATTTATTATATTGTACTGAAAAAATAGGATAACATTAAAATATATAAGCCTTTGTAATGTAGTTTGGATCTGGAATGTCACCCAAAAATCTCATGTATTTGGATGTTATGGATTATTTACGGATCCATAAATAATGGAGATTGTTAGGAGATTGGGACCTGGTCTGGAGGGGTGGATTATAAGTGTGTGGTGAAAGACAGGCATGTGGTAAATTACAGATTGCATGTGTGGTACATTAGGGGCTTAAATTTGGAAGGGGCTTAAACCTAGAAGGGGAGGAACACTGACATTGGACTTGGAAGGGGTAGGTCCCTGGGACAGGACCTGGAAGGGTGTATGCTACTTTCCCCTATCTCAAGGACTTGGCTTCCTGTTTGAAATGTCAGGAGGAGCTACCTCCACCTCCACCTCTGCCATATCATTCCACCACTCGGGCTGGAGTTCTGCCAGGCGTCTCTAATCTACAAATACTTTTTCTGATCCTGGGAAAGCTCTGTCCTTTGGTTTAGTTTCTGGACATTGACTCACTCCTGACTCATTTTTGGCCTTCTGTCTGAAGAGCTTTTCTCTGGCTAGAGTTCTTTCATGTGCTCCACCATTGCCATCCAATGGCTGTTCCCAGATCACTGTTTCCCTCTGAAATGCTACAGCCTGACCATGAGCTTGGAATTACAAATATTCAGTGACCTGCCCCCACAGAACTCTCTGATTCTACCTCTGGGATGGAAGATCCCTAGACATATCAGAACTGTGAAGTGCAAACAGCCATTTTATTACACTCTCAAAGCTAAACCTAAGTCTTACTCTTATCTCTACCTACTACAATCACCCTTACTAAAAGTATTGTTGAGAATTAGTAACACACAGTCATATAGCTGGACGAGTAGGAGAGCAATAACTGTATACCAATTAGCTAGAAATAGATCAGCAAAGTAAATTTCTCTATATTATCAACAATAATTTAGTGTTTCCATGAACAAATTTTTTTCTAATGTGCTAGCAAGAAACCTATATAGAAATCTCTGTTAGCAGTATACATTAAATAGAAAATTAAGAAGAGATTGGGTATATATATTGATAACTGGTTAGAATAGGTGTATAGCTAGTAGATATCAAGTAGAAACCTAGATACAAAAAAATCTGTCTTACTGTTAAAGAGGATATAGTGGGTGGAGCCTAAAAAGAGTAGATAACTTCTGGTGGTTTGGTTTAGCCTAGATCAGTAATATAGAAATCTATTATATAGTGACTATAATACTGATATAATAGAACATTTTGATAAGTCAATATTAAATTTAGTTCGATAGATTGAGGGTGTAGACTGCATCTATTAATATTTAGGGTAGAGTCATTATAGCATTAAATTGCCTACTAGATTCTGTCAATATTTTCTTAGCATTAGATAGTAACGGGAATGTAAATCTTTACTCAATGTGTGGCTGTTAATGTAACATTGATCTTCACATCCAATACAGACCAACAAATATTTTGTCTGTAGACCATGTACAGTTCTGTAATCTGTTCATCCTTCACTGAAAAGTGGAGGAGATTAGGTAACCAACAGAAGGTTGGTCATTGGGAAGATCTTCAAAATTGTTAGCTGAAAAGGTTAAAAATAGATACAAACAGTAAAACCTGAATGAATTAAAGGAAATTTCAAGAACAAAAATTGTCTAGTAAAAGAATCTGTATAGTAGAGATGAAATCCACCAACAATCAAGAGCTACAACTCACAGCTATAAAATCATGGGGAAATAAGGCAGTAAATCACCTGCAAAAAGGCCTGACACCCCAGACCCTGACATCATGGGTCCTGTAGCAGCAGACCTACAGGAAATGAAGTCAAAAAACAAATAGACCTAATGGCCAAAAGCTCAAGCAAGACACACAAGAGATGAAAAAGGGAGCTCAAAATGGATATAATCAAAGAAACAACAACCATATATTAAAAACTTAAAGAGTGTAAAGAAGAAACTAATAAAGAAGGAAGATAATACAATAAACAAAAGAACATTTCAGTAGAGATATAGAAAGAATGAAAGCTGAACATCAGGATATGAAAAACTCACATAAAAAATGAGAAACCAGCTCAAAGTCTTCAAGGATAGATTATCACATCTTGAAGATAAGGTGGATAAACTGGCTCACAGGGTCAGTGAGGAACAAAAAATAAAAAGACAGGAAGGAGATTGCTTATGACAGCTGATGGATGACTCAAAGAGAAACAACCTCAGAATTATGAAAATGCAGGAAAAAATAGAGGACAGAACAAAAGGTTTAAAGGACATATTCAATGAAATTGTGAAAGAAAATTTACCAAATTTAGAAAAAGAAAAGAATATTGAGCTACTGCAGGCATATAGAATACCAGATAATTTTGGCTAGAAGAGAATCTACCCATCACACATCATAACTAAAATGCTGGAGACTCAATACTAAGAGAGAATATTAAAAGCCATAAGAGAAAAACAGAAAGTAACTTATGAAGACAAATCCATCATAATAACTGCATACTTCTCAACACAGACACTGAAGTTCAGAGAGTCATGAAGCGGCATCATTCATGTGCTCAGAGAACGTAAATGCCAACCCAGACTGCTATATCCAGCAAAACTATCTTTCAAGATAGAAGTTAAAATTTTTCATGATTAAAAAAAAACTTAAAAAATTTATGACCGCTAAACCAGCACAGCAGAAAACACTTAAAGGAAACTTCGACAGGGATATGGAGACTAACAGAGCCAAAGACCCCAGAGAAAAGGAAAAACAGAAAGAGGAGAAAGAATTGATAAGAGTTTAGATCAAACTATTAAAATTGAAGTATCATAATGATGACAGGATGTAGCAAATATACCACTGTAATGACATAGAATGGTAATGGTCTCAACTCACATATCAAAAGGCACAGACTGGCCCATGGGATTTTTTTAAAATCCACAATTTGTTGCTAGTAAGAGACATGCTTTACACATAAAGAAACACATAGGCTGAAAATAAAAGAATGAAAATCAATAATCTATGCAACGGGACCAAGAACACAAGCAAGGGTAGCTATTCTAGTCTCAAACACAGCAGATTTCAAACCAAAACTGATGAGCAGAGACAAAGATAGACACTACATACTGGTTAAGAGAACAACTCAACAAGAAGACATCACAATTATCAAAATATATGCTCCCAACATTGGGGCACTCAATTTTGTAAAACAAAAATTACTGGAATTGAAAGGCCAAATTAGGCCCCAATGCAATTACAGTTGTGGACTTCAATACCCCACTATCACAGATAGACAGGCCAACTAGACAGAAAATCAACAAAGAAATATTACAGTGAAACTACTCTATGGAAAAATTGAACTTAGCAGATACCTACAGAGTGCCCCATCTAACATCAACACCATACACTTTTTTCTCAGTGGCACATGATATATTTTCTAATATTGTAGGCCATAAGGCATGTTTAAACAAGTACAAAGGAGTCTAAATGAGTCCTTGCTTATTTTCAGATCATAGCAGATCATCAGCAAAAGCACCTTCAGAAACTATACAAATACATGGAGATTAGCTAACTTATTACTGTTCTAACAATGGGTTACAGAAGAAATCAGGGAAAACATCAAAAACTTCCTAGAGCTAAATGATAAAGGAAACACATCATGCCAAAACTCGTAGGACACAATGAGAGCAGTCCTAAGAGAGAAATTCATAGCTATGAATTCGCACATCAAAAAAAACAGAGCAGTCTCAAATAAACAACTTAATGGTGTACCTTAGTGTCCCAGAAAATCAAGAACAATCTCAATAAAAAATTAGTAGAAGAAATTTTACAGATCAGAGCAGAAATTAATTAAATTGAAACTAAAAAATATAAAAATATCAATAAATTAAAGAATTGGTTCTTCAAAAGAATAAACAAGATTGATAAGCTTGTAGTTAAACTAACCAAAAGAAGGCAGGAATAAAACCCTTCTCAATGCAAGTAGACATGAAGAGGTGAAATCACAACACATATTGCGAAATTCAGAGAATTATGAGGAACTATTTTAAAAACTTATACTTCAACAAATTGTAGAAGTTGGAAGAAACAGATAAATTTCTAGACACATACAAAATAACAAAACTGAACCAAAAGACATAAAAACCCTGAATAGACTGGTAACAAACATGAAGATGGAGGCAGTAATAAGGTTTCTATTCACAAAAAATAAGTTCAGGATGAGACAGTTCATAGCAAAATTTTACCAGTTTTTCAGAGAAGAGCTAGAATCAATGCTTCTCAAACTGTTCTATAAAGTTGAAACAGAAGGATAATTGCCACAGTCATTTTTTGAAGCTAACATTGCCCTAATATCAAAACCAGACAATAACTTAACCAGGAAAGAAAACCATAGACCAACCTCCTTAATGAATACAGATGCAAAAATTCTTAATAGGATACTGACAATCTACCCCTGCACCTCGCCTCAGGGACCCGCAGCGGAGCCTGGGCTCACCGAGCACCAGGCAAGGCCATTTCGGAGGAGGCAGGTAGATATCTTGGACATCTTCCCCCTGCCCCTTGCCTCAGTGGTCGCGGTGGAGCCTTGGCTCAGCTAGCACCAGGCAGGACCTCTCCGGAGGAGGCTGGTAGGCCTCTCGGAGATCTTCCCTGCTGCCTCTCACCTCAGGGGCCTACTGCGCAACCTGGGCTTGGCTAGCGCCGAGCAGGTCCACTCCACAGTGGGCTGGTAGGACCTCTGGACATCTTGCCCGCCAGTCCTTGCAGCAGAGACCTACAGTGGATCCTGGGTTCGGGAGTAGGTCTCCTTGCCCTTTTCCCTGCTGCCCCTCAGAGCAGAGGCCGGCGTGGACACTGGGCAGAGCCTCTCTGGAATAAACAGGTGGGATTCCCTGCCACCTTCCCTGCCACCCCTCACAGCGGAGAACCACACGAAGACAGGGCTTTGCCAGTACCGGGTAGAGCAGCCTCAAAGTAGACGGAGGAGGATATCTGCCATCTCCCCCGCTCCTCTCAGTGGTGGTCAGCGTGGAGGCTGTGATCTCCCAGCCTCGGACAGAACCATGCTGGGGCAAGTTCCTAAGGGAAACTCAGGGACAGACAACCAGAGACAACCAAAGACAACAGAACCGTGAGGAAACGTGGAAATAAATCTCCTTCAAAAAGTCTTGACATACCAGAAGAGCATACTAGGAGTCCTGAAAATGCAGAATCTAAAGATGAAAACGACAAAAATTATGGTAGCTTCTGGGCTTAGAAATACATCAAATTAAAGCAGGAATTAAAACAGGAATTAATGCAGGAAACGAAGCAGGAAATTAAAGTCATACAGCGACAGCTGCACCAAGACCTAGCTAAGCTAAAAGCAAGCTATGAGAAGCAAGTAGAGGCGATCAAAGAAGAAATGAACCAGAAGATAAAGAAGGCAATACAAGAAATGAGAGAAGAACACAACAGAGATATAAGAAAAGTAAATGCAGATATTCAGAAAGTGAAAAATACACAGGTCACAATAAGCAACGGTATCAAACAATTTCAAAATAGATTATCAGACTTAGAAGACAAAATGATGGAGTGGGAACAGAAAGACCAGAAAGAACACAAAGTATATAAAGAAGAAAGTGAATCATTATAACTGACATGTACTACAATATGAATCAACCTTGAGGACATTAGGCTGAGGAAAGAAGCCAGTGACAGAAGGACAAGCACTACATGGGTCCACTTACGTGAGGTCGCTAGAGATGTCAGATTCATAAAGACAGCAAGAGGCCTGACGCTGGGGAGGACACTGGGAAAGAGGAAAGGGTGCTGGTGGTGATGGATTCACAGCGTCGCAAATGTACTTACTATCACCATGCACTTGAAATGGTTAAAAGGACAAACTTTGCCCAAATTCATTGTAAATTCTATGTATTAAATATACATATCAATAAAAATAGGGGGGAGAAAAAAAGGACAAACTTCATGTTCTGTGCACCTTATCACAATTTTTAAAAATTAAAAATGGAAAGAAAAAGAAACTACTCACATATCAGCAGTAAGGAAGCACCAGATGACCTAGGTGGTCTTTGGCCCACTTTCTGCTCACCTGGGACGATTCCAGGACAAAGCAAAGTGTGGGCACAAGCCAGGTCCCTAGGCCTAGCCCAAGTTACCAGGCTCGGAACTACTCTGTGGGGAACAAGCATTTATTTCCTCAGGAGGAGATGGGTGGACAGACTCAGTTTAATTTTTTTGTATGATTCTCCAACACATGCTCCTTCATTCTATAAATTAGCATAGTTCAAACTGTTCACCAGGGGCCACTTAATTATTATATATACATTTTATTAATATGTATGTATGTATGTGACACATAATATTTACATTGAACTTGCATGTTTTGTGCACATATATCACATCAAAGTTACAAACCCCTACCCCGTCTCTTTTTGACCCTCCTCTCCCCCTCTAAATCCCACTCCCCCCATTTCGTTCTACGAAATGACCATATTCTGGATTTCTCATATTAGAGAAGCCATTCGACATTTAACCCTCTGTGTCCGACTCACTTCTCTGAGCACAATGGTCTCAAGTTGCGAAGGGCCACTTTAAAGAAGTCAGAGGGTTTTGGGCCCACGGATGAAGTCCTGCCTACAGGTCATCTTGGATGGATTTCGTTTCTCACGGTGCTTTACTCACAGATGAGCCTGTGCAGAGAGCTTTGGCCTTAGCTCTGAATTAACTCTCTCTCTCTTCCTCCTGAATAATCTTGATTTCTTTAGATGGCACAATAACTGGCTCATACTGTACACCCAGTCACCATGTGGACAAATGGGGTACAGGCCAATACACTACTATCCAAAGGGGGAATGAGCTGCCTTTGGTGTCTGTTCAAGGTATCCATGCATAACCCAACTGGGGAGGGGAGATGTGGCCAATCACAAAATTGAAACAGATCCCGTGAGCCTTTTAGCCTTAGCTATCATCTGATCCAATTATCTGTATACAGCTATTTGAACTATGATCCCAAAGTGAAGTAACTCGGTTACTTATTATTGAGTTGTCAGAGAAGTCCTGACACATTTCACAACAATTGCTACTAGCTCAATTTTGGTAGTGCTGGGGTCAGTTGCATTCTGCTGCTATGTCACTAGACCGCTGACAGTTCTAGCTTCATTCTAAAAAACATTGAGCAATTTGCTGGGTTCTGAAGACTTTACAAGTTCAAGATGAAAAACCAAACTGCATTTTCACCATATTTTACTCTTTTACAGCCATACAAGAAAGAACTCATATGAACCTTGTGAAAAGTAGAATACAGTTTACCATTACAATGTTGTTCAAGAATGTCATTGCCACAGTGACGGTTCATGGAATTCTGTGTTGGTCATTCTGATCTCAGCAGTGCTTCTCAGTTAGGGAGGGCCACCAAGGTTGATGATGACAAAATAAAGTCAAACTCACCTTACAGAACACAAGGTATTGTAGGTTAAACATCCATCATTCAAGTGTTCATGATCACCTCATACATAAGTAAGCTTGATATTTGGGTTCCTCCTGAACTCAAAGAAGTTCATTTAATGGTGTGTATAAACATCATTAAATGTGAGGAAAACAATCCTTTTTCCCACCATTTTTATTAGTATATGTGTAATGCTTAATGTTTACAATAGACTTGAGTATTTTGTGCACCTATATATCATATCAATAATACAACGCCTTCCTCGCCCCATTTTTGGCCCTCCCACGCCCTCACTATCCCCCTGTAACTGCCACTGTCACACCCATTTGATTCTATAGAATGCTTGTGATCTGGGTTTCCCAAATCAGAAAAACCATGTGACATTTGATATATTTAATCTTCTGCATCTGACTTACTTTACCATTTAAATCACCACTTATTAGCTCAGTTTCCCACCTCTAGAATGGGCTACAGTGGCCATATCTTGATCCCTCTTCTCTGGGTTCCTCAGGGCCCTTTATTGGGGTGATATGCCAAAAGTTCTATTTTTTCTGTGTGCTATTATATCTTTGTTGAGATTCTCTAACATAGCTTTACCTACAGTTCACATAAGAAAAGAATAACTATGAAATTCATAAGGCTAGAAAAGATGAGAAAGAAAAAGAGAGAAGTTAAATTTCATATTCTCTAGCTGAGTATGGAAAGGTAAATGTTTGTACATTCAAAAGACATTCAGGTTGTCATTGCATCAATCAGTTTTCTTAGGATAAACGGACATCCAACACCAAATAAGTGAATTTCTACATTAAATGAGTTTAAGTCCATATTGAGTCAGTATATTGAATGAACTTAAATCTGTATCACATGAGTATATTATGCAATAGAGTGGTATGTTTAGTTATTTCAGATTTTTAAATAACTTTCATAAATTGTTTACTCACATTTCACTAATTATTAAAATTTTTCCAGATTTGCTTTATACTCTTACCTACCTATCCATCCCTAACTTCATGCATACGTATTTTTAAAGATTTCATACCAATTCTCCAGGTTAAATATAATTGTTATGTTTTATACACTTATATACTACTGAAAATAATAATTATGGAGGGAAATTCACAGATTTTATGAGACAGTTGGTACTGTTTTAGAAGGATACCAATCAAATAATTCAAATACCAATCTATTTTTCATTACATTTTACCTTTAGGTGTTTCCTTTCCTCTATATTTTTTGGTGCTGCTTGTCTCTCTCTGCTTCTCTCAAAGATTCCTCCCAGAATTTTCTGCAATTCTGGCCAGCGGTCACAAATTTCTTAAAGATTCTTGATCATTAAAAAAAATTTTTCCCCATTTTATTGATATATGTATGCACAAAATTTAGGGTTTACAATGAAGTTGAGCATTTTGTACATACACATAACTTGTCAAGGTGACAAGGACTTTCCCACTCTCCTTTTGTCCCTCTCCTTACCTACTCCTCCCTCTCTCCCTGCCCTACCACCCAGGTTCACTTTGTTTTTTGTTTTAGGTTCCATGAGATAGTTGTGATCTGGGTTTCTCATATCAGAGAGACCATTCAATGTTCCACCTTCTGCTTCTGACTCACTTCACTAAGCATGACGTTCTCAAGTTTCTTCCATTTGCCTGCAAAAGCCTCCACATTGTTGGACTTTTTCGATGCATAGTATTCCACTGTGTATAAATACCACAGTTTGTGTATCCATTGGTCTGTTGATGGGTATTTTGGTGACTTCCGTATTTTAGCTATTGTTAGTTGTGCTGCTATGAACATGGGTATACATGTACCTCTGTTATGTGTTGTTTTGACCTCTTTTGGAAATATTCCCAGGAGGGGTGTCACTGGATCAAAGGGGATATTTATTTTTAGTCTTTTAAGAGCTCTCCATACTGCTTTCCAGAGTGGTATTTACATTCCCACCAGCAATGCAAGAGGGTTCCTTTCTCCCCACAGCCTCGCCAGCACTGATTGCTATTTGACTTGTTGATAAAGGCCATTCTTTCTGGAGTCAGATGGTCTCTTAGCGTTGTTTTGATTTGCATTTCTCTTATGGCTAGAGATGTTGAACATCTTTTCATGTATCTATTGGCCATTTGCACTTCTTCATGAGTGAACTGCCTCTTCATTTCATTTGCCCACTTTTCAATCGGATCCTTTATTTCGGTAGGGTTACTTCGGCTCCCTGTATATTCTAGTTATGAGCTTCCTATCTGAGATGTTCGTGGTGAATATTTATTCCCAGTCTGTTGGTTCTCTTTTTACATTGTTGATAGTTTCCTTTGCTGTGCAGAAGCTTTTTAATTTGACAAGATCCCTTTTGTTAATCGTGGGGATGATTTTTTGCTCTTGTTGTCTTGTCAAGGAAGTCTTCACCTACCCCTGTGTCTTTTAGATATTTGCCTAATTTGTCTTCTAGGAGGTTCAGTGTTTCACTTTTAATGTCTAGGTCTTTGATCCACTTTGATTTGATGTTGGTGCATGGTGATAGGTGTGTGACTAGATTCATTCTTCTGCATACGGATGTCCAGTTTTCCCAGGACCATTTGTTGAACAGGCTGTCCTTTATCCATTGTATGCATTTGGACCCTTTATTGAAGATTAAGTAATTGAGGGTATTTGGGATTGTCTCTGTGTCTTCAATTTTGTTCCACTGGTCCATCTGTCTATTTTCGTGCCAGTACCAAATTGTTTTTACAACTATTGCTTTATAGTACAGCCTGATGTCTGGAACTGTAATGCCCCCTGCCTTGGTCTTGTTGCTCAGGATTGCTTTGGCTATTCTTGGTCTCTATTTGTTCCATATAAATTGAAGAATTGTTGTTTCAAGTTCTTTGAAGAAATTGTGGGTATTTTGATAGGAATTGCATTGAATCAGTATATCAGTTTAGGTAGTATAGTCGTTTTGACTATATTTATTTTGCCTATCCAAGAGCAGGGGGTGCCTTTCCATTTTCTAATGTCTCCTATAACTTGTTTCTTCAATGTAATGCAGTTTTCTTTATATAGGTCCTTCACTTCCTTGGTTAGGTTTACTCCTAGGTTTTTAATTTTTTGCTGAGCTATTGAGAATGGAATTGTTTTCCTGAGTTCTTGCTCAATAAGTTCATTGTTAGGGTAAAGAAAAGCTATTGATTTTTTAGTGTTAATTTTGTAGCCTGTGTCTTGGCTAAATTTTTTATTATTTCCAGGAGTTTCACAGTGGAGTTTTTAGGGTCCTCCATGTAGATAATCATAACATCTGCAAATAAGGAAAGTTTGACCTCCTCCTTTCCAACTAAAGATTCCCTTTATTTCATTTTCTTGTCTGATTGCTATGGCAAGTGTTTCAAGGACTATGTTGAATAAGAGTGGTGCGAGTGGGCAGCCTTGTCTTGTTCCTGATTTGAGAGGGAATGATTTCAGTTTTTCTCCATTTACTGTGATATTTGCAGTAGGCTTAGCATATATGGCTTCTGTGAGTTTTAGATGGGGCCCTTCTATACCTATTTTTCTCAGTGTTTTTATCATGAAGGGGTGCTGGATTTTGTCAAAGGCTTTTTCTGCATCAATAGAAATGACCATGTGTTTTTTGTTTTCGCTTTTGTTAATATGGTGTATCACATTGATTGACTTACATATGTTGAACCAGCCTTGCATCTCAGGGATGAGGCCCACTTGATCATGGTGTATGATCTTCCTGACTACTTGTTGGATTTGGTTTGGCAGAATCTCACTGAGGATTTTTGCACCTATATTCATTAAGGACATTGGTCTATCATTTTCCTTCCTGGTTAAGTCTTTGTCTGGTTTTGGGACTAATGTGATCCTAGCCTCGAGAAATGAGTTTGGTAGTATTCCTTCACTTTCTACTCTACGAAATAGTTTGAGAAGGATTGGAGTTAGTTCTTCCCTAAAGTACTGAAAAAACTCTGCTGTGAATCCATCTGGGCCTGGACTTTTATTTGTAGGTAGAGTTTTTATTACTGCTTCAATTTCTGTGTGCGTGATGGGGTTGTTCAAGATTTTTATGTCTTCCTTATTTAATTTTGGTATTTTATATGTATCTAGGAAGTCGTCCATTTCTTCCCAGTTCTCAAATTTGTTAGAACAAAAGGAGTTCAAAGTAATTTCTTAATCTGAATTTCTGCAGAGTCTGTTGTAATTTCACCCTTTTCATTTCTAAGTGTGCTACTCTGTGCCTTTTCTTTCCTTTTCTTGATGAGGTTAGCAAGAGGTTTGTCAACTTTGTTAATTCTTTCAAAGAACCAGCTCTTTGACTCATTAATCTTTTTTATTATCTTTTTAATTCCAATCTCATTTATTTTTATCTTTATAATTTTTTCTCTTCTACTGCCTTTTGGGTTAAGTTGTTCTAGTTTCTCTAGGTCCTTAAGGTGCATCATTAGTGAATTTATTTGTGACTGTTCTGTTCTTTTGATGTGTGCATTTATGGCTATGAATTTTCCTTTAAGGACTGCTTTAATTGCGTCCCACAAATTTTGGTATGGTGTACTTCCATGATCATTTAACTCTATGAAGTTTTTGAATTCTTCTCTGATTTCTTCCATGATCCATAGTTTGGTCAGTAGTAAGTTGTTAAGTCTCCGTGTATTTGCGTATTTTCTTCTGTTTCTGCTGCTGTTAAGTTCCAGTCTTATTCCACTATGGTCTGAGAGTATGCAGGGAATTATTTCTATTCCTTTGTACTTGTTTAAGCATGACTTATGTCCTAGGATGTGGTCTATTTTAGTAAATGTTCCATGTGCTGCTGAGAAAAATGTGTCATCAGTTGATTTTGGGTGGAAAACTCTGCAAACATCTGTTATGCCCAAGTTTTTTATAGTGTCTTTCAGCAGTTATATATCTTTGTGGATTTTTTGTCTGATTGATCTATCCATTTGTGATAGTAGAGTATTAAATTCCCCTACTATAATTGTATTGGGGCTTATGTGTCCTTTCAGGTCTAATAATTTTTGGTTTACATAATTGGATGCTCTAGAGTTGGGAGCACATATATTGATAATTGTGATTTCTTCCTGTTCTAGTGTTCCTTTAACCAGTATGTAGTGGCCGTCTTTGTCTCTCTTCACCTGTTTTCTTTTGAAATCTGATGAGTCTGAAATTAATATAGCTACTCCCTCTTGTCTTCTGGGACCTGTTGCATGAAATATTGAATTTGAACCTTTTATTTTCAGTCTATGAGTTTCCTTGTGGGTGGAGTGTGTCTCTTGTAGGCAGCAAATTGTGGGTTTTTGTTTTTTGATCCATTCAGCTAGTCTATTCTTTTTAAGGTGAGTTGAAGCTGTTCACGTTTAGGGTATTTATTGAGGTGTGTTTGGTGTGTCCTGCCATCATTGTAGTTTTTCCATGTTGTTTACTGGCTTTACTTTTTTCTCAGCTCATTCTCCTCTAGTGTTTGTCTTCTTTCCTCTGGGGTCTCTTGTGTTGTTGGTCTCTCTTTCACTATCCAAGTTTCCTTTGAAAATTCTCTGCATTGATGGCTTAGCGGCTGCTAATTTCTTTAAGCTTTCTGTATCATGGAGAATTTTAATTTCTCCCTCTAGTTTAATAGATAGTTTTGCTGGATGTAGTAGTCTTGGTTGGAAATTGTGCTCTTTTAGTGTTTGAATGACATTATTCCATGATCTCCTGGTTTTTAGAGTCTGGGTTGAGAAGTCTGTAGTTATCCTGATGGGCTTACCTTTGTAGGTCACCTTCTGCTTTTCTCTTACCGCTTTCAGTATTCTCTCTTTGTTTTGGGCTTCTAGTACTTTAATTATGATATGTCATGATGAGGATCCATTCTGCTCAATATTGTTTGGTGTTCTATATGCCTGCAGTAGTTCAATGTTCATTTCTCTTCTCAGATTTGGAAAATTTTCTTCCGTAATTTCCTTGAACATGACCTTTAAGCCTTTTGTTTTGTCCTCAGTCTTTTCTTGGACTCCCATAATTCTGAGGTTGTTTTCCTTTGAATCATCTATCAGTCGTAATGATTCACTTTCTTCTTTTTCTACTTTGCTTTCTTTATGGTCTTTCTGTTCCTGCTCCATCATTTTGTCTTCTAAGTCTGATAATCTATTTTGAAATTGTGCAATATCATTGCTTATTGTGACCTGTGTATTTTTCACTTCCTGGATATCTGCATTTATTGTTTTTATGTCTCTGTTGTGTTCTCTCATTTCTTGTATTGCCTTCATTATCTTCTGGTTCATTTCTTCTTTGATCGCTCTACTTGCTTCTCAAAGCTTGCTTTTAGTTTAGCTGGTTCTTGGTGTAGCTCTTGCTCTATGAGTTTAATTTCCTGCTTTAATTCCTGCTTAAATTCAATGTATTTCTAAGCCCAGAAGTTACCATAATTTTTTCCATTTTCATCATTAGATTCTGCATTTTCAGGATTCCTGGTATGCTCTTCCAGTTTGTAAAGACTTTTTGAAGCTTCTTTATTTCCACATTTCCTCATGGTTCTGTTGTCTCTGGTTGTCTCTCCCTGGATTTCCCCTAGGGGACTCTCCCTGGCACGGCTCTGCCCAGTGCTGGGAGAACACAGCCTCCACGCTGACCACCACTGATAGGGGCAGAGGAGATGACAGTGAATCTCCCTTCCCCCAACCCCATCATTTATTCCAACACAGCTCTACCCAGTGCTGGCAAAGCAGTTTCCCTGTGGCCTCCACTGCTGGGGGCAGCAGGAAACATGGCAGGGAGTCCCACCAGTCTATTCCCATGCATCTCTGCCTGGCGCTAGCAAAACCCAGGTTCTGCTGCAGATGTCTGCTGGGAAGAGTGGTGGGGGAAGATGGCAGGGAGTCCCATTGGTCTATTCCGACGTGGCTCGGCCTGGTGTTAGCAGAGCCCAGGCTCCGCCACAGGTCTCCCATGAAAAATTTTTATTTCTCCTTCAATTTTCAGGGGTAGTTTTGCTGGATATAACAACCTGGGTTGACACATGCTGTCTTTGAAAGCTTCAAATATCTTTCTCCGGGTTCTCCTGGCCTTTAAATTTTGCATTGAGAAATCTGCAGTAATTCTAATGGGTTTGCCTTGGTAGAATAATGTCTGTTTTTCTCTTGCTGCTTTTAATATTCTCTCTTTATGTTGTATTTCTGAGGTTTTGATTATGATGTGTTGTGGTGAGTCTTGTTGCTGTTTGAGGTTATTTGGTGTTCTATAAGCTTCTTGTACCTGAAAGTTAATTTCATTTTCAAGACTTGGGAAATTTTCTTGCACTATTTCATAGGTATGAATTCCTTTCAAGGTATAAATTCTTTATACCTTTGGTGCTGTCTTCTGCTCTTTCTCCCACATCCATAATTCTGAAATTGGTTCTCTTTGAATCATCCATCAGCTCTTGTATCCAACTACTTTGCTCATTTCTAACTTTGGAATCATACCTGATTATATCATTTGTTTCCTCAGCCTTATCTGCAAGGACTGAATTCTGTCCTCACAATCTTCTAGTCATCTTCCCCTGCTGTCACATGTATTTTTTTTATATCCTGAATTTACTCTAGATTTCTTTTTAGACTTTCTACTTCTCTATCAAAATGTTCCTTCATATCTTGCATTTCTTTATTTACCTCAGTCAACTTTTTACTTGTAGCTTCAGAATACTCAGTGAGCTCTGTCTCCACTAGGACCATTATTTGCTTAGAAGGATCCTTTTGAAGCCTGCTGATCATCGCTTTCATTTCTTTGAGAATATCTTGTTTGAACTGGTTGACTCATTTATTTGCTTTTGGACTTCCTTCCCTATGAGTGCCACTATTGTCACATTAGTTTCTGGGGTCTCAGTCATCTCCGTGGGTGCCATGTTGCCCTGACTTCTTCCTGTGTTTCTGGTGTTGAGGGACTTCACTCTAGAGGCTTAGCCAAGAGCTTTCTTTGACAATGTGTGGTGAAGAGCTGCAATTTCTCTTAGTTCTTTGTTGGGAACAGGCAGTCAGGCTGGACCTAACATTCTGATGGCCTCTCAGGTGTCAGAATCACCACCCGCCTGGCTCCCTCAGCAAAGTTCTCCTGCCTATCCTGGCTTCCGTCTTCCCAAGGGCAGGGCTCTCTACCCTTGCAGGTGCTCCCACTACACTGAGCTGTTCAGGAGGTCAGTGACCTTTCTCTGCTCTCTGCAACTACCTCTTCTGCCAATTTCTTCCTAGGCTCTGTTTAAGGGTGACCCTAAAAAGCCCTGATATACTCTTCTGGGCTGTCTTTTACTCTAATTGGTTCAGTCTTAGGCTTTTTTTTATGGCTCCTGCTTACATTATTGCCTGTTATGGCTGCCAACCACTGCTTCTGATCTGGACTCCAGGAGGCCTTTTCTAGGCGGAGAACATTGTGTGTTTGTAGTGTGCACTATTTGCAGGTTTGTTTTTCAGATGCTGGGACTATCAGCCGCTAACAACTCCCCTTCTCCTGGATTTGCACTTACCTCATCCTGAGGTTCTGTACTCCAAGTTTTCCTTTGTCTGTGGTCTGTGGGTGCTGGCAGCTCAGGACCACACTAAGTCGGCTGCTGTTTTTCTCCAGTTCTGATGTGTCTTCAGAATTTCTTACCTCCCTGTGGCCTCCTTTCAGTTGCTGGGGGGCTGCTTCCTCTCCTAGCTCAGTCAGATGTTCTGGGCTCCACACAGGCTTTCCTCCATCTGCAGATGCCTGTGGCTCCCAGCCATTTGCCTCCAACCCAAGGTGGCTTCCTAGGCTATTGTTTTTTCCCTCTACTTCTGATGTTCCTTCAGGATTTCTGACCTTTTCCTGGCACCTTTTCGGTAGTTGGGGCACTCCTCCCTATCCTAGCTACATTAAACAGGCACTTTATGACTAAATTCTCAACTTTTTAAGTGGGTCAATGAGGAGACATTGTGCTGCTCTGTTACTCAGCCACCATCTTAACCCAGAACTCTGAAAACAATCTTTTTTGAAGTGCTTGATAACTGGTCATGAGAAGTGGATTGTTTACAACAATGTGGCTCACAAATATTCCTGTCATGATGATTCACCTCAAACATCAATGAATGCAGACATTTCTCAAAAAATGGTTATATTCCCAGTGTGGTGGGATTTTAAAAATGTCATGTTTTTAGAGCTCCTACCAAAGAAACAAACAATCAATCTAAATGTGTACTGTTGGCAATTGAACAATGAGTCCGTCACCCAGAAACGTCCAAAGCTCAATAATTGTCAATTTTTATGTTCCATCATGACAACATGAAACCACACACGTTTGATTACCCATTAAAAATTCTTAGAGCCAAAAATTCTTGAATCTTGGAAGGAATATGTCACAACACCAACCATACTCCCCTGACATTGAACTGAACTTATACTCATTTTGTTCCCTTCAAAACTCCTTTTCTGGTATAACATTCAATTTCAACAAGGCTGTGACTCAGTTGTTCACTGATAATGACAAGTCTTTCTATGAATGAGAAATTATGAAGTTCACTGAACAATGACAAAAAGTTATGGAACAAAATGGGCAATATATGATCGATCTTTGTTCTTTATATAAATAAATCACCTTTGAAAACACAGAAAATACATGTCATGACTTTTCCAAAACCCAATCACAAAACTGTTATCAGGCGTGATGTCCTCCTGTCTCAAGGCCCAGTTCTTCCCATCAGTTGCAATACAATGTGGACACAGAGAACATGAAAGAAGACAGAATATATGCTGCAAGGAGCTGCTCAACTGAAAGACAGTCTGTTTCCAGGGAGGAAATGGCATTTGCATGTGGAGATGTTACTTTCTAGTACACTCATGCCATCTCAGAAATGAGAGCTTGTGTTCAATTCTAACACTAAGTACATGGCACTAATTACTTTTCATTGTTGTAAAGCAAATTATCACAAACTTTGCAGCTCAAACACTTCCATTTTTGTTCTTACAGTTCTGCAGGTCAGACGCAGTGAAAACAGGTTCTCTTCACAGGGTCTCAAAGGCTGAAACCAGGGGCACGCTGGACTTGGGTCTCACTTGGAAAAGCAACTGGGGAAGAACTCGCTCCACACTCACTCAGGCTTTCAGCAAAATCCAGATCCGAGTGTCTGGGTGATCAAGGCCCATGGTCTTTGCTGTCAGCCAGGGACTGTCCTTCACTCATGAGGCAGCCAATAGCCTTTGCCAGCTGGCTGCCTCAGGCAACAGTGTCTCTCCTCTTTATAAAAATCTCTCTTGCTTTAATCATCTGGCTTCCTCTGCCTCTGACCTCTAAACCCAGATTTCAAAGGTCTTGTGATTAGGTCATTCCTCTGTCCTTAAAGTCGACAGTGCTGCATAATCGCTTAATTTTGAGGGTGAAATCCACTGTACTCATGTAGTCTCATTACATAGAGTGGATGCTCCAGGGCAGAACTCTGTCAAGCCACACTGCCCCAAACAGCCCCAAAGATCCTAAAACCTGGTCTACAGCCTTAGCACTCACCATTACTGATGTATAAGGTTGGGGAGGACCTCAGACATCAGTGAGGTCAGCACCCTGAGTCTCCACTTGTTGGTGAATTTAAACTTCAACCTAATGGGGAAAGAAACAGTTGTTGCTCAGTCAAAGCATAGTCAATCCCCTGCTCTGCCTCCTTGGGTTGACTCAAATTTTTAGCATTTCCAGCTTTTTCCTCCACCTGCAAGAACCCTGTGGAAATTATTTCTAATGGTCCATGAAAAGATCAAGGACAACTGAACTCAGATGTCTTCAGTTGCTGTATTCTAATTTATTGGCAATATGTTGAGTAATGTTTTCCTGATTGTTTCCTGGTTAGGTCGCTTTACCAGATGAAAAATGGCCAAAGACAGTTATTAATTAAATAAAAATGCAACGACCAAATGTGAAGAGTCCAATCAATCTCTTTTATTCTAAAGTGTCTCTTTCCCTAAAGAAATGCTGTGTACAATAGAAATGTGTCATAACTTTTAACTTATAAATTTATTTTCAACATCCATCTGCAACCAACTTCTGGTTTCATTTCCTATCAAACGATTCTTTGAACCTGTTTTCCTTCTAAAATCATCTCAAATAGGCCCATATTAACTCATGAGTCAGATCACTTTTGTTAAAGAAAAACTGTGGAAAGAAAATTGATTCCATTTCCAGATTAGAAGAGGAAGGAGTGATGATAGGGTAATTTACGAAGTGTATGGTGTTGTTAATCGACAGTGCTTATCTGACCATTTTTTAGGCAATGCTCTAAAACCCTAGCATTTTTGGAATATACAGAAACCAGAGGAGGTTTTGGCACAATCTCTTTGACAGTAAGGAGAGAGAGAAAGGGAGAGACGAAGTAAGTTTCTCAAAATGGTAGGGCTGCCTAGTGGCTACCCATGAGGCTCCAGATGCCCAAGGGCTCTTCCCACAGCCAAGTTATCTCTCTGACCCATGGAACTGAACCAAACTCTGAACCAAAGCCACCTCCAACCCACTTACGGTTTCATGCAGATGATGTTGCTAACGGAAATACAAAATGACGTCAATTAGGCAGACTTTCATGTGTTACTGTTTTGAACAAAGACAGAACATGTGTCTTCACTTTGCCCTGCACAGGAGAATCCCCTGCACGAGCACACTTTGCATCGACTCCAGTGATCCATCACAGAACGGGCCATGCCGCGAGAGTGAAGGGCGCCACGGGGCGGGGGGCCAGGCTTCAGAGGCGGAAGCTCATTGCTTCCAAGAAGGGCTGGCAGGTACCAGGGCATGCCATTCTGCTCCCATTAGTCTCAAACCCATCATTTCTCTTAATCATTACAGTTGGTACTGGGGTTCTTTAAAGTTATTTAATGTCTTTTTCTTTATGAACAAAGAATACTTTGCAAATAACGAATTATTTGCAAGAAACTTATTTCAGTTTGATGTGTTGACACAAGGCATCAGTAGTTCTTTTGATGGTTAAAGAATAAAATATAATTATAAAAGCCTATACATTTTGTAAACAAGAGCTTTCAAGCACTTTTACATCTAAGACTGGGTCTCTTGACTTGGCACTATTAACATTGGGCGTCACCTAATTCTTGGTTATGAGGCTGCCCTGTGCACTATGGGATGTGCAGCAGCACCCCTGTCACCTACACGGATGCCAGCAGCACACTCACCCTCATTGTGATGTCACCAGACATTGCCAAAATTATTTGCGGGGGCTAAAATCACATTGGGAGGCATGTCGCTGAAGATGGGCCATACGTGTAAGATTTGAAATTAAACAACACCTATTGTCGTCAGAGCCAGGGAGTTCCCAAGTGTGGCTTTACAATAAAATCACTAACCAACCAAAATCACAGAATGTATTTCTACAATACAGACTAAACGGCTTCTTCAAAAGCAGAGCTGCCCCAAGAACTAGCTGCCTGAGAAACGGGATTATGTATGGACAGGAAACTTCAAGGTGAGAAACAGGATCCAGGTGGCATAGCTAGCAACTGCCCTGGAAGGAGAACCATTGCTCACAGCGGGTGGTCATGGGAGGTCTCCATCAGATAGGCAGGGGCACACAAAGAGGCCATTTCCTACAGAGCGATCACAGCAGAAAGCACTGCTTCCTGTCACATAGATTTCTGGGTTAATTACAATAATAATGTTACATTGTATAAAATTTGGATGGCATGTAAAAGTAGAAAGACACATAAAAAATAATCACTCCCAATCTTATTAAAAATTGCTTTTGATATTCACATATACTTTTGTCCACAAGATGGTCTGTGCACATTTTTTGCTGTGTGAAGAACTCCTTTGTTTTGCTTTAAAAGTCTGCATTAGGGAGCTTTGTCCTGCATTGAGGAAACTCTTTAGAAGCAAAATGTATCATAATTCAATTAACCATATGCAAAAGAAAAAAGATAAACCATGTGTTTTCCTTTTGTACATATGTTTAAAACTTACACATCTGTAAGGCAACACACAGTAAGAGTTCAGGAACTCGGTTGTTGGTGTTGTTATTGCTTTATAGAATTGCTTCCTTGACGAAAACGTAAATTCTTACCTGCAGTGAAATGAAGCCTGTCTCACAAGACCTTCACTACCATTAAATATTATCATCACTTCATTTTTGCAATTTAGTGAGTGAACATAGCATTAATTGTAACCTTAATTGAATTTTCTTTTTCCCATTTTTATTTTTTAATTACATATCATCTCCCTTTCCCCTTCCCACTTTCTCACCCCTTTCCCTTTCCACAATGTCCATCTTCTTAGCTCCTTTGTAACATGTACAGTTTTTGTGTCTTATCTGAATTTTCATTCCTTTACTCTCACTGGGAGTGAATATCTGGGTTATTAAACACTTTCTAAAATAGACGAGCTGTGACCCTGTTTTGGAGCTCTTGGAGGCTTTCCTTCTTTACCTACTTGCATGAGATCTTCTCTTAACAAAGACAGTAGATATTAACCTCTGTCTGCTACTGGTACTTGTTCACAATTTTCTTTTTTCCTTAGTCAAACAATTAAACACAGATTTTTCTTTAGGACCTCAGAGAATTCTCAGGTAAGCTGAACTTTTCAATAACACTCTAAAACACAGGACAAAAATCTATTGCTATAAGGCAGTTAACAGAACCAGCTCATGGGAATTCGTCTTCCATGAAAAGGGAGAAAGTGGAATGATTTGAAAGGGGTTTTAAAATGTTATATTTTATGGCAACAGAAGGGAGAGTGACCATTATATGAGAACAGAAAGTTGAATTTTAAGAAGGATCCATTTAGAAATCCTAAACACACACACACACACACACAGAGAGAGAGAGAGAGAGAGAGAGAGAGAGAGAGAGAGAGAGAATAATAGAAACAAACAGCCCCAAAAAATCAGCATGGGCCCTAATCCTTTTGCTGCAATGTTCAGATGTAGCCATATGAATAAATAATTCTATTCACTGACTATGACATTTGAGTTGCAAGAAAAGATACAAATAACAGGGTTGTAGAATATTTACACCAAAAAAATAGGCTGACAGAGCACCATTTTTCTAGGCAATTTGAGGAAAAGAAACAGCAGTCTAATTACTGAGTGTGCAGCATTATGCCCCTGCAGTGTCCAGAAAAGGGGATGGATGTTTGCAAAAAAACACAAACCACATGCTTTTATAATCCATGTACCAGAAATCCAGCAATGTGTTCTGTTCTTCTATTTGACAATTACCATTCAAAAGTAAAACATGAAAGATCTCATCAGTATTCCAGAAAGAAAGTTTAGAAAAACAGATTCTATTTGATCTAAACTTAAATCTAATTGATATCAAGTACTATGTTTTCCCATTTTATTGACATGTATAAGTGCAAATTTCAAGGTTTACATTGATCTTGAGCATTTTGTGCATATACATATCTTGTCAGTGTAACAAAACCTTCCTCGCTCTCCTTTTGACCCTCTCCCTACGTACCACCCCAGGTCTCTACTCCACCCCCACCCCCAGTTCCTGTATTTTTCACTTTAAGTTCTGTGACATCATGTGATCTGGGTTTGTCATATCAGAGAGACCATTCGATATTTCACTGCTTCTGACTCACTTCACTAAGCATGATGGTCTCAAGTTTCTTCCAATTACCTACAAAAGCCTCCAACCTATCTCTCTTTATAGATGAGTAGCATTCCATTGTGAGTAAATACCACAGTTTGTGTATCCATTGGTCTGTTGATGGGTATTTTGGTGTCTTTCACATTTTAGCTATTGTTAGTTGTGCTGCTATAAACATGGATATACATATATCTCTGTTATATGTTGTTTTTAATTCTTTTGGGAATATTCCCAGGAGATGTATTGCTGGATCGAAGAGGATATTTATTTGCAATCTTTTGAGAAACCTCATACTGCTTTCCACAGTGGTTGTACCAACTTACATTCCCACCAGCAGTGCAAGAGTCAAGTACTATGTTTTGAGTAATTTTTGTTAAAATTCAATGTAGTGGTAAACTTATAATCAAACAACACAGGTTTAAAGTAAAAAACAATGTCATTTATATACAAAATAAATCAAAATGTTGCTACGTAATGCAAGTAAGTCAATATATCAACTTTTTATTTTCAAGTTTTTGACACATTTTGAAGAAATTTTAAAATCTTTAACACAGTTAAAGAGTTAAATTGTGTAGTAGACATAACTAAAGAGAAAATCAATGAACTAGAGCACAGACCAAAGGATACCACTCAAAGGACAGCATAAAGAGATTTAAAAGTGAGCTCAGAAACATGAAGTATTGATTGGAAGGCTTCCAGATACATGTAATAGGATTTCCAGAAGAGGAAAGTACATAGCAACAGAAAATCACCTATAGTTTAATAACAAGTCCTCGAGCTGAAGAAGTTATTGAGAGACCAAAAAAAAAAAAATCCATTTTAAAAGGAATCCACACAGACATATGATGAGAAACATGAGGGAGAAAAATAGAATAGTTATGATATCAGGAAGTGCTATGGTTTGGATCCAGAGTGTCCCCCAAAAGCCTCACATACTAGGATGTTGTTGGATAGCCGGAACAGTGTGCTATGTGCTATTGATAGGTAGGGTCTGGCTGGAAAGGGAAGATGCCTGGGGCTTGAACTGCAGGGGTTGAGTCAGCTTGTTGAGATTGTCAATTGCCCAGGGCAGAGCTTTTAGGGGTGTGTTGTTGACTTGTGGGCCAGAAAGTGAGGGAGAGACACCCAGGAAGGAAGGAAGAAGAAACGTTACAGCTTCTTCCGGAGAAAGCTCTGGCCTTTCCTGAGTCTCCAGATGTCAGCTTGGCTCCCACTTCACTTAGCATTCTGTCTGCAATGGGGTGAGCAGCTCATCAGCCTCTGTTACATGCTTCTATCCTTGATGGTGGCCCCATGAGTGGATTGTGTGAGATCTTCCAAAACTGTGAGCCAAATAAATCTTTCCTCCTTAAATTGTGTATGCTGGGTATTTTGTCACAGCAACAAATAAGTAACTAAGATGAGAAATATGAGGGGGAAAGTATAAAGTATTTATGACATCAGGAAGAAACAAACGAGTACCAGTAGAGTTCACTTTCCCATTGCTGGAACAAAATACCCTACACCTGCCACTTCAAGGAGGAGAGGTTTACTTTGGTTCTCGGCTCAGTCCATAGTCAGCTGGCCCCTAGGCACAAACCACAGGATGGAAGAGCAGAGCAGAGGGAAGCTTCTCAGCCTACAGCAGCCAGGAATCAGGAAGAGAAAAACAAAAGTCAGAGACGAGAAATCATCCTTCCATGGCATATCCACAGTGATTCACACCCTCCTACTAGGCCCCACCTCCAAACACAAGAGTTTGGGGGGACAGTTGAGATCTAAACCATAATAGTTCGCATTGACACAAATATGCTTAAATGCCTTCAAGTAATAGTTTCAAAGTTCTAAGGAAAAATAACCACCAACTCAGTTGTAGACTCAAATCAGCTGCTATGTGTATATTTAGACAGGCAAAGACAGAAAGTGTTGATGTTGCATATACCAGGAGTCTCCAAACTTATCTGTACCTAGAGTCACATGGATAGTTTCATAAAACAGTGATGTCTGCATACCACCCCAGAGATGGAGAGCAGGGGTGAAGTTTGAAGTTTTTCTAATGTGAAAAAAATGGCACCCATTGGCATAGATCCTTGAATTAAGTAGTCAAGAATATTCTTTAACAAAAATAAAAATGAATAGACATCAAGACATAGCCATAGGCGCTCATTCAGAAAGCTGAGCTAAAGAGTGGTGAAGTGAGTCAGATGTAGAAGATTAAATACAATAAATATTGCATGGTTTCTCTGATTTAGGAAACCCAGAATACAGGCATTCTATAGAACCAAATGGTATGATAGTGGGAGTTACAGGGGTTTGGAGAAGGTGTGGAAAAGACAAAAATATGGCAGAAAAGTGATTGCAATTCACAATGTTTAAAATGAACTTCAGTCTTTTGAACACTGAAGTTCATTTTAAACATTGTGAATTGCATATATATTAAGAAAAATAGGGAGAAAAATAAAAAAGAATGTGGAAGAAAAGGGAATAGTAAGATCAAAGGGAATTAAAGTCTTCCTAGAGTCGTCTCTTTGCGCAAATGGGTTAAAGTATGTGGAAAGTACAAAGCAAATTATTTGTTAAAACATTACAGGTGGCCATTAAAAGAACAGAAAAAGAACACTTTCTTCCTCAATAGTGGAGAAAAAAATAAAATAAAATAAAGTCTCAATCCATAAGAATCAGAGAAGAAAAATAAAGGTAATTTCTAAAAAGCATGCAAGAAATAAGTCCAAATGTATCTATATCACAATAAATGTAAATTAATTAGATTCATATTTCTGAAGATGCAGGGTTTTTATACTGCTACAACTTCTAAAATTGAAGTCTCAACTTCAAGTTCAATGGTTATGAAAATCTTTAGCCAGATTCATGGAAAAAATGGCCAAGAGCAAGTCCCTGGATTTGGCCAATATGCACTCGGGGTCACAGAGGGAAGTGAAAAGCACACAGATTTGTGGAGTCTTTGGTAGAGGTGGTGCTTGTAACTTGCCCTTATTAAGAGGATAGGGTGGGAGGGTCAGATCTCCTTCACTCTAAGGAATAGATTTAACTATGGGCTTTGGAGAGTCCAGTACAGTTTTGACGGTCTGCGGAACTTATCGGCAGCTTGTTTGATGTGGAGAGTGGGCTGCTACACAGAAAACAGTTACACCAGCAGATTTTGTCAGATGCGGGGCACCAGGGAAGTTCCTGTTCCAAATGTGGACTACACAACACAGATTAAGTTGAGGTAAGGGAAGGTCAGGGGTCAGAGACAAACAAAAAACATACCACACACATGGGGACACGTTAGGTCTTGCCTTACAGGGTCACTAGGAAGGACCAGAGACCTTAAACAGCAGAGCCTACAACGTACCTGTGGTCTAGGCAGAAACGAGGAGCTGGACCAGGGAAGTAGGTCAGTGAGGCACAGCACGAGAATGACAACGACAGCATAAATAGCTCTGAAACAACTTAAAGGCCTCAGTGGAAAGGCTTGCAAGGCCTCCATGGCAGACACACCTGCCCCTCCTCTCCTGTCTTCACAAGCCACATACATGAAAGACAGAAGCATCATCATCCGGCTGTGCTGAAGGAAGGGCCTCCCCCTGCTAGAAGGCTTAGCAGGGTGGATAGTGAGGATAAATGAATATTTTGAATAGGAGCTTGGGCTTCACAGCTCTGATATCTGAATTGTGATTTGTTTGAGGACTTCAGGTAGAACCTCGGAAGTCAAGAAATACTTTAAGTTAAGGAGCTAAGAATTTAAGACAGTAGACAAATCAGTCTAAGGCTGTGCAAGATCATTATCAAGTAATGCATTTAAGGAAGCAGGGAACAAAAAGTAAGTTCTACTGTGTTCATTCCATATACTGCTACATGATATTCAGCTATGGGCATTTTGCAAAAGAAAACACTTCAGACGCAGGAAAATGGGGCGGAAAGAGAGGAAACAGGAAATGATGCAGCAAGTTGATAAGCAAAAGTCTGGAGGACTTAAAGAATATTAGAAAAAGCATATTTTAAGGCATATCTCACTAGTAGAAATTTTAAATTCATTTTAAATGACTAAAAACAATAATCTCCTAGAAGATTAATAATCTTCAATTCGTACACCTCACAACACATCAATAACACAGTAGGAAATTTTCTGCAATTTTCTTACTAACAGATTGATTGAGCTTTCAAAATATCAGAAGGAACAGAAAATACTAAAATATCATAATGCTCCTACTCTCTCACAAATACAGACTGCAGAGTCTTTTCAAATATAGATGCATTTTGTAAATTGGTCACATACATAGTGGATCACAAAAGAAGGCTTAAAAACATTCCAAGAGCTGGAAGCAAACAGCTGACAAGGAATTTAGAAATGAAATTTTAAATTCATCTGAGAGCTCCCATATATTTGAAAATTGCTAATAATTCATGATGGGTCTGGAAGAAATTGTTAGGAAGAATATTAACACTGAAAAATGAATGGCAATGAAAGAATGATACACAAAACTTACAGAAAGTCGTTGAAGGGTATGTTGTAGTGATATATATATATATATGTATGTATGTATATGTATATATACATATATATATGTATATGTACATATACATATATATACATATATATGTGTGTGTATATATGTATATAAATATGAAATTTTTAAATTAATGAGTTAAGAAGGTAGATAATTAAATCAGTGTAAACAAAAAACACTAAGAAGGAAAATAATAAAAGTTAAAAATTATTGAAACGGTAAGTTAAAAAGTAAGGGGGAAAAACAAAAGTAATAAAATGCTGATTCCTAGGAGCTAGTTAAAAAATAAATTTCTGTTCTTCTTTATTGATCAAATATAAGATGTGAATAAAACACATTAGAAATTTAAAATAAGAGCAATTCTTTATAAGTAGTGATTTAAAAATAAATGGAAATTTTTATACTACTATAATTGAAATCTTATATATAGTAGACAATTTTATTTCTTTTTTAAGTATTATATTCTAAGAACTACGAAAAGAAGGAAAGTATCCTTCTACATGAGGCAAGCATTCTTACGATAACAGAGCAAGGTAAGATTGGAGGGAAAAAGGAAAATTGTAAAAGTAGATTGAAAAACCTCAGATAAAATTACTAGCAAATATAATCCTAAAATTTGTGAGGAAAAAAATAAGTCATGGCAAAGTCAGATTCATCCCAGGAATGCAAGATGGCTTAACATTAGAAAATCTAGGCCTAAATGCAACTCACCATGAAAAAATGAATGCAAAAGGAAAATATTTAATAACACTAAACACCCATTAATAACTATGGAAAATATTCTTGCAAAGTAGGAATAAAAAGAGGGGGTTTGTTTGTTTTTCATTGTGGTTCGAGAGATTGGACCCAGGATGCTGCACTAACCTACATCCATAGTCCTTCTTTAATTTTTTAAAATTTTGAGACAGGATCTCACCAAGTCATTAAGTTGCCTGGGCTAGATTTGAGCTTGTGATTCCGCTGCCTCAGCCTTTAGGATCACAGGCATGCTACCACATCTGGCAAGAAAGTGATTTTTTTTAGTCAATTAATAGATATTTAACAAAAATCTTCAAGAGATGTCCTAGGGGGGATACATTAGTATGTTCTCCTTGAACATCATAATTAAAGATTGTGACACTCCTCCTCTCAACACACGCACACTTTGATTCTCTTAATAGGTCTCTAAAAAACAAAAAAATTTAAATATGTACAAAAGAAGTGGAAAGCCTGGGGAACTATCTCAAACAAAAGAGACCGGAGAATGGCAACTAAATTCCATATGTGACCCTTGATTGGATCCTGATTCAGGTGGTGGGGGAGCTATAAAAGATTTTATGAGTTTGTTGGTAAGATTTGACCATCTCTTGTGTAATGGATAACACTGTCGTCGATGTTAAATCTCTCCCAATTCTGGCTGCATAGAAGAATGTGCTCATTTTAGGCTGCAACTACTGAAAAATTTAAGATCAAATATCATGAAGTCTATAGCTTATTCTCAGTGGTTTTGAAATAGTAATAGAGAAGTTAAAGGCTAAAAGTTCCTAATTGATGGCTACAGATTAAGGGCTTGTGGGTGATCATCTTTCACTTTTCCTGAGGTTTTAAAAATGGTTCATGTGAAAAGTCAGGGAGTGTTTTGTAATCTTGAAAGAAGACAAAGACAGGCATAACTTGCCTCTACTGAACCTCATTCTGAAACTACAAGACAAGGAAAATAAACATGAGGGGTGTAGGAGAAAAAAATTAGAAGTAATGTATTTTTATACATATAAAATCTAAGAATACAAGATCAATAAAAATAAAATTTTATGCACAAGTGGACACCCATTGAAAGTCACAAAAATCAAAATGCGCTGTTCAAACTAGCAATAAGAATAAACTCAACAAAACTGATACAAGATCTATATGAAGAAAAGTGTGGCATTTTATGGAAGGATATCAAAATAGTTAAATATATGAAAGTCACATTCATGAATGGTGAGGTACGACATCAGAAAGATATCGATTCTGCATAAATTAATTTTTACATTAAGTGCACTTCCTACCCAAGTCCCAAAGAGTGTCTTTCCCTGGAAATTTGTAAGTTGTTCCTGAAACTAACAAGGGCAATAAAGAGCTAAAAGTCAAAACCAGCCAGGACTGTAAAAGAATGAAGAGGACATTACGTCCTAGGCTACCAGCTCTCAAGTACAATCCAAAAGCTGAGACTACAGTACCAATCATCCCCTTTAACCAAGGTGGCCATATTCCAAGACCTTCGGTGAGTGCCTGAAACCACGGACATCATGGAATCCTACACAAGCTATATTTTTCCTTGTTTATAGGAAAACAAAGTTTAAGCAAAAGGTAATTTATAAATTATGCACATAAGATATTAACAATAATAAAATCAATTAATTATAACAATATACTAAATAAAATTGACAGCATCACTGCTGTTGCACTTTTGCCCACTAAATAAAATAAAATTACTTGTGATGCCACAGGACAATACGATAACACAGGCAAACACTAAGTGACTAACAACCAGGAAGTGTATACAGTGGGGATACCCTGAACAAAGGGATGATTTACCACCCAGGAAAGAGAGCAGGACAGCACAAGATTGTTGCTCAGGATGGCACACAATCTAAAACTTAAGAATTGTTTATTTCTGGAACTCGTCGATTAATATTTTTAGGTCACAGTTGACCATAGGTAATTGAGCTAGAGAATGCAAAATTACGGAGAAGAGACGATGGTGTTGGTATAGGGATAAACAAACTAACAGCAATGCAAGAAAGGAAGGAAGGAAGGAAGGAAGGAAGGAAGGAAGGAAGGAAGGAAGGAAGGAAAGAAGGAAAGAAGGAAAGAAGGAAAGAAGGAAGGAAAGAGAGATGGAGAGATCCAGGATCAGAACTTTTTTATATGTGAAAATGGCATTTGGCCAAGACATCACCTTTCTATGAATGGAAACATGTGGACTCTGTACTTGAATTGTTGAAGGGAAAACTAGATCTCTTTATAATCATTCATGAAAGTATAATTATGATTCTGGAAAATATTAATATTAAATAAATGAAACTAAGAAAAACAAAAGCAAACTTTAAAAAATTCTGCAACAAAGCATGAAAATATAATCCCTATAGCAAAACAAGGAAAAAATGTAAGTCATGAAACTCACAATGCATACATGATTGGCAATCCAACACGCTATAGAGCACACTCGTGCGTTTGGCTTCCGAACTCATATCAAATACTAGACAATTTCTGGTATGTCTTCACAGCTCAAAAGAGAGCACTGTACCTCCACAGTATGAAAAGGAGGGACTGGAACAAGGGCTTGAAGAGAGTAATGGTCTGGAACATCCCCAGCGAAGGCAGGTGGCTGGGACCCAGCAGATACTAAGAAATAGGTGGCTGCCCAGCCAGTCCCCAGGGTCACTGTTTCCTCCTATGGAAGTCAGCTGTCCATTAGGATCCACACAAAGAATGGTCAGGACTGAGCTCAGTTTTGGATTCACACGTGGGACCAGGAAAAGCCATGCTGTGGCTTGGATCATGTATTTGGAACGGTGAGTTATTGCGGGGTAGAGCCTGGTGGGAAGGGGCAGATGCTTGGGGTTTGGCCTGGAAAGACTGTGCTAACTTGTTGGGATTGGGGATGTCCAGGGCAGAGTTTTGGGAGTGTGCTTTTGACCTGTGGGCCAGGATGTGAGGGAGGGGCACCTACCCTTGGGGGAGGAAACACCCAAGTGGCAGCTTGAATTAAGCAAAGAAGGAAGAAGAAACACTGTTGCAGCTTCTTCCTGGGAAAGCTCTGGCCTTGGCTCCTACCCACTTGGCTTCTTTCTGTCTGCAGTAGGGTGAGCAGCTCTCCAGCCTCTGTCTCTGCCACGTACCTTCACTGTTGCTGGCTGCCCCATCAATGTACTTTGCGTTAGAGAGACCTTAAGAAACTGTAATCTAAATAAATCTTTCCTCCCTTAAATTGTGGATATTGGATATTTTGTTACAGCAAAAAGATAAGTACCTAAGACAAGTTATAATGCAGAAATCAGGAAACTAGAAAGATCGTGAATGGAAGAGAAGGGAGCCAAAGGCAGTAGAGGTGATGGCCAGAGTGGGCCAGAGGGGGCTTCCTGGATAGGCAGAGGTAGACAGGGGTTACTAGTGGATGGCCCAGCCTGCGTCTAGGTGACAATATTGTTGAGGCCACAAAGAGGGAAAGTGGCAAGACTACTTGATTCAGGGCTTCTACTTCCTTCAATAAATAGACAGCCCCAGAAGGTTTCCTTACAGCGTACAGGCTTGTTTCAGTGATGCCCAGGACAGATTCTCAACAGGACAGCCAGCCACTCTAGCTGGAGAGCTTCCCTGGGGTGCCACATGGATGCTGCATGGACTCCAAGTTCTCTCAGTGCCTGTGGTCATGCCTTGGCCTCTGCCCTTAAAACCCTGGATTGGGCCCAGCTATGTAAAGGCTATCCTCCTGGCTCAGGACCCCTTTCTATTTGGTTACCTCAAAGCCCACTGAATGCCTTACACTCCTCTTTCTACCCTATAGCATCTTGCTTCTCCTGGAGCCGCTGCCTCCAACTACAGGGACTACCCAGAGCACTGGCCACATGGGCCCCAGCACCCTCAAGGCTCACATTCAAATAAGATAATCGAGGAGGAAAATAAGGACAAATACTCAAAGTTATTTGTATGTGGGACGTCTTCCACATGTCCACTGCAAGGATGTGCAAGGTCTCGAGAAGCCACCAGAGCTCTCTATGTACCAGCTGTTGTGTGTGGTGAGTGACATGTAGCTCTCCTACTGCTGCCTTGAGGAAACAAAGCAGAACCACGGAACAAAAGGAGACAGAAACAGGTCACGTCCCAGAGGGCTCTTGCCTTCACAGAAGCATAAAATGTCCCTTAACTCCTGTCCTGTGTACTCTGACTCTCCCAGAGCAGAACTGCTGTATTGCAAAAGTTTATGGGCACCTGCGATCTGGAGCACCAAGTCTAGACTCTTTGGGGTTGTGCAAAGCCACTTTCTGCCCACAAAAGCCAAAAGAGGCAAAAGGCCACCAGAACGAGATCTAAAACATGAATACTTCAGAGTAGCAACCAGAGGTGTAGGCAGAGGGTCCTTCACTGAGGGCTGACCCTCCCTCCAGAGAGCCCCCAGCTCCTCCTGCTGTGCACCCTCCAGGAGGAGTCTGCTGGTGCATGCTGGTCTCTGATCATCTCAGGAGGAATTCTGCATAACAAGGAATTTGTAAAACGGAGATTGCAGAAGGCCCAATACTGGCAAATACTCGCAAGGTTCCAGCTGAGCTAGCTAAATGGTGGGAGGTAGAAAGACACATTTGTTCCTTCCAAATTATTAAGACCAAAGGGCTTTACTCACAAACAATAAAAGCCTTCTAGGGAAAACCCCGCATCTTCAAGGCAGGCTGGGATTCCTATTAGCATCCATAATCATTTTCTGCAGCTGTCCGATGAGATGGCTCCTGTTAAACCTTAATCTCCTCCATGTGGCCTCCAGCTTGGCCAGCTCTTCAGCTAAAAATAAAGTCTATTCATCAACAAATACTTCAGTATTGACTTGTTTCCTGAGCATGCCGGTTACCAGCTTACATAACCATGTACAATAAAGTGGCATTTGTAATGAAGTATTAAATCAAATGACACTCGGAAACATGCTCTTCTCCGGAGCCGTCGCGTGTGTGTGAAACGTAACAGACACGGACTGTAAAGCATGTGTGCCCCTGTCAGGGACAGGGCCTCCTGTGCTCCTCAGTTCTCCCCTCGAGGATCCACTAAAATGGCACTTCCACAGGCTGCCTTGCAGGCCTGAAAGTCATAGACTGTACCCACCAACACACAGTGGGGATTTCAGGAAACACAGTCTGCCCAACCTGGAAGAAAACAGACTTAATTTTTCAGTTTTGCTTTAATGGTTTGTAGCGGAAAAGCCAGCCAGGCCTGTTCTAAAAATGAGGCAAAGTCAAAAGAAGAGCTGAGTTGCTCCTTGCCCCTTTTTCAATCCAGCCAGACCTTTCGCCCCTCCAAATTACTTTTCCACGAGTTTTGGGGAAAGTCTGCTTGCACTGGCACCTCACATCCTCTCACCTGCCGGCGCTGCTTCTCCCATGTCTCTCAGATCTGGGTCACTCTCAGTGTACCTATGACCCCAGTTCTGCCTCTGCCAGCACTCCTGTGTCCCTAGTTTACCCTGGGAACTCCCAGATCCCAAGATCTGCCCATGTTGGCTCTTCCATGTCCCCAAATCTACCCCCTCTGCAGTGCCATGTCCCCATTGCACCCTCAGTGCTCTCGTGTGCCCAGAGCTACCCGCCTGGGCTCTTGTGTGTCTCCAGCACCTCCAAGTCTGTTCTACTCCTGCTGTGTGACAGGCCCGTGCTGTGCTGAGGGCCGGAAGCCGAGGCTCTGCCCTGAGCAGCTCGTGGTCTAGCTGAAAAAGAGGCATGTAAACGGGGGCAGGAACCAGCAAATGTGTGGGAGCCACCAGGGAGGCAGGAACTGCTCCATGGGACAGGGAAGCTGTAACAGGGTGTTTCCTGAGAACACTGCGCTTGAGCTGGTATCCGAGATCCTCTTTATTGTGTTTAATTTGCACATCAAGGATCGCTCTAAGGATGTCAACCTTCTCGTGTTTTCTTTGCTACTTCACTTTACTGGACCGAGTCATCACTCCAGATTGATTATAAAACCTTCAGATGCAGTGGCTTCCCCCTGTCCCTACCTCTAGAGTCCACCAACAGCTCAAATGCCAAGCTGTCATTGCTGGCTGACTTTGCCCCTGCCTCCCTGGAAGTGGGGACATCCTTAACCTTTGTATTTGATGGATTGTACCAGCAAAAATAACATTTTTTTAATTTGATATTTGGCTGTTGGAAGGTCTTCTGCAGGAAGCCACCTCTTGGGATTAGTCTCCTCTCTCAGTTACTCTTCTAAAGAGGAACTTGGAAGTATACACAGGTTTGCAGGATAAACAGGATAGAAACTGATGTAGCCTCAACTCCCATACATTGGGGTAGAAAGCCCATATTGGTGACATCATTGGTACTGCCCAATAGCCTCCAGAGGCCTTGAAATGTGCCCAAACGGAGACTCTTGAAAAGGAGCAGGAGCTCATGGAAGGAGCCGTTTTGGAGATAGAGCACTGCTGGAAGAAAGAGGCACCACCCCTAGGGTGTCACCACAGACCCTTGCAGGCACCAACCGTAGCCTTACAGGATTGACACTGAGCAGTTTGGACAGCTGGCCATGAGTTAAGGCAGCCTGAAAGATCCCTGTGGGTCTGCTTGCCCCAAAGGAGGAGCAGGTCTACTTGCTGCTTGCTACAGAGATATTGGATCCTTGTCCTGTCTTTCTTTCATCTGCAACACAACTGCTCCCACCCACCACATAGAGCATCCCCTGGCTCCCGGCATTGCCCAGGACTGAGGATGGGACTAGGTCTCCTGTGCTCCCGGCTGGGGAATGAGTTCCACCATGCATTTACTCCAGGCAGCCCCTGACTTCCTTTCTCACTGCCTCCTCGTGCTGCTCCTGGCAACCTCCTGTGAAGTCATAGCCTCTCTCTCACCATTCTGGAGCCAGGGACTAGCACAGGACGGACCTGTTGAAATATGCAACCTCTACGGAAGCCTGCTTCCATGACCAGAGACCCTCTGGAAAAGGGTACACCCACTAACCAATGCCCCATTGAATAAAAAAGCATTCAACATCAAGACTACAGAAGTGTGGAGATGTGGTTGCTAAAATTGGAGATCAATAGAAGCAGTTTTCAAGTAGAAAGAATTTAAGTAAGTACCACTAGAATACTTACTAAAAATAACAAAAATATTATTTTAAAAAATTATTTCTTAAAAACAGTTATTCGTCCCATAAGATTCAACAATCACATTTCGGATAGAGAGTCTCACACTATAGCACTAGAGATTAAAAGCAAGAATGAGTGTACAAAGAATTGGGGGCATACATAGAGATTGGCACAAATATAATTGGAAAGGCTTGAGTGGGCACCTGCTTTCTTCTCAGCGACTATTTTTACAGCAAAAATAAAAGCAATTGCAATGTCTAGACACAAAGGATTAAATAATTAATTTTGGCAAATCCAGATGAGAAAAGGATACAGAATCATTGTAAAATGTGATGCAAGAGGCCATTTCAAATCACTGTTAAGGCTTAGAATATACCCCCCATAACCCTTTGTGAAGATGAGGGCAGTGGTCACCGAGACCACATACAAAACACAGCCTCCCACTGTCAGAAAATGGAAAGTGTATTCATCGTTATTCTGGTCTCACCAGCCAGACTAGGAGACCAGGGGACTCACGTCTATCCCTGTAAATCACACGAAATTCTCCTTTTCTGCTTTGCAATCTCCCTGTATGTCCCAAGTTGTCTGCAATGATTGGGTTTTACTTCTTTTAGACAAATAAAAAGCCCAGCAAAAACACACAAGAGCCATATCTTCTGATAACGCCACCCAGAGGAGGCTGAGCTAATTTTTAATAGCTTGAAGCCTTCTTTTCCTGTTCTTTGTAGGATTTCTCTTCTTCAGAAAAAAATGGAAAGAAACAGTCCAATAGTTACACCTAGGCCTCAGCAGCCATTCTGCCTTTGCCAAGATGTGGTCTCGGGAGAGGGGAGATAGGGGCGGGGCTTTATGTCCAGTGAATTGTCGGTGTCCTAACAGGATTCACAGCCTGGATCTAAGGTTTTCCTCTCCCTCAGCAGCTACATTAGAGATTAGGGGAAACATCACAGAAGCTGAAATCTTAATCCTAGACAGAGATAAACAGGTTTCGCCTATCCCATCGGGATGCTTCCAGGCTGCAGTGACAAAGGGCCACGTGGGCAGAGTCCCCTGTCCACGGGACGCTCAGACTAGGAAGCTGTGGGGCTTGATGTCTTACGCACAGCTGCCTCTCCCACTGCTTATCCCCTTCTCTTCACATCCCTCCTCTTCTCCGCTCCAGTTCCTGGGATGAGATAATTGTGTTTTCCCTTCTCCAAAGGCAGTTACAAACTTTACTGCCTCATTATTTTAAATTATTGAAGATGCTTATGTTTGAAGGGGAAGTTTAAGCCTGTCAGGAAACGTTACCTTCAAAGTCCACGCATTGGTTCAAAACCCCCATACAATTCATGTCTCCTTGACAAGAATGATTTCCAAGCCTTTCAGAGCTGGTCAGAAAGGATAAAGGTCCTCTTAAACCCTTCTGGGGGGATGTGATAGAGAAAGTGTCAGCATAGTCTCTGTTCAACCTGGTAAGGTCACACATGATCCGAGGCCAGGCATCCTACTGAGGAATGAACGTTAGTATCAGTTTGACTGTAAAGCTCACAGTTCCAAGCTTTCCTGCAAGAATACATCATGAATGCTACAGCCCGTGAAAGAGGGGGGCTTGTGCTGGATGCTCGGAGCTTCAGTCTTGAAGAATTTGGCCTCTGACCACCAGAAATCCAGCCAACCCGAAGGGGCTGCACCTAGCAAAGGCCGTCCAAAATTCCGTTACATTTGGATAGTGGTGGAATATCTGCCAGGACGGAGGGTTGAAACCAGAGCGATGTTCATTTTGAAAACTACTTCCCAAAAGAAAAAGTAGACTTTTTCCCTTGAAAAAAAAAAAAAATGAAGTCATATCAAGAGAAAGCAGATGGGTGGTTGCCAGGGACTGTTGCAGATCAGGAAACAGGGAGAAGCTGCTTGCTAAATAACTGGCTTTACTTTAACTCACAAAAATGTTTTGGAAGGAAAGAGGGGGCGTGGCTGCCTAGCGCTGTATGTGCACAACACTGCATTGTTTCCTTCAAAGTGGTTAATTTTGTGTTATGCGACTTTCATCTCCACTGATTATTTTTTAAAAATCATTTTCAAAGTCTTCTCCCTCTGGCTTGCAGGTCTCACCAAGTCTGGGTATGGACATGGTAACATTTAGCAAGTAAAGCGAAAACCTAGCTCCCACTGGACTGAATTCCCTTCTTAGCCTGGCTTTGAAGCCACCAGTGCCCTGGGATGGGGTATTCACCTATGCTGTTGGGTAGAACTTGATTTTTTTAAAGCTATGAACCTTTCTTATTAACCAAGTAATAAATGCTTAAATATACATATAATAAGGAAAATAAAAAATCATTCATAATTTTACTACTCGGAGATAACATTTTGTATTCTGTTGGGGAGGCTTCCATCTCTTTTCACACCTACCTGTATCTCTTAGAGCATTTCCAGCTGCCATATTTTGCCTAACTAACCCCTGTTCTTGGGCTCTAAGTCTTCCAGGCACAATGTCAGTGGGCCAAATCTCAGACATCCTCTTCCTGCCCCTCGAAGGGCTTCCTGGTGAGGCCAGGTTGGCAAGGTCTATAAGTTGCCCATTCTCTTAAAACTTTAGACTTTTCTATTTCTTTCTTTGTCTTCATAACTTTGATTAAAACAATACCAGTTCTCCACCTCCTCTGAGGCATCTGTTTATTTTCTCTTCTGTTACTTCCAGAAAGTCATGATGGGCTGAAGGAATAGCACAGCAATTAGTGTGCTTGCCTAGCAAGTACAAGGCCTGAGATCCCTTCCCCAGCACAATATAAGCTGACTGTAGTGGTACAGACCATAATCCCAGCACTTGGAAGGCTGAGGCAGGAGGATTGCTGTGAGTTCGAGGCCAGCCTGGGCTACATAGTGAGTTAAGGACCAGCCTGGTCTACAGAGTGAGACCCTGTCTCAAAACAAAAAAAGGGGGGAGGGGGGAGTCATGACTCTGCTTATGTGTGTGGCAAAGCAGACTGAAAAGAAAAGCTAAAACAATTACTTGAATCTGATTGTTCTACATGTATTTGAGAAATGCATCTTCTTGTCCTTGCCAGGAATTTGCAAGTTTCTGTGAACCAAACCTGGCCAAGACTGTGACCTTGTTCGGAGCATGGCCAAGTAGAAGCAAGTAACCTGTGACCTCAGGGGAGACAGTTCATTAGGTGCTGCTGTCCTGCAGGACCTGACTTGGCCACAGCCCCTTTGCATAATGGCAGGAGCAGGCAGCCTCATCTACCCAGAGACCAGGAAATGCCCTAGTCCATCTCCAACAGGAGACAGGTTCCACCCTGCAAACCCCGCTATCCAGCTTGCAGGTGGCCTCCTTGACCCCTCTCAGCCAAAGACCATCTTCAGCCCCAGCCCACAAGGAAGAGCTGGTAGAATCTATGCCCCACAGACTCTGTTTCCCAGTAGGGTCCCTTCACTCTGGCACTGGACAACAGAACACCAAAAGCAAATGGATCACCAATGGTGAACCTAAGGCACCAACCACAGTCCATTCTTGGGAGCCCCTTGAAGCCACCATTCCCCCTATTGGTGGGACAGGAGGCTGAGCAGGTTCAAGAGTCTGAAGAAGTTTGATCTTTGACCTGTCATTCTCTCTATCCACCAGGGCACAAGCCGTGCCAGGACCCAGGACTGGAACCTGACCAACTCTGCCTCGACCCTGCACGACTTCCACAGGTGGAGTTTCTACTGTGCTGTCAGATACTCCCTTTCCAGAGTACCCACAGAGAAAACAGTCCTCTTCACTTCACACACAGCTTAGAGGCCCAAAGCCCAAGCACCAAGCCATCAGAAATGGACTCTGGTTCCCATATCCACCCCAGTTATCTTCCTTAGTGGCTCTCTGTAGCTTTCCAATTTTAATAATATATATATATATTACTTATAATACTTAATATGATGCAAATGCTATGTAAATGTTGCACTACATTGCTTAAAGAACGATTACCAGGGGCTGGAGGAATGGCACAGTGGTTAAAGCTCTTGACTAGTAAGTGTAAGGCCCTGAGTTTGATTCCCCAGCACCACATCAAACTGGGCATGGTGGGGCATGCCTGTGATCTAGCACTAGGAAGGCTGAGGCAGGAAGACTGCAGTAAGTCCAAGGTTATCCTGAGCTATAGAATGAGATCCTGTTCCAAAAAAGAAAGATTGCAAGAGGAGTCTGTACATGTTCAGTATACACACAAGTTTTGGGATATTTTCAATCCACAGTTTACAGAACCCACAGACTTAAAACCCAAGCATAGAAGCCAACTGTAAATACAGACATAACATATATACATATACATGTATGTATGTGTATATACATATGATATAGACATGAATATAATACTTACATTATATTATGAATTATGGTAAATTGCTACACTACACAACTGGTTGGAGATGCAGAGATTCCTCACAGTCCAGTTTCATGAAACAAAGAAAAGCCTGAAGTCCATGTCAAGGCCACTGAGACAAAGTTCCCTCAAGAAGGGAGAAGCAAGGTGCAGTCTTAAGCAGATGTTGTCCTCATGTTTATTTAGAGCAAAAAAAACAAAAACAAAAACAAAAACAAAAAACAAAACCCTACAGCAAAGTGGAAAAAAATCTTAGGCAAATAAATCACATGAGGGGCTTCTTCTAAGCACGCTGCATGATCCCTGTTGATCCCAAACAGAAAGTGCATGGGGCTGAGCAGATAAACAAGAACCAGGAACATAACAAGCTTTTACTGACATCTAATCTTTACTTATTAAGAACACACAGGTGCATCAGGGAGGAGTGTGGAATGAACTTGGCTTTTCCTGTAAACTAGGGCAAGAACAATAAAGCCTTTTAGCTCTTGTTATATATAGCTGTATCATCCTTTGCCCCAGAGCATGACTAGGGTTTTCCTGGAGGCTTTTTTTTTTTTTTCAATCTCAATGCAATCCCTCCCTGACGGTTTCCCTGTAACTCTTTTTATTCCACGTGAAGTCAATACCCAGCTCAAAGCTTTCCAAAAAGAAGTATAAACTAAAAGCAGAAAAACAAATTAATGAATAAACTAAGAGGGAAAAATCTGTGGGACGAATGAATGAATCTAAAAGATAATTTTTTAAAAAGTCAACAAAATAGATAACTCACAAACTCCTCTAGTCGAGAAAAAGTGAGAAACAGAGCTAATACACAACCATGAAAATATATTTGAGAACTAGATGGAATAAATAATTACCTGGAAAAGTACAACATGACAAAATTGAACCCATAAAGCCAAAAAGCCTGATTAACGGCATTACCATAGAAAAGTATTCATTTCAAAAATCACCAGGCCCAGTTGGCTTTAAAGAAAAATTCCATCAAACCTTCAAAGACCAGAAAATATTGCTGCTAAATAAGTTAGTAAAGATTCTCAAAAGTAAGGGAAACTTCCAAAGTTTTCCCATTAAGCAGGTATAAAATTACTTCCTAAACCTGATAAAGATCACCTTTTGGCCAAGATAAAGTTTAAACCTGATATAAAGATAACACCGAAGGAAAGAGTAAACTGCAGGCCTACCTCACTTGTGAACATCAGCGCAAATATCCTAAATATAATACTGATTAACACAGACCCAGAACACTCAGCTCAAGCCAAACCTGAATTTGTCCTGAATTTAAGTTGGATGGGACAGAATGAAATCATGATGCATTTTGTCTTGATACAGCAAAATTTAAAAATTACCAAAAACTTCCTAGACACAAAGAATACTAGTAATTCTGAGCATCCCAAGGGCTCATCGATTTCTGGATGATATCTCTCACTGCGAGGACCAACAGTTGGTTGGAGAAAGGGTTGATTCCAGACAGGAGCAGGACTTTAGAGAAGAGCTGGGGCATTTCATGATGCCTGGGAGTAGGAATCCTGCCAGTCTGCTGGGCAGGGTCACGAAGCAGCAGAAGAGGCTCCACACCCACCGGAGAGGCAATCTGAACACCAATAAAAGCAAGACTACAGTGAGTAAGCATTCTCAGGTTTTCTTACATCTATGAGTTTATAATAATCCTTAGACTTGTTGGTCAACTTTGCATCACACAAGTTTATTAACTCTTTATTTTGAGAATTAGTAAAGGGAAAGAATCGAGTATCTATCCTGCTTTTCCTATACAAACTCTTCATGAGAGTAGTTGAGGGGAAGTTCTTCTCGGTGGATATAACCCAACTAATTATGACAAGAAATGGTGGAGTGAAAACATGGTCATTTTGGAACCCCTCCAGGAATGACATCTCTAGCAATGATCACCCAGGTCTTCTCGCATCACAGAGAGACAACCAGACATAGGTGCCTTTGGTGGGAGAGCACACGTGTCTTGAAGCCTTCCTGGCAAAAAAAAAAAAACAAACAAACAAACAAACAAACAAAAAAAACAAATTTGGAACTCAACAGCCAGCCTGCATTTCTCCCCATTTTGGCTTTTGGTCATTGGCCAGGTTGACAGAGAAGGACACTTTTTTGACCTTTTGCCCTTTTTCTTTTTTACTGGCTGTACAAAGAGATACTAGAACACTTTCAGACCAGAAACGTAGGCCCTGATGTGACTATATTTAGAAGAAATATGATGCCCAGCTCTACTTTAAAGTGCAAATGTCTATGCAACAGATGCTCTTGGAAGCATTTCACAGAGGAATCAAATGACTATGGCCAGTTACAGATATCCCGTTTTAAATCTAGAACTTTTCTACTCAATCGCTGGAGGTTGCCTTTCTTCCTCAAGATTCCTCGGGAATGAGAGTTATTTAAGATTCTCTCAGCTTACCAGAAATATAATTGTCTTGAGTCTGTCCTGTTTGTAATAAGCATTATCAAGAAATTACATTTATTTTTTGTGACTTTGGCATTTTATTTATAGATCTTTAAGTCCCACTTCTCTAAAGAACAAGCCATGTTTGCCTTGGAAATCTTAGCTTTGTAGGAAACAAAAACAAAACAAAACAAAATCTTTGAAACATGTGTTGCCCTTAAAAACAAACAGTAATCATCGCTGCTAGAGTCATGGGAAGTCTGAGTATCTTCACCAATGCATAATTCAAACACATCTGAATATATTTTGTTTCAAAGTCTCCTCCACAGTTGTCTCCTACTGGTTGATATCTTCAGCATGTCCATTTGTCTGATTTTTAGCAACTGGCTTTCAGTGGTATGTAGGAATTAAAGGAGGAAGATCTGAGGTGAATCCATTAATTTTCCAAGATGTTCCATGTGTTCCTGTTTTCTAAGAATTTCCTGAAGTGGTGTATGCACTGAAAAGACTGTTTACTCTTTCACTTGGTACTCAGCGTGATGTGACCTACTAGAGTAAGAGATCACCAAGAGAAACCCAGCTTTTGAACTCTTGAAACCATCTGCAATTGCAGCATTTCACTGGGATAATGGCATCTGGAAGGTGATTTCTATGGGGCTGGTTCCCAGGAGTCCATAGTACCATACTCACAGGCTGTGCTCTAACAGTGACACATTCAGTCTTGAGTCATGAGAGAAAGCCAAAGCATTATGATCACCTCCGAAAAGACCCATGGGTCTTAGGAGGACATCAAACACTATTCTTTCACCTTAACCTCATGGCTGAACTATCATGAATGAGAAGAAGTCAGGCAGAACTTTAATACACCAGAAATGACAATGTCTGGGGAAACACGGGTGATGACTTGAAGAAACTGCGGGAAAATGGAGCTACTTGGTAAACTTCAACTTCTTGGTTTAAAATATTCCAGTTATTTCTCTGTCTTAATTTGTAAAAGGTAATTGAGACTTCATTTGGTAATTATGTGTCTCCTTTATTTTTCATTTTCACTTGAATATTGTGTACTACAGATTCATATACATGTTAGTTACATTCCACCTGGGGAATTTGTGCCCATATATATATCACTCTTTGAGTACTTTTTTGCTTCCCCTTTTCGCTTTCCACAACTTCCCCCTCCCTCTCATTATTTCTTTCCTGAGTGGTCCATACCCCCTCTTCCTCCCCTTAAGTTACAATCTTTTTATAAACATATTTATGGAAATCTCAGATGAGAGACATGTTATGGACTCGAGGAGATCAGGTTTTCTTGCAGATGCATCATATTTGCCTTTCTTTACAGCTGCATAATAGTTTATTGAAAATATATACCATATCTTATCTTCCTATCACATGAATATGCCTATCTCCCTATGATATGGTGACTTGAATTCTTTTGGGAAGATGCCCAGGAGAGCTACAGCTAGGTCAAATGGGATTTCTATGTTCAGCTCTCTGGGGATTTCCAAACTGCTTTCCATAATGGTCGTACTACTTTATAATCCCACCAAAGGTGCAGAAGTGTTCATTTTTCCCCACAGCCTCACCAATATTTGTTGTTTTTTGAGTTCTTTATGAAAGCCATTCTCACGGGAGTGAGGTGGAATCTCAGGGTACTTTTTGATTTGTGTTTCTCTGATGGGCAAAGATACTGAACACTTTTCCTGTGTTCACTGGCCTTCTACTTCTCTTTAGAAGTGTCTTTTCATTTCATTTTTTAATAGGCTCACTTATTTTGAGAGATTTTTTTGAGTTCTTGTATGTTCTTGCTTATTAATCCTCTAAGGAGTAGTTGACAAAAAAACTTTATCTCATTCTATAAACTGTCTCTTCACCCTGTTGATTGTTTACTGTGCAAAAACTTTTTAGTTTGAGGTAGTCCCATTTGTGGATTCTTGCTGATGTTTGGGGCAGTTGGCATTCTGCTAATGAAATCCCTTTTGTCTTTATGCCTTTGAGTGTTTTACCTAACTTGTCTCTTCTTTTGATATCTAGCTCTGTGGTCCATTTTGACTTGATGTTAGTACAGGTGAAATATACGGGTCCAGCTTCATTCTTTACATGTGGATACCCAGTTTTTCCAAAACCATTTTTGAAGATACTATCTCTTCTCCAGTGATTGATTTTGGCCCCTCTGTTGAAAATAAGATGGCTAAAGGTGCTCTTCCCTGAGTTACTGGTAGAACTATGCCATGAATCCATTGAGTCTGGTTTTTTTTTTTCTTAGTTGGAAATGTTTTTATTATTTTCCTGATTTTACAGATAGTTATTGGTCTATTCATGTATATCATTTCTCCTTGCTTCAGTTTAGAGGTTGACATGTGTTTAGAATTTCATTATTTTCTTCTTCAATTTACTAGAGTATAAATTTGCAAAGTAGCTTCTTATAATTCTTTGGATTTCAGTGCTGTCTGCTGTAATTTCACCTTTTACATTTCCAATCGCATTGATATAGGTTTTCTCTTCTTTTGTGAGCTAAATGCTAGAGGTTTTCCAAACTTCTTTATCCTTTTGAGTAACCAGTTTTTTGTTTTATTTATCTTTTGTATTTCCAATTTCATTAATTTCTACTCTGATCTTTATAATACCTTCCCTTCTATTAGTTTTGGGATTGAATTGCTACTGCTTTTCTAGATTCCTGAGCTACATCATTAGACTATTTGTTTGGGGGCTAGAGAAATAGTTCAACAGTTAAAGTGCTTGCCTAGCAAGTACCAGATAAGCTGAGCATGGTGGCACACACCTGTAATCCCAGCACTTGGGAGGGTGAGGCAAGAGGATTGCCTTTTAAGGCCAGACTTGGCTATATAGTGAGTTCAGGACCAGCGTGGACTACAGGCTGAGACCTTGTCATGAAGAAGAAGAAGAAGAAGAAGAAGAGGAAGAGGAGGAGGACGAGGAGGAGGACGAGGAGGATGACGAGGAGGAGGAGGAAGAAGAAGAGAGAAAAGAAAACAAATAGATTATTTGTTTGGGATTGCTCCATTTTTATGCGTGCATTTATAGTAATGAATTTCCCTCTTAGCACCTGCCTCTGTTGTATTCCAAAGATTGTGGTGTGCTGTGCTTCCAGAATCATTTGTCCCTAGGAATTTTCTAAGTTCTTCTACGATCCAAAGCTTGCTCAGTAGCGCTCTATTCAGTCTCCATTTGTTTGTATAATATATGTTGTTCTTATTATTGACTTCTAGTTTCATCCACATTCACTTCAACTTTTCATATTTATTTAAGCATTTTTGTGGCCTAGAACATGGTCTATTTTGGAGAATGTTTCATGAGATGCTTAGAAGAATATTGATTCTGCTGTTGGATGAAACACTCTAGATATCTGTTAAGTCTGTCTGTTTCCTATTGTGGTTCAGATCTACTATGTCTTCATTGATTTTTTTTTTTTTTTTTTGTCCACTTGACCTGTCTTCATGGGATGTGGAATGTTAAAATCATCCCCCACTATAACTGTGTTGGAATCTATCTGTTCTTTTATGCGCAGTAGCTTTTGTTTTATAGAGCTAGGTGCACCATTGTCTAGTTCATACATATTTACTATTGGTAGCTCCTCCTGTTGAATTGTTTTCTTTACGACTATAAAGTGGCTTTCTTTGTCTCTTTTGACAAATTTTGACTTAAAGTCCACTTTGTAAGCAAAGTGGTTAGCTACGCTTGCCTTTGTCTGTCCTCCTGCTGAATGGAATATGGCATTTTATCCTTTCATTTCAGATTGTGTTTTCTGTTTGGGTAAAGCTGGTCTCTTGCAAGCAATGTGTGGTTGGATTATGTTCTCTCTAGTCCAGTTTGCCAAACTATGCCTTTTGATTGGTGAGCTGAAACTTGTCATTTACAGTTATAATTTCCTAAAAGTATTGAGCCCTAACATTATCCTAAACTTCAAATGTTGATTTTTTTTTTCAGACTTCCTTTTTGGTTAGATGCTGCCTCTGTGGAATGTACACCTGCCTCAGGTTTCTTTGCTGTGCTTATCCTCTCAGTTACTACTGAGCAGACACTATTTTTTTTTCTTTTTGTAGAGCTGGTTTAGTTGTTATAAAGTTCTTCAGATTTTGTCGTGGATGGTCTTTACCCTCAATTTTGAAGGATAATGTTGCTGGATATAGGAGTCTCAATCGGCAATTGTTTTCTTTTAAGGCTTTGAAAACTTCACTCCAACTCTCTTGCTTTGAGACTTTGTGTTGAGAAGTCTGCTGTTATTCTGATAGTTGGCCTTGGTAAGTTACTCACCGCTTTTTTTCGGATATCTTTTAGAATTTTTCTCTTTGTACTGGATGTCTATATATTAGGATGTTTCTTGAGGAGCTTGTGTTTTGATCATATCTGATTGGTGTAAAATATTCCTCAGACATTTGTGCATCCTTTTCTTATATACGAGAAGTTATCTCCTATGATTTCAGTGAATAAATTTTTTATTCCTTTAGCTTGGATCTCTATTTTTTCCTGTAAACCTATCATTCTGAAATTAAACTTCTTTGAGTCAGCTAGCATCTGTTGGTAACCATTTATATATTGACATATTGTTATTTGAACATCCTTAAGGGTTTGGTCCATGGATTCCATTGTTTCTTCTAGTTTTGAAGTTCTGTCCTCATTTTGGGTCATTGTGTTCACCGTATTTTCCAACAGTTTTCATCTCCTCATGCTTTGACAATATCTTTTCATATTTTTTAACTCTTTAGTGAGTTTGTCCTTCATTTCTTGAATTGACTTCTGGAGTTCAGCTGTCTTTGAGTTCATTTTCCCATTCTCTGTTTTATTTTTATTTGAAACTTTAGTTATATCTTTTTTAAACTCACTAAACATTCTGAGAAGATTGTTATTTGACCTGTCATAATCCACCAATAATTTGAGTGGATTACTATTTGACTTTATTTCTTTCTCTTCCAATAGTTTGAGGAGTTCATTGTCTGATTTCATCAGGTGGCCTTCCAGTAATTTGATTATTCTGCTTTCAAGGGTTTGGAGGTTTGGCACCTCTTTTATTCTCACTTGGACCTCCTTTTATGAATAAAGGCTTTGTAAGGTGTCTTTTTACTATAATTTCTCACCCCACTGTTGCTTTTGTTTCAAGACTTAGGAGTTAGCTAGAATGGAACTCTTCAATTGGCCTCTAGTACAAGTTGGTCCCTTTACTTTATGGCTAAGTCTTTGAGCCTCTATAGGTTATTTTTAAACCTGTCTCTGTCTTCTGCTGGTGACCCTATTTGGGTCATCTAGTACTGGACATTGGTCTTTCAGATATGATCAGGAACTGGGAATTTGGGTGCCAAGTCCCGCTGTTCAACTGCTTATGACCATATCTTCTGGGGACTTTCATTGAGTATGTCCCACCTTAGGGGTCAGCTTGTATCCCTTTTGTGGCCCTGAGGTTCTCTAACTGCAACTCCCTACTAGCTTCTTTTCAGATGAATGGGGTTTGTCTAGGTAGAGCTATGGAGCCAGTGTCTTTCCAGATAATATCCACTCATTTCCCAGCCTCTTCCACTGGGGAAAAGAGCGAGGTAGGTTCATTTTGGGATACGTAGTGGAAGGAGCTAGGACAGGGCTGCCTGTGCTGTGCATATAAATCCCATATATTTCAGACCTATTATAGCACATGCATGCTTGCAATACCCTACCAGACTCTTCCCCTCACATGTTGGACCGCCACCACCCATGGTAACTATTCCTCGTGGATTCTTCAGGCCCGTGTTGGTTCCCTACCATGGTCTGCCAGTTTATGCAGGGCTTTCTGGGCAGGATTCAAGGGAGGCTCCCAGCTGTGGTTTTTTTGATTTTTACTGCCTTGCACCTCAGCATCCCATCATGCTAACTTTCCTGTTGATCTGATTCTGTTTCTCAATGTTCTATTCTCACTCAGAGCAGAACCATTCAAGTATTTCCCTACTCTATCCCAACTTTCTATCTTGACCTGTGCGGGCTAAATGAGCTGGGGATCCTACACACCATGCTCACCATCTTGACCCTACCTCAATAATCATATATCTTGAGTGAGTGTAAAAGAATAAGAAAAAGAACATTCTTATGCCACTATGCAATAGTCATGGAAAGGTGAGGCATTGATCTAAATACCAATTTCCTTTTTATTAAATGAATCCTCAAGGACTCCTTTTTTAAAAACACTGACAATAAGTGTCCCATTTAACCCAGATTCTTCCCAAAAGGGTTAAAGACATCATACAACTGTGATACATGCACACCCATGTTTGTAACAGCACAACTCTTAATAGCTTCAAAACAGCCAATATATCCATTGATAGATGAATGGAAAAAGAAGATTGGTGTACATACACAACAGCATCAAGAAAGATAAATTTTAACCATTTGTAAGGTAATGGATTTAGTCTGAGACCAATGGTTAGTGAAATTTATCAAACACAGAAGGTTAAATATCACATGGTTTCTTCCAATAAGAGTAAAGCACAGTATAAATAAGTAAAAGAGTGAAATAATTGAATGATAGAACAAAATAGGGAGACAAATGTAGTGGACAGAGGAAAATGGTATGGGAGGGCAAGATGGTGGGAAGGGGGAAGGAAGAAAAATGACCAAGATGTGATATGCATATGCACAAATTTATCAAGTTGAATAGAGATATTATGTGCCACACATACATAATAAGAAAAAAATAATTTGGGGGGAAAAAGAATGAATCCTCAAGATAAATTTAACTCTTTGTACTTTTCTTCTTTCTCCTAAACTGTAAGTTGTGCTGCATTTTCTTTTTCTTTTATCGAAGGCTTTTAACATCTGACTTTAAATGGTTTGTTCATAAACAGAGTTTTAAATATTGGCTAAGATGACTCTTCCCACAGACTTTAGATTCAAGACAGAGACAGACCAAGAAATTCCATGTTAACAAGAACTGAAACGTTGGGGAATGTGAGCGTTCAGAACCTGAGCTGTCAAATTGTCTGGGCCAAATGTTCTGATGATGAAAGAGGTTGTGTTTTTATTCTCAAAAACATCATGTAGCTGAGCACATCTCATCAGATTAACTGAAAACTGAAGATTAACTTTTAGTGAGATCAAGTACAGAAATTGTGAAGCTCCAAAAGGAGACCTACCACAGGTCCCAGGTGAGGCAAAGCAGGGGCCTAAAACACCATTCTCAACTGTTGCAAATGATCACAAGGAACCTCTCTTGGACTCCTTGGGAAGGATTTTAAAACAGCTTCTCCCACCTGAGCATCCCACTCACGCAGTTGTTCTTTCTCTCTGGGCCTCCCTGTCTGCCCTGCAGGAGTATATTGGCATAGCTGCCTCCTTGAGTGATCACAGCCATGTGTCTTACGACCTACGTGTCAATATGTGTGACTGAGGTGCCAGTTTGGACACATACACAAGACTCTGTATCTTCACCTGGATACACAATGCCTATAAATATTCATGAGCCATCAGCAAGTACTGCCCCCACGGTGTGCCCTTAGCACCCAGGGGAAGTCCTGGGACATGGGTGGCGATGAAGCTGTGGCTCAGTCTCTCCTGTTGTATGCCTCCTTGGCCTTTGCACAGCCAGCCCCATTTCTCAGAGATGTACCCTCCACTCAACACAAAGGCAGGTGGAGAGTGGGTGCTTCAGGCCCCTTCCTTGTGCCTTCCAGGTGATCGCACCCTGCATGCGGAAGTAAAGCCTTCCAGGACGCCAGGGTCACAACCTGTGTCACGTGTCACCTGGCTGGGTTAGGAACTCCTAAGGAACCCGCTATGGTTCAGCAGCTGTGACATGCCATCCACAAGCTATTCCAAGGGACGAGTACCACCTCATTGTCCTCGGCACACAGGACTCTGTCACCTCGTATTTCATGGCTGCTATTCCTCCATAGGAGGTCAGCCCTCTAAAGGCAGAAAATTTTCAAAGGCAACTGTAGCAGAAGCTCCAGCTGCAGATAATTTAGTCTGCCCATCAAGTGCTGGCCAGAGCCATATCCACTTATATCCACACATGACTTCTGGATGTCCAAATAGCAGCTGTCAGAAAGAACAGGCTTGGAGAGCAGACGCAGCCTCCCCGAGGTGCCTGGCTCCCTGTGCTGCTTCCCACAGAATGTGGGTCAGACTGGGCTTCCTCGTTGAGTCACAGAGCTGCACCAGAAATCAGCACATGGGTCCCATCACAACACACAGCATGGGCCTCAAAGTCCATCCTGGCCCAACCCCCATGCCGTCTCTGAGACCTGTAAAAGTTCCCTCACTGGAGCCTCAGACTCCTTGTCTCCCGGGGGAACAGAGGACCCCCTGCCTCACAGGGTGAGTGAGGGCCTCATGAGGGTGCTGCAACTTGGAGAATTGCAAAGCACACCACCAAAAACCCTTTACAGCTTCTTTATATCTGCTTTCTAATCATCAACTTATATGTACCTGAAAATGTCTCTAGAGCAGAGTGAGATTCAGTTTGGCAGCTCTCGCTGGTCGCCCTGCTGCTCCATGAGCTGCCCGCGTTGGCTCCCACTCCTAGCCCGCACAAGGCCAGCTCCCCGGCACAAGCATCCTTGAGTCACTGCCAGGCCTTGGATCTCATTTTCATGCTGAATCCTCAGCGTGTGGGGAACTTACTTACATCATTTTACATCTGAACAGCACAAACCACCTCACGGCCAACGGAAGACAAAGGATGGCTCTCCCACACAAGGGCAGTTTCCGCCACCAAGGTCAAGACCATGGGTAAGGCCATCACAGGGAGGATCAAGCTGCCCACCTTATCAGCACTGTCTTGATGAGCAGTAAGTTCCCACCAGCCCAGCCATAAGCAATTATAGCCATTCTGTCTTGTTCCTTTGGGATAGAACTCTGTGTGTGGCTCCCGGAGCCTCCACACTGTCCTTTGTGGACCATCTTGCAATACAGCAGCTCCCTTCTCCAAGGCCATCAAGGGCATGTGTCCTGCTAGCCTGCAAGACAGGGTTTCACAAAAAGGCAGGGTAGCTATTTGTACCCATCCCCTGTACCACTTTCTGTGGGTTAGAAGCCAGCTTCATGTTATCCCAGCTCCAGGAGAAAAGTCACAGAGTGCTGAGTATCAGAAGGCAGGATAACAGGACACCTAAGTTTGCCCACATCACCACTCTGAATCAGGCCCCTCGTAGCTTCATTGGCCTTTAGTCTGTTTCCTCATCTAGAGTTTTGGGAATGTCAGCTACCAGAGACCACAGGATGACAACATGAAACCACAGGGTCCCAGGGATTAACTTACCTGGGAAGGTGGAAAGAGGCGATTCGAGTCAAAATGTACACCTTATTAAAAGAATCAGGGACTCCTTACTCTACTGCACCCTTTATAAGAATCAGTGTTTCTCTTACGTTTCCAAGTGGCAATTTGCTTCACCCTAGCAGACACTAGTTGACTTTATCCATCCTTTCAAACAAATGTTATCATCTTGAGCCTTCTTAACTGCAACCCCCTGGCTGCCCCCCCCCCCCAAACTACTCCTTTCCAAGTCCCAATACCTCACTTTATGGAAGCTGTACACAGGTATTGATGTCCCTGGGGACAGTACCTGTGTTCACCTTCTTTGGTTACATCCACATTGATAATAACAGTTACATGCTCCTTGGCTACGAGCTCCTGGAGGGAATTGCTTTACAAGGGAGCAAAGCAAAGCAGGGAACATTTTGAGGGAAATAGCAATCTCCTTTGGCATTCTATAATAACTTAAATATTCCTCTGGGAACTCTGAGGTTTGCATAGTGGACAAAAAGTTGCTAACACACAGAGAATGTGAGTAGTAAAGACAGTGTCCAGAAGCCACTGGTTGCCTCCTCCCAGCACAGATGGCTGTGCTGCAGCCCAGAGGCTCAGCAACACATGCCATGACTGTGTCACTGCTCACCGGATAACGCTTACACCTGCAGGCTTGAAGCAAACCAAGAGCCGCCACGCGGGAACAAGCAAGTGGCTGCCACTTGAAATAGCAAGGTTAGCTGTTGAGAATGGCAGCAATGGGCCTACGTGGAGGAGTGGAGCTCAGACGCCACAGAGGGACCTGCGGGCCTGCCAGGCTCAGACAGCCATTTCTCTCTATGCCTCTTGCTGGTTTCCTCAGGGAAACAGATTGAGAAATTCATACGAGCAGGTGGGAAACAGGGCCCCACTTTTTGGATGGGGACTTGAAACTTTTTGGTACCTAGCTTGAGCATCCAGATTAGGTGTTTCAGTTAAAGTGAATTCTCTGGCCATTTCAACCCCCACTTCCGAAAGAACCTCATAAAGAGTTTTCTGGCAACTTCTAACCAGAGTGCAGTGCCCCACCCCCACCCCAACATCTGTTTTGAAAGCAGATTTCATTTGGCTGATGTATTCACCAGATGAGTGGGACGTGCCCCTCGGCGGAAAGACTTTTGTGCTGGGGGCCGCGGGAGGCACAGATGTCCAACGCGCCTTTCTCCGTGCAGACCCTCTGACGCACAAGGGCCTACTGATGGTAATGCGGGGCGGCATCTCTCCCTGTGACTCACCAGGGGGTGGGCGCGCAGCCCGCCTGCTGACCTCTGCAGCCATCCGGGCCCTTCAGAGTGTGAAATTTCAATTTCTACTTCAGAGCTCTGCGTGTCAGTCCCCCCAAATTGTTTCATGTGAGAGCAAGGTTGATGCTTTCCAGGTCAGCATCACGACTGTGGGAAGCGGGATGAACAAAGAATAATTCCTACCAGGCCCACAGGCATTTGAAAGTCGTGTTTAGGAAACACCACATTCTCCTAGCATGCCCACTTTCAAAAGAGCTCCATTATGCAACTGCCGTGTAAGACATAAAGCTGTGTTCAAGCACTGGGGTCTACCAGAACTCCAGCTCTTGGATCCATTCAGCCCTTTCTATAGTCAGACAAGATGGGATGCAGCAGCGAACAGAGTGAATCCCACAAAAGAGGCGGATAGTCCTTGCATTCTGCAGAACAGGGAGATGGTTGGCATGACCATCTGAGATTCCAGCCCCAGCAGGGCCTTCATTCCATGTATCTGGCTTTTCATCCCTGCTCACTCATCCTCTGGTCCTTCACCCTGCCTGTGTCCCCCCATCTCCCAGAATATGCCCTCTTGGGCCCAAAAAAGGCCTTTCACTCAAATGAGAGGGGTCAATGAAAAAGCTGAGTGTATATCTGGACTTTCTGCTCCGGGATAACAGGTTTTAAATAAACCTTATCCATACTCCATGGGATAAAATGACGTCGCTCCTCCTCGCACCCTGTGCAGCCACCATTGGACAATGGAGCAGACAAGAGACAAGACTTACCATGAAGAGGTGAACTCAAGCCACTCTCCCTCTGGTTCCATCACCTATCTCTAAGACTCCCTTCCTAATGCAGAGGTCTGTAACACAAATTTTGATGGCTTCTGGGTCACATGTCTGTCCCAGAAGGTGAAGTCGGAAGGGCTCCCTGAGGGCTCAGGGTCAATGGAATTGTCATGGCTGTCCCTGAGAACACTGTAAGCCAGCCAGTCCATCTACACATGGAGGACTGGGGGCACAAGCTGCTGGCATCTCACATTAAGGTTCTACTGATGATTATGGAGCAAATGTAGCAGCCTAGAGAATGTTAAGGTGTCGAACTCCTGAGGACTTGTGGCTAATGAGGGATAGGGGGTGTGGGAGAAGAAAGAACACAAGTCTCATCCTATGTGTGTCCATGTTCCCTGAGGAGCAGAATGCCCGTAGGGCAGAAGGAGGTGGTCATGACTTCCCTGGGTCCCTAGGGATGCCTGTGGCATCTAACTTCCCAAGACTAGTATCAGAGTCAAAGCTGAAGTTCTCAGCTACCACGGGAGAGGTCTGGCAGGATCTCTGCCCTGAGCCTAGACAAGTATTTGCATTTTGCTTCATGATATTTGTTGTTGACCAGGAGGTAAAATACAAGCCACATGGATCCACTGTGATGCAATCAAGACCAACCCAGGGTAAAGGCGAGCTGAGTTCCTTGGGTCATGGCTCCCATACCAAGAGTGACACCTGAAGGCACCGGATGACTTTGACTTTGGAAGGCTTTTCAAATAAGCAAGATTAAGTTTATAGACATCTAAAATACACATTGATTAATATATATGTAAAATATATATAAAAATGAATCAAAACTGGTACTTGAAGGATGCACATTGGCAAAGCCTGAGAAGGAGGAGTCCTGGCTGCTTGGGGAAGGGTGGTGCTTCAGCAGCCAGCCCGCCGAGGGGAAGAGGGAGAAGCAGAAGACCCTGAAGAGCCAGCTTGTCTTTATATGCAGTCTGTTTTCTCTCTACACAACTCAAGGAAAATACTTTCCATCTGATAGAACGCTCCTGTCTTGGGTCACAAAACTTTCACATCACCTCAGCCTGTCAAGTGTGGCTGCTCACAGACTAGAGGGCTTTTGTGGGATATTATCTCTGTACACACGTGCACACACATATGAATGAATGCATCACACATATCCCACACCACAAATCTGCACATACATACCACACACACCTCACATATGCTCCATACTCATACCACACACCCATACCCACACATACACACCAAACAATACATACACCTCACACACACGCCATACCACAAACCCATATATACATACCACACATAATAAACCATGTACACATATACCAAGCAAAGCATACACCTCACACCACACCACATGTCATACATGCATGCATGCACACACTCACACTCTAAACTACTATGTACCCCAAACACACATGTGCACACATATTACACTCCATACCATAAACCCATATGCATATACCACACACACTGTATGTCTCCTCCCCCATACACACACATACACAGACACGTACACACATACACTCCTCTGGATGGGAAGACGAGGAATAGCTGGAGGGATGCATCCCAAGTTCACTCTCTCTACTGTGAGTAAAGAACTGTGAGTAGAAGGACTTCTACATGAGGTCCCAGCTTAGAGTGGTCTTGTGATCACACAAGACAGTCGATACTCAAGTCTTGGGTGGTCCTAACCAACACCAACCAGTTTCCGCCTGCTCTCAGCCCAGTGGCAGCAACCCCCTCAGGGCAGGCAGGTGTCTGGATCCAGAGGGTCACCTGCCCTTCCAGGAAGCCAGTGATCCTGCAGCTCTTCTCCACCTCCCCACATTTGTCCTCTGTGGCGATCAGTGCCCATTCCAGCTTACCCAGAGCACTGTTCCCAGCCAAGAAACAAGGCACTGAACCCCAACAAGCTACATAAACTTCCCTTCTGGCCCAGGGGTTCCAGATTTGGTAAGTAAACTGAGCAGCCAGAGGATCGATGAGGGTAAAATTTGCAAAGTCAAAGGAATCCCCTGCCCAGGAGAAGGCCCAAGGGTAACAAGGATGTTGTAGGGACACTCTGCCCTCAAGTGTCCAGTGCAGCTAGATATCACAGGATCAGGGCTTCCCCTGGGCCCATGATGATTCTACCTGTGGTCTCAACATGTCTTTACTTCATTCTCCCAGTAACCCTGCCAGGCAGGAATCGCTATCACTATGGTTTAGATGCAAGAATGGAGATACAGAAGGTTTCGTAACCTCCCCAACATCTCACCGGGGGAAATCTCAGTCTGTCTTTTAAAAGTTCCGTTCTAACCCACAGCAACGTGCTAGTGATTTGTACATTATTTGACAAAAATTTTGTGCAAGGCTCCACAGAGACAGATGGGGAAAGGGAAGGGGTGGTAGCCTGAACGGGAAGAGAGTATAAGCTAAAGCATCTGCTCCTGTCCCAGGTCTCTGCCCTTGGTGAGGCGTCCTCATCCTATTGTATCAGCCAAGGCAACTCCTCCCACCCCTACAAAACAGCCTTGAATTTCACTGTGCAAAGGAGCCTCAGACCTCAGCAGGAAAAAATCCAGCTAGAATCCATTGATTTTGAACTCCTGCATATGAGGGAAAACCAGGGAATCCCCCTAACTCCTTCTTCCTTCATACGCCCTTGATGAGGAAGGCAGCCCCTCTCAGGACATTCATAGATACTGATTTCCAAAGAGCTAATTAACATCATCTAAAAACAATATTATTTGGCAGTAGTTTCTAATAGATTACACAGGTCATTTTTATCTCACTTAGCAAGGTTATTGCATGCTTCTCTGTGAAACAGAATTCTTTTTCAATAAATAAATAGAAAGGCTTAAAAAAAAACAATACATTGTTTAAAATAAAGCACTGTGCAAGCTTAAAATTATCAAATGGCAAGGAACTCTAGACTATCACTTGATAGGACTTAATATAACCCAACAAGAGAGACTAAATGACAAGACAGAAACAATTATTTAGGAGACAAAAGAGTGAAAACTGTGTTCCATCCCCAAAGATAAATACTTCTCTGCAGAACTTCTCTGAATACTTCATGTCTTAATGTCTTAGGAAGTCCAGAAAATTTTAGTAGTCTGCACACTCATCTGAACAAAAGATTCTCCGTGTGTGTGTGTAATGGTGACAGTAAGAGAAGCACTGGTCAGTGGATCCCAGAAGACAGTCAACAGATTTAAATTTGGGGAATCCTATGTCACACTAATGCCAGTTCCAGAGAATACAAAACAAAGCATTCCCAGAATCAGCAGGCTTGTTCTCCCCAAGTTTGCCAGGAGATGTCAAATCCTAGCTTGGAACTGAGCCTCAGCTTCCCAGCTGAGAACAACCCCACCCTTGACTTATGCCGTGGCCAACTCTGGCTGTCCCACTCCCTGCTGCACTCACAGGAACTTCTGTGATGTGTCTCCCTGAGATGGTGAGTTATCATCTCTTTCCTCATTATCAACACTTGATAAGGGTCACCAGCACCCTTCAAGGAACATCCCAGGTGTTCCAACTTCATTCATGCTACTTGGTTCTGTGTGGTTTTTTACCATAAATCTACAGGTTCAAGTATGCGAGACCATCACACTTTGCCATCTCCAAGGCTCCTGACAGCCCTTATTCAAAGGTTTCCAAGGGAAAATGGAAAAAGAGGCTGTGGTTACACTGACAATCTAGTCTTTCCACAAGTGTGACTAAGGAACATATGTCAGGATACTTTGCTCTTCCAAAAAAACTTCCATTAAAAAGAAAAAAATTGAAGACCATTCTGCCACAAAGCCTATGTGGCTATTGATAAGCTGCTTAAATTCTCTGGCTCCCAGAATCCAAATCCAAACACTGTTCTCTACAACCTCTTCCAGCTGAAACATCCCATGTTTTTTGCAACTCTTTGAGCTCAGGGTACACACCATAGTCAAAACAAATGCAAATATCCAGATAGAATCAGATATATCTCTGCTCTTCAGCAGCTTTCGAATACTTCCATGAGGATATTCATCACTACCTGAGCTGTGACTACATCCCAGCACTACCTGAACACTTGAGACCCATAGTATATTTATTGCTCTCCACAACTCTTAAAAGAGGAAACCATGGGAGAAGTCAGTTTACGTGAACACAAGGTGTTCCCAGCATTGTGTTACATCCATTGCAATCTGATCACTCTTAAGAAACAGAATCACAGTGCTGTGTTGAATACACACTGGGCTGAGTCACTTCATTACCATCTTCCCTCCACCCCCCATTCCAGACACTCAGGATTTGTGGAGCTTGCCACTAGCAATGCTAATGGATGCTCCACTCAGCACAGCCACACTGGAGGCTGGAGAAGTGTTGACATTTTCAGACACTTGAAAACTACACAATTGAAATCATCTGCAGTGAGCGTGTTATAAAGAAGTGTGTGATTAATACACCCTCCTCACTGAGCACTAAGCAGATTTTGGCACTAAGTGTCATTGGTTCAGTGAACCTTCCTATTGGTGGCTCTGAGCTTGACCCTTCCTCCTATGCAGTTCCAGCCCCAGGGGCCCTATTTCCAGAACACCTTTGGCTGTGAAGCCCAAATGTTGGCCATGTCCACTCCACTCTCTGTGTTTATGGTTTGGATCTGGAATGTTTCCTCAAAACCTCATGTATTTGGTCGTGGTGGAATATCTATGAATTCCATGTGCTGTTAAGAGGTGGGGCCTGGCTGGAAGGGGCACATATTTGAGGCTTGACCCAGAAGGGACAGATGCCTAGGGCTTGATCCAGAAGAGGCAGATCACTGAAACATGATCTGAAAGGGCGTACTCTAGCCCTGCCCTTCCTCCCTCCTTCAGCTTTGCGTTTGCCATGCCATGAACAGCTTTCCTTAGGCCTCTGCCACGTGCTGCCACCATTACAGCCCACCCACGAATGGGCTGAAACTTTCTGAATCTGTGAGATAAAGTAAGTCTTTCCTCCTTTAAATTGTGGGTGCTGGATATTTTGTCCCAGCGCCCAAAAATAACTAAGAAGCCTGAGAAGTAGGTGTCACTGCTATAACTTTATCTGATGGTGTGGTTTAGAAGCCCTTGGAACGGGTTTGCAGGAGTTTGGGAAAGGTTTAGAGATGCTGGCTATAGAAGCCTTAGGATTCACTATGTTAAGTTTGATGGGAGATGCCAGTCACAGCTCACACAACCAGAATACCAATGGAAATATAGTTTGTAGAGGCCAAGGTCGAGAGGTTTCAGATGGGAAAGAGGACACGTAATCAATCTAGAGACCAGGTGTGCTATGTGCTGGCAAAACAGTGCACCATCATTTTGCCCCTCTGCCGAGACTTTGCCTGAAACTGAAATTAAAGGCAGCAGACTACTTAATCAAGCAGAGGAAATTTCAAGGCAGCCCAATGTTCAGTCTGCCACATGGTTCTGCTTGCAGCTTTCCACCAACCCTACACTGAAAAGTAAGAGGGAAAATGCAAAGAAATAAGATGAAATCGTAGTTTTGCCAAAAAGAAAGAGACTGCAAAGTTGGAGGAAAGAGCACTTGGATGTCGAAGAGACTGGCATTAAAAATAAGAACTCTGCATCAGGACCTGAGGAGAGACGCCTTGAGAGCAGCTGAGAAATCAACAGGACCCCACCCTTTACCCACTCAAGGGTGCAAAGACAAAATATTTTGCTTTAAACACACACACACACACACACACACACACACACACACACAGAGAGAGAGAGAGAGAGAGAGAGAGAGAGAGAGAGAGAAAGCACCGAACTTTCCTACAGGGCAACCTAGGAAAGTAAGTCCCTGTCTTATTTGTTCATTGCTGTGACAGAACACCTGACAACCACAAGCCAAGGGAGGAAAGATTTATTTAGCTTACAGTTTCAGAAGGTCTCACACAGTCCATTCACAGGGCATCTACCAACAGTGAAGGAACCTGGCAGAGGTGGGAGAGCTACTCACAGCACTGCAGACAGAAGTCAAGTCAAGCAGAAGTCAAGTCAAGCAGAAGCCAAGTGAGTCTGAAGGCCCAGGCAAGGCCAGAGCTTTCTCAGGAAGAAGCTATAACAATGTTTCTTTTTCCTTCCTTTACTTAACTCAGGCTTCCAGTTGAGATCCCCCCACCAGGAGAGTTTGCTCCATCCTGACTTCCTGGCCTGCAAGTCAGTAACACACAACTGATAGCTCTACCCTAGGCTACCCACAATCTCAACAAGTTGATATTACCTTTCCAGTTCAAGCCTCAATCACCTGCCCCTTCCAGCCAGGCCCGATCTCCTTAACACATGGTTCTACAGTTATCCTACTACATCCCAACACACGAGGCCATTGAGGGATATTCCGGATCCAAACCATAGCAGTCCCCAAAGAGGTCAGCCATCAAAGAACTCAGAGGCCTCTGCGGGCATGGTCCAAAGGGAACAGACTACTGTTGAAACTGGGGGGCAGACTTTGGTGTCATCCACATGGTACTGATTTCACAGGCATGCAGAATGCAAGAATTATGAGGTCAGGAAGGCTTCCGCACAAATTTCAGAAAAAGGCCTTGGAAGTCAGGCAGTGTACCTGTAAGAAGACAGCGTCTGGAGTTATGAAAGAGAGGTGAAGGGTGCTGCAGAGACTCTCTGCATCAGGACCTGAGGAGAGACGCCTTGAGAGCAGCTGACTCTCCAAATGTGGAGAAACGCCAGAAATGTGGATCCTCTCTAGAGATGGGCCCCAGCGTGTGAGCGGAGCCCATGTAAGAGAGGAGATGTGAAGGCTGCAGCCAGAGGCCGCGCTGTAGGGGCAGGCCCTTTGGAACTCACCTCTCAACTCGGTTTACCCTAGGTGCTGGGTATCGTTTTTTCTTTGGTCTGATTGTTTTCTACCTTCTTATTCTTCTCTTTTGGACTAGGAGTGTTTATCCTGTGCCATTCTGTGTCAGAAGTATTTAACTTTTCTTTAGTTTTCACAGGTCCTCACAACTAAGAGCTTGCCTTGAATCTCGGGGGATACTTTGGACTTGGACTTTAGCAGTCCTTTAAGAATGGTTAAGACTGTGGCAACCCTTAGAGGAGGACTAAATTTGATAGTGTGGGCTGCTTTTTGCATAAAGAAGCGGACATGAGTCTTTTGGGCACCAGGGGTAGAATGTCATGGTTGCAGTCTGGATTGTGCCCCAAAAGCCTTATGTATTTGGATGTTGAGGAGTATCTATGGATCCCATGTGCTGTTAAGAAATGAGGCCTGGCTGGAAGGGGCAGATACTTGACCTGGAAGGACCAAATGCCTGGAGCTTGACCCAGAATAGGCAGACATGACTTGGAAGGATATATTCTTGCTCTGCCCTTCCTTGTTCACTCAGCTTCCTGTTTTCCATGCTGTGAACAGCTTTCCTCTAGTTAGGCCGCCACCATGTGCTTCCACCATTGCAGACTGCCCATGAATGGATTGAAAATTTCTGAAACTGTAAGCTAAAAATAAACCTTTCCTCCCTTAATTTATAGATATCAGATATTTTTTCCTAGCAACATAAAAGTAACTAAGACCTTCTGTTTACACTGAATAACCGCCTCTTCAGAAGTTATTTGTATTCAGAGCTTCCGTATTGTTTTAACGTCATACTGTCACATTCTCGTGGGATACAGTCAGAATGGTTCTACCCCAAAGAACCCCAGAGTCCAGTTTCTAGAGCCAGAAAGTCATCAGAGCTTTACTCTTCAAAAGAATACATTGTCTGATGCTAGACTGGCAGTGGGAGGGACATTTTTCATTCATTGCCCAGGTTGCTCCGTTTCCTGTGGCTGAGTTCAGGTCTTTAAACACCAACCCTAATTCTCATGACCAGAGATCACATGAACAGCATCTTCGATCCTCGTGGAAATTAGATCACAAAAGAGAGGTTAAAAATTGCTTCCACTATATTTTCTACTGCCTGAGAGGACTCTGGTCTATGAAACCGACTGTTTATGGAAAACCACCTCCTGAAGAGCTTTATTTAACCATAATCATGTGCTTGTGGAAAAATGGAAAAAACTTAGCTTAATGATAAACAATAGAACAGAAATTCTGGAACAAACCAGAGTTCTCTCTCTCTCTCTCTCTCTCTCTCTCTCTCTCTCTCTCTCTCTCTTTCTCTCTCTCTCTCTTTCTCTCTCCTGAATACAGATGATTTCTACTCTTGCCAGCCTCACCCTCTGCAGCTGTTTCTCTGATCTGAATGTAACTGCTACTTCATCATAGGCACAGAAAGTGGGAATTCTGTAAGCAGTGAGTGAGAAAACACTTTACGCTTCACAATACTATGTCTTTGTTATAACCATAAATGGGAAGTTGAGTCACACAGTTGTAGAGGCAGAGAAGTCCCACAATCTGCCATTGGCAAGCAGGAAACCCAGGAAAGCCAGTGATAAGCTGGAAATCCTGAAAGTCAGAGTGTCAGTGGTGTTGATGCCAATGCCAGTCTAAAGTCTTTAGAGCCAGGATTTTCCAGGGCAGATGTCACTGTCCCAGTTTAGGAAGTTCAGCAGAGCATAGCCACCCTTCATCTTTTTGTTCTATTTTGATCCTAACGCATAGGATGATGCTCACTCACCACAGAGAGGACTATCTGCCACATCAGTTCACCAATACAAACACCCGTCTCTTCCAGAAACATCCACTCAGATAAAACAGACATGTGGGCACTGTGTGACCCTGTCGAGTTGATATGTAAAATACCACACGTGGTCTCGCCTCTTCCCTGATGGGAAGAACGCAGCTGCAGGTGATGTGTGAGCCCACAGGTGTGGGTCTGAACTAATAACACTTTATTTACAGAAATAGCAATGAACAGCAATCCACATGTCCAGTTCCCCTTCTAACAGAAGCTTTAACCTCTTTCTTTCCCCTTCTATAATTTCCCCAGTAAAGTGTTCTATTCACAACCTCCGAGAGAGAGAGAGAGAGAGAGAGAGAGAGAGAGAGAGAGAGAGAGAGAGAGAGAGAAATAGTAGTGAGCCTTATCTGGCCAGCAGGCCACCATTTGCCCGCTGTGATTGTACACATGATGCTAATGCATTTGTGTGGAAACCTGAATAAATCACAGTGGCATCAATGGATATATTTTTGGATTTTATAAGCATTAATTTCACTGATTTCCTAACACTTTGCCTGTGCATGCTGTCATTCTGAGGTCGTAACTATTAGCATATTTGAAATTTCAAAGTACCCTGCTGAGTGGTCTTGTAAATATGCCAACATCCAGAACATTAAGGAAGATCCAGGAACGAGTGAGCTACAAGTAAAGGCAGTCTCTACAAAGCTAAGAAGCATCTAGAATTATGTCAAAATAATAAAGGTCTTGAGTACAGGAAATTTCTTTTTCTTTATCTCTTTGTGAAATAATGCTAAGCACCCTTTTCCACATTAAGAATATTTCCAGTGATCCCTAGAAAGCCCTGCCCCTGAACTTTGATAGTGTGGGTTGCTTTATGTTCATGTAAAAACATAGCTAAACACCAAGCATCTGGTGAAAACTGCATGTTTTAAAATTTTTCCCCACAAGATACACCATCCCCCTGGGCCTGGCTGCTTTGGATAGATCTGTCAAGACAAGATTTGTGTCCCTGGGTCCCTCAGGAAGGTCCTGATACATAAAGCCCAGTCTGTGATATCCAAGCATAGAAAGGGAGAGAGAGACCCAGCCTTGATGTGGGTCTACACAATTCCGGGTTAAACTGTGTCATTCGCTCATCTCTCAGCATCCCCATTTCCTCATCATACGGGGTGAGAACATTTGCCCCACTTCGTCTCCAGCATGTAGGGCAGATAAGAGTGAGAGGAAGGCAGGACCAAGGTATGATGGAAATGTCCACCATCACTGCTTCCTGTAGCTCGTTCTATACTGAACTTACACAGAGATCAAGGTAGCAGGAAACTCACAATCAAGCATAGTTTACAGCACTCTGAGAGACATAATATACAGATCTACAATGGCCAAAAGGTAGCAGTAGAACACTCACCTTCAGCCTCTGCAGCAGCAGCCCAGGATTTTCAGAGTTCGGTCAGTGATGGCAGCTGTCCTCTCTCTGTTCTCACGTTCAACTCAAGAGCAGCTACAAAGTCAAGTCCCAGGCAGCTTCCCAGCTCCCTTCAGCTTCCAGCTTCTAGGTGACCTGGTTGACCTCCAAGAGCAGCTCATGAACCCCAATGGGCTGCACTCTCTATCACGAGGCTACAAAATCAACTGCAGTTCAACCAGCTTCTCTTTGAGAAACCTCAGAGGAGCAGGTCTCTTCACACAGGGGTCTGTGGCCTGTGCCAGTTAAGGATGCTTGCACAGCATTGGGTTAACTTAGCCCCAGCCAAAATTAAAAGTCTAGCCAGTTTACATCGATTTTGAATCCCCTTATTTTGCTCCATCCATGGTTGCTATCCCAGCTCAGGCTGGCCCTAACTGAACCACTGGGGCCCCGGGTTCCTTCCCTGCTCTCTACCTGTAGCCTTCGTGGTCTCTAAAATGCACACTGATGCTTTTGAACATCTGCAAGTCTAAAGGTGGAGACAGATGACAATTAATTGACCTCACAAATGGGAAATCTTAGGCTGTCATGGTCACGAGGAGTGATGCTGTGAACAGTAAATGGAAGGGCCTGGGACCCCTTGCAGGGTTCTAGGCAGTAGTGCTCCAGTTGGAGGAAGGCTGAGTAGTGGTCAGCAAGTGGGCAATGGAAGTAGAATGTTCCAGGCACAGGAAGTATTTACGCAGGGGCCTGGAACAGGGCTGCCAGGGCCTAGAGGATTATGGGAGGGGACATCACAGGCAAATGTGGACCCTCAACAGCTTCCAGAGCTGTGATGCCATCAGAGAGAGATGATGACTGAGACCAAAGCCATCTTCATGGCACAGAGTGTCACAACATAATAATAAAATTGGGCCACCAGAAAACCAGAAAATAGCAACGATCTACTTGTGTAAACCTGGGAGCAATGGCCTTACAATATGAGGAGAGATTGGACAAAGCCACAGTCATTTGGGGAGTGACACAACAATCTCAACAGGACATAACAACAACAACAACAACAAAAAACTACTTGGTGAAAACATGGACCAGAACATAATTAACAAGCTTAGCTAATGAACATATGCAGACGTTAGCCTGCAGCACTTGAAGAAGATACTTACTTATTCTTAAGTAAAGGTGCATTACCCCCTGAAAAAAAAGATTATAGGTACTTTTTCACTTATAAAACACACTTGAGCTTCTTAGGCAAAAAAAAAAAAAAAAAACAGACACACCAAAGAAACTGATGAGTAACAAAAATTCGAAGGTCACATTCTGGAAGGCATTTTAGACTACGATGGAAAGGTTCAACAATTTTCCAGGAGTACTGTGCAGACCGTGTTACTGATACATAATGAAACTGAGTGAAAAACAAGTACACTTGTGAAGATCCACGCAACAAGAAAAATATCTGTTAAAACACTCACATCTAAGTGCAAATCCTATTGGGAACAGAAATACTTAGAACCGAACAACAAGTAAAAAATACCATTATCTGGGGCAAAGCTAAAGTAGTTTTCTGGAAACGGATAGAAATGACAAATAGAGAATTAATGAAAAAGGTATCTAACCTAAGTTAGATTTTAAAAATTAGAACCAATTCAAAGAAAGTAAAGAGAAAGTTGCTATTGCAAAGCTATAGAGATGATAAACATCAAATAGAAAGGGCCAATAAAGGTAGAGCCATGAAATATGTACAAATGTCTAACTAGGTGAGAGAAAAATGGAACTAATGTAAGAATTTTAAAAGGAACATAATTATGAATAGAGCAGTGATCAAACACAATATTAATAAGCGAGTAATTTCAGTAAGTAATTTCAGTTATGGAATATTTACTATATTCTGAAAATAAATTTTTCCCATGAGCATGTTTCATCTGCCTTCATTTTGGACACCCATATAACTTGGAATTAAAGTTCAGACAACAGAAAGATAAGGAATGAAAAGTAGGGTCTGCAAAACACCAGCAAGCCAAAGGTAACAGGACCTACACAGGACGCCACATCATTACTGAGTGTGTCCATTATAGTAATAAATAATGTACATATGGAGTTGAATTTTATTATTTAACTCAACATGCCTTTTAAGGAAAACTTAAGGTTGCTCACATTTCTTATTGCAATTAAATTGATAATTTCCTATATTCTTTTATATTGGCTCTTTTCTGTTTTCTAGTTCTTTTCTCTGTTTTCTGGTCATGTAGATTAGTTTATTATTTTCATTATCCTTTCCTTGTTGTTTTGAAGACTATATGTCTTATTGTAAAATGGACCGCCACTACCATTGTATTTACTAAGTATCTATTTAAATATTTAGTTGTTTTAATTTCTTTTAAGTCTCTGTCTTCAATATTCTCCACCCAGAGTCTGGAGTACTTCTGTTTCCTCACCCCACAATCCATCATCGCTCTGTAACTATGCTTACCTTACGCTCACTTTCTTAACTCTGAACTACAACTAAGAACCTACATTTTCAATGTTTAACTCATGGCTTGCATATGCCAGGCTTTTATGCTCATCCTACTACTTCCTCACCTTCTCCCAGTTAACTGTAGCATGTCTTTGAGAATCTGTTGTAGAAATGACATTTGAGTACTTGGTCCTGCCACCCTCATCCCCGAGGCTCTGGCTGTCACCATGACACATGGAGGGTACTGCTGTGGGACCCAGAGCATCTCCTCTCCTCTCTGAACACAGAGTGATGCCCAGTGCCCACCTGGCCTCTGCACCTCCTACCATCACTCAGCTCCACGGGCTCCAGACAGAACCTAAGACCGATGTGTGAGTTCTAACATTTAGAGCAAGTTGATGTTTCTCTGAAACTCAAATCTTTTAACCTCATGTTAGCAACAGGCAGTGGGAGTCAGAAAGCCCCAACTCTCCTGACTGTCTCTGTTGTCATCTGTGGCTGTGTTACTAAGAAGAAAGCCACACCAATCCAAGAAAGTATTTTTTTCAATCCTTCTTACTAAAGCCATAGTTAAAACTCTTCCAAGACTCTGCTGTGCCCAATAATCTCATGCCCACCCTGGGGCCATATACAGAGACAGCAGTGGAAAGACAGTCTCAGACAGAAACACCATTGGAAGATGACACAGATCCCCTCAGAAAACCAGAGAGAAGGAGAGTGACACAAGAAGGCCAGACATGCAAGAACAGAGTTGTGACAAGTGAGAACCCTGTAAGAAAAGGGACTCAGCCTTTACAAAAGACAAAAGAAATGGGTTGTAGAATTGATGTTAGTGTCAAAGCAACAGTTATCCCAATGGATACCTAAAATGTGGTATTTATACACGATGGAATACTATTCACCTATAAAGTCAGATAGGTTGGAGGCTTTTGTAGGTAAATGGTGCAACTTGAGACCATCATGCTTAGTGAAGTGAGTTAGAAGCAGAAGGTGAAATATTGAATGTTTTCTCTAATATGAGAAACTCAGATCACAGGGGTATCATAGAACTTATTGTAGGGAATAATGGGAACTGGAGGGAGAGAGGAGTGGGAGGGTAGAAAGGGAAGAGGGGTAGAACTTGTAATTTTGCCATGGTATGTATATGCAGAAAATATTCAAGTTCAATGTAAACTTTATGTATTCCACTTACACATATCAATAACATGGGAGAAAAAGCAACTGTCATCAAAAGATTAAAAAAGAAATAAGATATGTCACATAGTGATTTAAACACTATTTCTCTCTAAAATCCAAAGTCTCAGGAACAGAACTGATAAGGGGGGAGTCAAAGCATACTAAATGTTTAATCTCCCAGTGTGAGAACCTTCCAGAACCCCAAAGAGCAAGCAGCAAGGTGCCCTGGGCTCAAAAGAAAAACCAGTAATCCTCAACGGCATGAAAAATGGAATCAAGACAAGCAAAAAACTGACAGCGCGCATACAAGGAAGAACAGGAAGCCACTCCTCAGGTCACCTCTTGATTTCTAGGCCAAGAGCTTTCCTTTGCTCCTCTCTGCTCTCCAGCAGGGACCCACTTCAGTTCCCTCTTGGCTTCTTGCAGAGTCTTTCTTTTCTCTATCTCTCTCTCTTTTTTTATTCAAGAAGATTTTGCTTGCTTTTAAAAGAATCATCCCCTAAAGGGGCATCTGATAGGACAAAATCGTAATCTTGATGAGGAGTTGTTTTCCCTGGAATTTAAGGTTAACTTAGAAGCTAAAGAACGTTAAGTCCTTACACATTCAATGAAAAACAAAGGATACAAAATTGCAATACGGTGAAATTTCATTCTTACACATAAAACTATTATATAAAGAAGAAAAACTCCAAGGGACAAATAACATAAAGTAAGAAATGGTTTGGTGAATCACTGGTACATTATATTTTCTTTCTGTGTTTAAACATATTTTCTAATTCCAATAATAAGCATGTATTACTTATACCATAAAGAAACAAATTATTTTTAAATGAGATTTTAAAATAATATGTATAGTGAAATTTGTAAAATACATGGATTATAAAAACCCTCAGAAAACCAAAACCAGACACCAGAGGAAGGACAAAAAAAAATTACATGATTAAAACTGATAAACAGTAAAACAAAAAATAAAGATATGAGAGCTATAAATATTTCTATGCCAAATAATATAACAGTCAAACATTTGAAGTATAAACTATTCAAACAAGTAGAAACTGACAAAAACTTAATTGTAGTGGAATACAGTAATATAAGTCTTACAGGTCAAATCAAGTGAGATCAATTATCAAGTATCTAAATTATTTAAATAAAAAGTCTGTTTTAACAGATGCAAAAATTTATCCCTCATAAACATGGAATACCTATTATTATCTCAAAGTCATAGAATATTATCACAAATACATTGTTTGCTAAATAATGAATACTTTTATGGATTTAAAGGAAATCGATATGTCATGTTATCAAATGATAATTTATAGTATTATAAATAAAATTTATAAACCAAATACAATCTTTTAAAAACTATGTATACAATGTATGTACATATAATAGTACACACAAATAGGTAAATGAACAATGAATAAAATAACTAATAAAAAAAGAAATAGCTATCACAATGGTAAATATTAAGGAAGCAATTATCACTAAAATACTAGATGTCAGAAAGTATGAGTGTCCCAAACTGTACTCCAAAAAAGAAAAAGATGAGACTCAACTACTTAAGTTGTTTTTATGTTAGCCTGATTTCTTCCACTATTTTTTTTTTTAAATGTGATAATCAACTTGTAAACAGACAAGTTTAGTTTGGCTCACAGTTTCTGAGGTTTCATCCATGGTATCTTGGCTTCCCTGCCTTCGGCCTGTGCTGAGGGCAAACACCACGACAGTCACAATAACTAGAAAAAGAGTGGGAAACAAAAAGGCACATGAGAAGGGGCTGGACCTCACAACGAGTTTTCAAGACACACCCCAACAATCTAATTTCCCCCCACTAGGCTCCACTGCCGCCCAATAGTACCAAAGAGGACCAAACCTTTAACATACGAACCGTTGGGGGACATTTCACAAACCATAGCATTCTTTTTATTTTTGTAGAGTCTTGATCTGTAGCCCAGGCCCGCCTTGAACTCATGGCAATAAGCCTGCCTCAACCTCCCAGTGCTGAGATTAAAGGTGTGTGCCACCATGCCTGGCTGGTGGTGCTGGGGAATTGAACTCAGGGCCTTATGCATACAAGGCAAGGGCTTTAACCACTGTGCCACTACTCCAGCCCAAATCATAGCATTTTTGTTGTCATTTTGTGAGTACGTGTTGTCTGTAAAATATGTACTATGGTCCAAGCACAATGCTAAGTACTGAATGTAAATTACCTAATTCAATCATTTCCTGACTGGTACCAAGTAGATGTTCAATAATTAGTGTGAAGGTAGCATGGGCAAAATCTCCAAATCAAGGAACTAGAAAAGAAGCACTAAAACACCTTGAAGAAAAACATGCCAAAAGAACAAATAAATATGGGAAAGTGGAAATAAAAAATGGGGGAGAGAAAGAGGAAATTTGATAAATAATCTATAAGCTGGTCCTCTGAAAAAAATGAAAACAATATGTAAGTCACTGAAAAAACACAAATTCACACCATTGGGACTTAAGAAGAGAATATAAAAACATGGAGGAGACCTAAAAAATATGAACAAATATCACAATGGCTTCACACAACCAGATTTGAAAAAGGAAACAAAAAATTGCAAAGGTGGCTGGCTAATAAGTTGCCAACGTTGGTGTTCCAAAGGAAGACAATTTGGTAGATCTGAGAGCCTAAAAAATACAGTCATTTCCCTCCTGATTTCAAAACTTGTGTTTTTTTTAAAAAAGTAACACAAAAACCAGGTAGATATCAAGCATAATCTCAGCCTCAATTCTGACCTAAAAAAAAATTTCCAGGTCAAGAGTGTTCCCCACTTCCTCTCCACCTGCTACCTCCCAAGGCCAGCTCTCAGCCCATAGTTATGGGTGTCATCACCCCAAACATCACTTGGTCCTCTTCTGAAGGAGAAGAAGGCAAAAGAAAGTATCGCTTGGAGTCATGGGTTAGTTTCTGCCACCTGCCAGAAACTTCCTCCTCCATGAAGAAGAAGTCAAGAGGGAAGGAGGGGAAGAAGAAGAGGACAGAGCCAGCTGGATGCCAAGTCAGGATGGAGCAATGATGAATGAAGAAATCTACATCCAAGACGGGCACCTTGCGAAGACAGTGCCACTGGTACATTATTTCAAGCTTTCAAATAATACAAAACTCTTGTGCTAAAGAAATCTTCTAGAGTATGGGGGAACAAAACAATAATTAATAATCAATAGTGAAATAACAATGCTTGTAGTTCATTTTCAAATCAAGCATGATCCTGTCTTTAGATTTCTCTTAGGAACATGCATAGTGCATTCCTTTACCCAGAGCTAGGAAAGGCAGATTAGTGGCCTACAGAGAAAAAACACAATATCACTGAGTGAGATTATGCCAGGAACGCAGCACAGGAAATCTGTGAATATAAATCATGTCAATTGGTAAAGGGATAAAAACCATATGATCATCTTGACAGATGCAAAAAAGGCTTTTGATAAAATTCAGCATGCATTATTCATATTTTGTGCACACGCTCACTCCCAGAATGGGACTGCCCACAAGCAGGAAAGACCACATCTTATTCTCTAGCTACACTGCTATTTAGAATACGATGGCCTCATCTGGTCCTGGCTGAGAAGGAGAAGAACGGAACTAGAGAGAGCTGATCTATGAGCATGTGGAGGCAACAGCAGGAGGAACATGGCCTTCCCTCCTAGGACAGGAGCCACTTAGCCAGTGTTCCCCAGAAGAGAGCCTGCTGGAGTGGGGGGATGAAAGTCGTAGAGTTGCCGAATAGAGCTCCCGACACCTAGTGTGCTTCTCAGCTTTACATTGCTATGACTAAAAAAAATAAAAAAATAAAAAATAAAAAAAAGGAAAGAAAGAAAAGAGAAAAAAGAAAAAGAACCTGGAGATTCAACTCAAAAGAGGAAAGATACTTTGGCTCATCGTTTCAAGTTTCTGTCCCCGGTCAGGTGAGTCCATTTGTTGAAGCCTGTGCCAAAGCAGAACATAATGACAGAAAGACGTGGCAAAATGAGACTGCTCAGTTCATGGTAAGAAAGAGAGCAAGACCAGGTGGAAGGGGTGATGAAAAGATGTGCCCTTCAAATTAATCCTCATCCAACCGGGCCCCACACCTCCTCACAGCTCATTCAGCCACTGATGAGGTCAGCACCCTTATATTCAATCGCCTCTCTAGGTTCCACTGAACATTGCCGCATTGGGGATTAAGCCCTCAATACACATGTATTATTTTTAAAAATTAATTACTCAAAATTCGCAGTGCTCTGTGTTTTTATTTGCTAAATCTGTCAATCTCGTAGAAAAATTGCATTAGTTCATTTTTTGCCATTAACAAAATATCTGAGGCTGAACAAAAAGGTTTTATTTAGCAAATAGCTCTGGAGGTCCAAGAGCATTGTACCAACATCTGCTTGGCTCTGGTGAGGCCCCCTTAACTACATCACATCAGGGCAGATGGCATCATGGCAGGATTGTGTGAGAGGAAGCAATCGCATAGCAAGACAGGAAACCAGAAAAAGGGAGGGTCCTGTCTTGCTGTTTTATAATAACTCTTGTCATAGGATCTCACAAGAACTAAGTCATCCCCTCTCAAAGATAGCACACTCAATACCTAATTACCTTGCATTGAGCCCAACTTCCTAAAAGGCCCACAACTTCTAACAATGCCACAATGAAGACAAAGTTTCCAACACATGAAATCCTCGGGTGCTTAACCCATATCCCAGCCACAGCAGAGGGCAAGTCAGAGTTCCAACTACCACGTCAGAAAACCAGGCAATAGGACAGCCCCGTAGAGAGATGAGAGAGAAAGGGAGTCTCAAAGTTGATGGATTTTAATAACAAAACTGCACAGAAAATTTTAGAATCTACCCAAGATGTTAAAATACATTTTGCCATTCAGATTGTGAGTTTTAAAACAATTTCACACGGCCCAGTAACCAATGCCTTGATTAACAATTAAATACTAGAACTACTTCTGTTATAATAAAAAACTTCCTCTACTATTATTATCATATATTGTTCTAGAAATGTTACTCAATGCAGTTAGAAAAGAAAACAGGATCAGAAACAGTATATTGGAAAAAATAGCAATTATTATTGGCAAACAATAAAATTTTCTAACCAATAAAATTTAAAAACCAGAGTTCATAGTTGATACCAAAAGTAATAAGTAAACTGTCAAAAATTCCTTTACACTGAGGTGTGCAGACTTCTTCCCAAGGGCAACCAATGTCTTTTCAAGGGTCAAAGAATCACGTATTAATACAACTGCATCAAGGGTGAAATTTGTGAAAATTTGTTCTACATCCTTCTCCTGTATGACCACGTATCTGATCTGCTGCCAGCCAAAGGTATTACCACCCTGAAGAAGAAACAAGAGATTAGGATTCTTATACTGAGGATGAAAAATCAGAAAGGACAATATTTATGTTCAATTTGGAAAACAGGAATTGTATATATGTAATACCAAAGAGGAAAGCAAGACTTTGTTGAGACAGAAAAAAAAGAATTCTCAAATTCATCTCCACTAGGACTCCAGAGGCAAGTCAATCCAGTTTAGTAATACTTTTATATAAGAAAGTCGTTACTGTTAGGAGCAGAGAGAAGAGAGTCCTCACTCTTCTCAGGGACAGAATTGCAGGTAAGCAGAGATGGAAGAGAAAAGGAAAGGAAGGAATGAGGAGGGAGATGGTGCTGAAACCAACAGGAAGCCAAAGACAGAGAGGATTTCCTGTACGGGACCCTCAGAGGACAAGATCCTTGCCTGCTGATCAGCACAAGCTGCCGCATGCTGCGTTGGCAAGCATCAGGACTGTGTGGAGCCCTCCTTAGCTTGAATATGCCAGCAAACAAACCCAAGATCTCCATATACCTTGAGGCCAACATAGGGCACTGGATGAAAATTAGTGGCCTTCCATAAGTAGGAGTAGGGCACACTGGAGCCTGCATGCCCTTGCAGTAAAGGTCACATAATGTGCATGAGGGGCAGATAAAGAGTTATGTCTAAGACGCAGCAGCCAAAGAGGGTTGCAGGCAACAACAGGTGATGGCAGCCACAAGAAACATGACCCAGGCCATGAAACAGGCCAAGCAAGGCTCGCTGCACCTCAGTATTTAGAAATGCCAGAAATGTCCGTTGGGGACCAGGCCAAGGAGCAAAGGGGCCACTCTGTGGCAGGACCAGCAAGGCTTCAGGAGCCTTACCACATTCCTGCTCCCAGCCCCCAGTCCGAACTCGGAGACAACTGGGGTGAGGATGCTGACATCCTAAAGATTGAGAACATGATTCGTCCAAGACAAGCTTGAAAACTGTTGACGTTATTATAATGTGTTTTATGGCTACTCTTTGCCACCCTGTGGACCAGTGATGAGGGAGTAGCTACTAGAAAAAGTAAGCCATGCTTTGTTTGCACATTAGTGCATGGTATGAAAAAATTTTCAACCTTCCTCACAATTTGTTTCAATGATTGTCCATTGTCTTCTTTGAAAAATACAGTAATGCAAACAATTCCTGAGCACCTAAGAGGGTACATTCCAACCAGTTTAATGTCACATGACTTCAATGAACCCCTATTTACTAATATATTAAAATCACAATGGTACTAAGGAGTTTAATTTGGGTAACAAGGCAAATAAGAAAAGGAAACAATATTTTCATATTTATTCATTCAACAAATATTTGCCTAAACAATAACTAGACATATTAACTGCTTGGAATTCAAAAATAGGGAGATGTGTGGAGGGATGGAATCAATGATGGATTGGTAGATGGATCAACGGATAGACAGATGAGTGGCTAAACGGATTGAGGGAAGTATAAAGAGTGAAACACGGCCGATAAGTTCACGGATGGATAAATAAATTATAGATACAACTAAACATGTGAAAATGCAGATGCCCAGATAGATCCCATGTTAGGTTTGTTAAGTGTGTAAAGGGCGAGTAGAGACTGCCCATGCAGAAGGTGGGGAAAGTTGTTTCTCATCATTTTACATGAGACATTCTGCATCTGCTGTTCCACACTGGTAGGCCCTCTGTGATAAAGTAACTTCTGTCCAGAGACTCTGAGGACCAGAGGGATGAGCTACACAGAGTGACCACTATCGCGCAGGTAGGAGCGTGTGGACAAATACGGCATACACACCTGTAAGCTGAAGTACCTCTCACTGGGGAAAACTACAGAGACGTGGTCATTATCAGGTGTATGGGTCACCACCCAGGAACCTGGGGATGTGGAAATGGCAGAGACCTAGAAGCGCTGGACTTTGGTCAGGAAGAAGGATCCTTACTCAAGCTACAAAGCTTTCAAATGACATAATCACAAAAGTGCCAGCCCAGCCTGGGAGCACGACAAAGATATATGATATAGCAGAACCAGAGTAGAAAGAGCAAGATCCCTGAAGATACTATAGTATTTACAGAAAAAAGCATATGATGATAAAATTCTATATTTGCATAAATATCTCTAGATACTTGGAGATACACAAAAACATTCTATATATCAACATACTAAAATATAATGTTTAATATGAATTACACTGTACAAAGAATAAGCTGAAAGTATTTTATAATATGGTGTATGTTTGTGTGTGTGTGTAGAAGAAAACATTCTAACAAATTGTTACTAGTGGATGTCTCTCTGTGATAGGACCGTAAGGAGTTTTTCAGTGTATTTTTTCCTTGTTTTCCAACACTTCTTCAATGAACATAACAGGACATCATCAGTAATAGGAAAAAGAAAGAATCATTATTTTCCTTACTTTTAGATGAAGATAGAAGCACCCAAGAGCAGAAGCTATTATTATTTCTCCTTTGAATCATGACTTTCAGCCTGTGTTACTGTGACATATACCTGGGATAATTAATTGAGAAAGAGAAAAAGCTTACACATTATTAGAGGCTTCAGACCAGGTTGGTTGCCCAGTTGCTTTGGGCCTATCCTGAGACAGCACGTGGAGAGGACACGTGGTGGAGCGAGGGGTAGGATGTAAAAGAGAAGAGGAAGGGATTGGGGGCCTACATCTTTGGACTAAGTCCTACCACTACTCCCACTAGGGCCGAACTCTTAAAGTTTCCCTCACTTCCCAGTAACACCAAAGTAGGGACCAAGACTTTCACACATGCAAGGGCTGCAGACGCTTAAAATCAATTATAGCACCTTATTTATAAATGTGCCCTTAAATGCTGAAATACAGACCTTTATTCAACATATTGATTTCTAACAATACATTGAGAAGAGAAAATATTGCCTGTACAATCCTGGGTTTTTAAAAATATTTATTGGGTCTTATTTTATGGCCTAAAACATAATTATTATAATTCTGTGCATGTTTGAAACCAAGAGGCATTCTTAATTTTAGATGCAACATTCTTTCTTTCATTAGCTCCGACATCTTAATTTCTATTTTACAAGTCTGCATACTTCTTTTGTTCCATGGTAAGGCTGGAGTTTTAAACCTCTCCTTGTAAATTCTGATAAGTTTTGCTTTATATATTTTGAGACTCTGTTTTTAGGGATATGTCCCTGAAGTTTGTCCTGGTGAATTATTGTATTACCAGTTTATAATAATCTATGTCATTGTTTTTTACCCTATTTTGCATGTTGATATATTTTATAATTTTTCATTTTTATCAATATTTGCCTGTCATGTGTCTAGTTTCCCATTTTCACTTGTCTCTTCCCATTTTCCATACGGCTTAAGCATTCACCTTATTAAAAGCCTATGTATTTTTTTGTCTGGTCTATTGGTTTTGATTTTTAGCCGGCAAACTTAATTCATTTATATCTGTGTTCATTGTCGCATTTAGTCAGTCGGCCATCTTTGTGCTTTCTGTCTTCCTAACTCTTTGTTTTTTTTCCTATCTTACATAGGAGTTGTTGACATAGTACAGCTTACAGGCCACACCCAGCTCACTTCCTGTTTACGTAAATAAAGTTTAGTTGAAACACATCTGTGCCCGTTTTCTCCTCTCAACCTAAAGCCCTCACACGATTTCATGAAACTTCTTGTCCTATGTTGCCACATGTACTGCTTCCAAACTTTCCATGTCTTTACTTCCATATGTTCAGTGGTCCTCCAACTCACTATGTCTGTACTTAATTGTTTCTACTTTACTTTTTAACCTCACCAAGGTTTATTAAATTTAAGTCACAAAGTTTTTTTTTTTTATTCCTGTAAGTTTCTTTTTACTCTTTTAAGTTTTTTGCCTTCCTTGTCTTCTGTTTTCCTTTGATAGTTGATTTCTCTTTCTCATTTTAAAATTCTTCTCCTGTATTTTAATCCTATTTTATCATTATATAATCCTATTTAATAATATTGTTCACAAACTTCTTAAGGACTTAAGCCCACTGCTGTCATACTTTTAAATTTATTCTGCATTTCTTTCCTCTTTGGATTGACACTCTTGACTCCTAAACTCATCTTTCTTTAAGTCTCTCGGTCCCTTGGTTCATTGTGGACATCAGTTGAAATTTTCTGCGTTGTCCTGACAGATGCTCAGGAGCTATCACCAGCTAGAGTTAATTTTATTCTAATCTCTCATATTGGAAGCTCCATGCGTTCAGATAATATAAATTCAAAACAAATGCACTGGAAGAAACCACGGGTTACAAATTCTCAAAGATGGGGCAGCCCATATTTCCGGGTCCCCCTTCTGACTAGCAGAAGCTTTACCTGCCTTCTGCCTTCCTTTCCCTTTCTGTAAGTTTCCCAATAAAGGCTTCTCTTCACAACTTGAAAAAAAAAAAAAAATGCTCAAAGATAACCATTTTCTCAACCCAGAATCAGGCCTTCTGAAATTTCCTTTTAGCAATGGCTTAATTTTTGGTTTTTGGTTTTGGGGTTTTTTTTTTCTGGTTTGCCATCATATTGAAGAGTTGTTTTAATCAGTTTTTAAATCACTGGAGAAAATACTGATGTACATAACTTAAAAGAGAAGAGATTTATTTCTCAGATGATTCAGTCTATAGTCCACTGGCTTCAAGGAAAAACATCATGGCAGAAGGATGTGGTGGAATGAAGCTGTCCACCTCACGGCAGCTGGGACGCACAGAGAGCAAGGAAGCCAGTGATCAGGACGCATAACAGATACAATCCCCTAGGTCACCTGCCAATGACCCACCTGACATAGTCAAAAGTGTGCTTCACTAATCTCCTGACACTTTTCAAGCCCAACAAGTTGACAGTCAAGGTTAACTATCACAGTAGATTTTCAAAGAAATGGGGTAACTCAGTTCTGACTTCCGGTGTCTTGTGAGCTCATTCATTTCCAGTTGCTGCAAGATCATTAAAATCCAAACACTCACTAGTTAAAAAAAAAAAAAAAAAAGTAAAACACACACATAAAAAGTGAGCTCAACTCCCACCTGGGCCATTCATCTGCCCACAGCTCAGCCACAGCATTAGTTCCCTATATCCCTGATTTCTGTTTCTGCTGTGATTTGCACCCTCAAAGACAAGAGATCTTGCTTGCCTTTTAATAGGTGACACTTATTGTCCGTGTTTTATTTTACCAACACTCTTTGGCATTTTGAAAGAGATGTTTTACTGGTGATCTGATTCATTGGATTACTGGGAACAAAAGTATAAAATGTACCTTAACTACTTTAAAGAGTATACAACCAGATGACTCATCCAGATTCAATCATCTCTGGTTTATTCACAGGACATTCTACACTGTAAGGAGCCCTTCTGCTCCCCATTCTAGGCCTCTGTTGCATGATCTTATCACAGAGATTTTTCTACAACTTTAATGCCTAACAAGGAGGTGAGGACATGGGGGAAGTCATTGTTTATGCCTATCAGTGAACATTTGAGATTTCAAAAATAATAATAAATAATGATAATAAATAATAAAGAGTAGTTAGCAGCCTTTCAAACCATTCAAAGTGTTAGAGTTTGGGGGGAGAAAGGGGACATTTCTAAAACACTAGAGGCAAGTGCAAGTTAAAACATGATACCCTGTATGAGATCTTCCCAATACCTTCGTCATAACAGTACTTTTTCAATCAGCCAATATTTTGACAGCTCAAAAACACTTTCACACCACTTACCATATGAAAGTTTAGTATCCGTGTCTCACAAATACATAAAGCAAGTCTCAGAGGATTATGTAACCTCCCTAGTCAGCTTTTGTAGTAAGCAGAGCCAGATAATTTTCTAGCAGAAAGCACCACTCATCAATTATTTTCAGACATGAGCGCCAGAAGGTACCCTGCTACCTCTGCACCATCACAGATGCTGCCCTAAGGCACCCAAGTAAGAGTGAAAGCTCAACTCGACAGCTCTCCACATCTTGTCCCAAGACGGTCATTGTGCAATTTCTAAGGAACACTAGCCAAGTTCTTCAGAGCTTGGAAGTCAATCAGAGGAAAGCCACAAGGTGATCAGGCCTGGGGCAGAGGGTCCCAGAAGGTGAGGCTTGGTGGGAGTTGGACACTGCCTAGTCTCAGGACCGTGCACTGGAGTCTAGAGGTACCTATGGCTGATGCCTGTGACACTCTGCTCACATTGCATCAAGAAGTGTTTCATTGCTCAAAGGGGATATTTATTTTCAGCCTTTTGAGGAATTTTCATACTGCCCTCCATAGCAGTTGTACCAGTCTACATTCCCACCAGCTGTGTAAGAGGGTTTCTTTTTCCCAATAGCCTCACCAGCACTGATGGCTGTTTGAGTTCTTGATATACACCATTATCTCTGGGATTAGACGGTATCCTAGTGTTGTTTTTATTTGCATTTCTTTAATGGCTAAGGATGTTGAAAATCTTTTCATGTATTTACCGGCCATTTGAACCTCTTCATCTGAGAACTGCCTATTCATTCCTGTTGTCCATTTTTTAATCGGGTCTTTGAATTTGAGGGGTCTGTTTTTCTTCAGTTCCTTGTATATTCTAGTTATCAGCCTACCGCCTGAGGTATAGGTGGTGAATATCTTTTCCCATTCTGTCAGTTCTCCCTTCACTCTGTTGACAATTTCTTTTGCCTTGAATAAACTTTTCAATTTGAAATAATCCCATTTGTTGATTCTGGAGGCTAATTCTTTTGCCTTAGATGTCTTATTAAGAAAGTCCTTGCCCCGCCTATATCGTTTAGATTTTTGCCAACTTAGTCTTCCAGAAGGTTCTGTGTTTCAGTGTTAATGTCTAGGTCTTTGATCCTCTTTGCCTTAATTTTGGTGCATGGTAAGAGGTGTGTGCCTAAATTCATTCTTCTGCATGTGAATATCCAATTTTCCCAGCGCTATTTGTTGAAGAAGTTATCCTTTCTCTAGTGTTCCCTTTTTCCACTGCTGCCAGGGACAGAGAGAAAGTGTGTACCAAATGCAAGTGCTTCCCCTCACCTTTCGTCTGCATTTACTTTTTTGGCCAGACTGGTTTCCACTATATCATAAACTTGGCATTACCAAATCTATTTGGGATGATGCACTGACCAAAATTTCCCCTCAAGGATGAAGAGCTAATACCAGCTTCAAAATGGAGGCTTTACCATTTGAGCCTTGGCTGTTTTGGCTTTTCCCGTCAAGAACTGGAAGTCTTAGCCCAGAGACAGGGAATTTGATAGCTTTGGGGAAGATCTAACCACCCCCTTTCTCTCTCTCATGGACTTAGCAGTGGGGATTGACCTGAATGGGAGCTTCTCTCCAGAGACCCACCACAGTGGATCAGCAGGGACAGGTCTCAGAGAGCAACTGAGGCCCAGGATGCCAGAAGAAGGGGCTAGCCAGGTCAGACTAGTAGGGTAACAGACGCACAGGTCTGCAGTCAGGTAAGGCCAGGCCTGCAAGGACCAACAAAGGTCCCAAGAACTGGTGCTATAGCTGCCAACCCGTTTTCCTTGTATACTGAGACCCCATGCGGGAGTGTTGTGTCCAAGTGCAATATGTCTGGAAGGGGCCAGCAGCCCTTGATGCTTGGCATGGAGACCCCAAAATGAAAACTGGAGGTGCCTATAGGCTCCCTCCTGCTGGGCTCTATGTCCCTCCACAAGGCACGTTCTCAGGAACCAGCTCCCAGTGGAACGCAGAGTCTGAGAGCTCGCTGCAGATTAATTCCCCACCTGTGCTCCCTGGACACAGCAAAGGCTCACAGTGCTGCTCTGAGCCAGCATGTCGTGAGATACACTCACATTCTCCTCTGCATCCTGAGGCCTGAGTAGACACTGGCAGGTCACCTGGCCTCAGTGTCTCCAGCCTCCCCACCTCCAACAGGTTCAAACCCAGCCCAGTGGCCTTTCGCATCTAAATCACTGCCCCTACCCCACATCCAGACCCACAAGTACTAAAGAGCAGGTCTGTGAGATGAAACAAGGCACTGCGGAACAGGCAGAGCAGGAAAGGAATGGCATGGGGCCAGCGGAGGGGTGCCAGTCTGTGGTGACACTGACACACCATGGAAGTTATTTACGTGTCACACTCCTCCCTGGTGAGGTAAAACTCGTTTTCTGCAGTGGTGTCCAGAGACCTAAACGTGAGCTTCTCATGACTGTACATGCCTACAGGAATTTCCAGAGACAGGAGAGAAGAACAAGAGAGGAAGGGAGCCACAGCGCCCATGGCCACTTCTACACGTACCACTGCAATGTCTCCAGAAAGGTGAGCAAGATGGCAGCCAGAGGACTTTACTGGAGCCAAAATGAGACCACAAAGAGGGGAACACCCCAGCAGCTGTTCTTGGCCCCTCCCCCTCCTGCCACCTCTTGCTTCCTAGGGCCACCTCCCAGCATCTGGCAGCCGGGAGGACCCGCCCACTCCAAGGAGGTCTCCCCCAGGCTGAGAAGGCTGATGCTTCCCTGTGGGCTCAAGCATCCTCCCTTCAACGAGTCCCCACGCCCGGAGGCTCCCGCCACATTCCTGGCAGGCCCACGGCTCCCTTCAGCATCACTGCACATGTGGGCCCTATTTGCAGGGTAGGGGATCCGAAGGGTAGTTGTTGGGACTGGCCTTAAACATTTCCACCTGAGAATGTGGATGGACACCCCCCAAAGTGATGAAAGGGACCCAAGAGGGGACTTGGATGTAGGGGGGTAGGGAGGGCCAGCGGAACCCCTGATGTGGGAAGATGGGAGGGGCACTGTGCTAAGCCCAGAAACCCCCCAGTGAAAGGCTTCCAGGGAGTGGTGGGGACAGGAGGGGTGCCAGGCATGGCCTATGACCTGCGCATTCTCACAACTAGGGTCCCAAACTGAAGACCAGCCGAGAATGCTGAAGAGCCCCAGGACCCTGCTTCCACAAGAGCAGCTGCCACATGCCCATGAAGCGCCCCCACTGTTTCATTCACAGGGACATATGCAGGCTCTGTAGATACAGAGCCTCATCTGAAGCTGGGAGCACCCTTAGGAGGCACAAGGGACCAACGGATCCAACTACCAATTCCTGGGTGAACAGGACAAAGTACAGATGGTTCAGCCCAGCAGCAATTAGTCCACGCTGGTACGCACTGCCACTGGCTGCTTCGCCACTCAGGAGGAGCCATGAGGTCTTTGAACCTCAAGCCTGACTCTTACACTCAGGCCTGAACACAAAGCACTCAAGCTCCAAGAGCCACAGGAAGAGACAAAACACTGACCTTGCCAGCCCCTGGGCCTGGCCTCTCCACTGCAACACCATCTCCAGAACCACGCTCCTTCAGCAGCAAGGGGTGCCGACGCCTAGGCCCACTGGGAGGGCAACTGTCCCCTCAGTATAGACACAGACATCCCTCTAGCCAAGACCAGTAGGAAGTGGTCCTCACATCACTGTCCTTCCTCCTTCTTCCAAGGCAGGATGAACTTGTCCCCTTCCCCGTTATACCCATGCCTCCTCCCCAGCCCACTAACTTTCAGTTCTGTGTGAATGTGAAATTTAGACCCAGACTGGTAAGGAGCTATTTACTCTAGGGTTTGAGCTTTTGTGAAAAATTCAAAACCCAAAAGCAGATCAGCCCATCACTAGACAGAAGCAGAACTCTCAAGGTGCCAAAACTATGGGGGCACACTCACCCTGTGCCCCTGACTCACAGGAGCACCACACTCATCCTGTGATCTTTGTCATCGGATTGTTGTAGATGGCCTGAAGCTCAAACTCTAGATCACCTGGGCTCCTCATTGGGGGTCTGGAGAAGCTTGGGACAACCCCCACATCCATGCACAGGGCCACCCTGGGCAAGAAAAAGGGAGGGGAGGAGTTCCACGAGGGCTGGGTGATTCTGAAACATTTTCAGAACTAAGAGCTGCCCTGCCAAGGTTCAGACATGTTGTCAGGAACACATGAACATAGACATCCCACACTCCCAGGTTGACCAGGGAAGCAGGGCAAGGACAGACCTTTGAGATGCCACAGGAGAACCTCATACCATGGCTCCCTCTTCCCCACAGTCCTTCAGGACCTTAGAAGCTGCCCCAGAACTGCTTCCCAGAGAGGTCAGGGGGGAAGCCCAGTCTCTTAGAGTGGGCGGGGGGGTCCAATCTCTCCCAGGCCTGTGCACAGCAGGGCCCAGCAGCCGCATGACAGCGGTGGCCAGGCAGCAGGACACTCGGCCAGGGGAGATCCCTTCAGCATGAGGCAGAGGGAACGCACCCGGTGCAGGGGAGAGGAAGTTTGGAGAGTGCTAAAATTTTTAAATAATCTCAGAGAGGAAAGGAGCCTCTTACATTTCCAGTAATTTTGCCTTTAAAAAAAAAGTTTAAAAAGGAAGAAACTTCACAAAGGGAAAAAGTAATGATCCACCTCTGGGCATATTCTACAAGGAAAGAGCGAGAGGTGGGCGGGAGGGCGAGCACGCTGTATGGCCCACAGCGCCGCCCGCGCCAGCCGGAGTAGGTGCCGGGGCCTCTTGGCCCTGAGCCTGCCTGCTGCCTGCAGCTTTGAAAAACAACTTCCTGTCAATAAATGTGAACAAAAGTTTGGACCCATCTTCAAAGTGATGAGTTATGCTGAAAATATGTTCCTGCAAATGGAGAGAATGGATCGTTCGCGGCGCTTTGGCATCAGGAGAGTTTATAAATAACCACTGGTCTGCTCGGGTTATGCCTGCCACGGGAAAACGCCCCGCTGCAGCGGCGAGCGGAGAGACCTAGAGACGGAAGCCATGTGGGACGAATCACGAGCAAACGTGGGCCTCCTCACGCGGGCCTGCCCCCCGCAGGGCACCCCAGGGTACGGGGACGTCCAGCAGCCCCCTCAGGGTCTCTGCAGTGAGAGCGAGGCGCTCCCCTAGGGCAGCTCCCCTGTTTGCATTTTGGAGGGAAAGGAGGGGATGGATTCTACATGTGGTTTCCATCGTCCAAGAAAAGTGAAACCATGTGCCAGCGTCTCCGGCAGACGTGGTCCTTGATACGTGAATGAGCAAGTCCGCAATTACGGGTAAAGGGGGAAAGAGGCAGAAGTTCTCCTGAGCCCACACCTCACCCAAAAGAGAGCCTCAGTGGTGGGTGCCCCAGTGTGCCTTCTCTGCGGCCTTCTATTTGGTGCCAGAAGTCCAACAGGAAGAGAGTGGGGCCGAGGCGGGCCGCAGCCCGGCAGCTCCCTTCTCCCTGCGGAAGCTGCTGCCCAACAGTCCGCCATCAGCGTTTGAACATCACCGTGGCGTTCGCAACCTCTCTGGGTCCCCGAGTTGGTCTGCCGCCTGTAAGTCACAGTACATTAAGCCGAGTTGACTGAGCCTGGGCCAATCAGAAGCACAACTTCCACAACTTTTTTTAATTCTCTGCATTCTTCCAAATATATTAAAATACTTATTTGCACCCTACATGATACACAGAAAGATTTTATTAAGCACATTGGAAGCCTGGTTCTTTAAAGAGGGAAAAGCTACACTTGTGTGTCCAGACTCACTCAGGCTGTGCTCAGTCCAGCTGGGGCACAGCTCGGGTCGGCATTATTAGCAAGAACCGGCAGGTGAGCAGAAAGCCGGACCACTGCCACCTCCTGGGTGACCACCCCAAGGACCAGAACTGGGACACACACGCTACTACCAGGCAGCTGTCCAACACAAACACGCCACTGGTCACCCAGACAGCAGGAGGACACCAAGGGGCACGGGACACCCTGTACCACGCTGATATTGTCATGGCTAGATAAAGAAGACAGCAGTGAGCATGAGTCCCTTTCTTGACACGTGCTGTTGCACCTGCATGGCCACTCTCTGGACTTCAGCTTCTCTGTCCCTAAAATGGGTGCCCTGGGAGCCTCCACGAGCAGGATGAGAGATGGCAAATGCTCAGAAGTCTTCTCACATTCCAGCAGCCTCTCTGGCTGTGCTACATCGCCCAACCTTGAGTACCGTCTTCAACCCCTCCTTTCCTCCCCCAATGTTTCTCTATTACGGACACTCAAACATAGGTGACACGTTGGCAGGCCGGAGGGCATGGAGGCCACCCACAGCTCCTTCCCTCGGTCTCATAGCAATGCCAAGAAGAAAGGTTCACATCACTGAGAACTTAGGAGGTTACAAGTCCAGAGTGTCACTGGCCATCTGCGCCATGACCTCTTGCCAGAGAGAAAGGTGAGTCTAAGGGACATTGAAGGCCTGGCTGAGGTATACAAGCATATGGCACCCCACTGTCCCCAGCAGACACATCACAGTGAAATCCTCTGGTGCTGAAAGCCAGTCTCAAAGCCACCAGGAAGTTAGCAGCGGTAGGCAGGGTGACTGGTCAAGCCAGACCAGGAGCAGGGAAGGGACTTCACAGAAGTATCATGGACCCCTGTGCAAGAGTTCTCTGTGGCAGAGCCGCTCTTCATGTGGGGCCACATCTGTCACAGAGGTCCCTGACGTGGAGGGTGAAGCTGACCTGTGTTATCATGTCACTGACCATAAAAGCAGGCCCGAAATGCACAACAGCTCTGGAAGACAGGTTCCTGGCCACAAGTAGTACCCTCCTGTGGGAATTAGCGAGCAGCCATCTATATGCTGTGGCTCGGCGACCCTTGGGCCTCAATGTGACCAGCACCGCCAGAGGACAAAGGACAAGGAATGTCTAAGGCCAAGCCTGGAACTGCGCTTGTCACTTCTGTTTGTGTTCTGTCAGCTAGAACCCAGTCAACGGCCATATCTGACTGCAATGGCCGGCATGAAATAGTCTCGTCATGCATCAGAAAGAGGAGGAAAGCGTTTTGGTAAACAACTGGCCACATCCATGGCAGCCACCTTCACCTAAGACGAGAAGCAAGTCTGACTGCTCAGAGCAACTGCAGAGACCACAGTGCTCTCATCACTGTTACAAAGCTTCTCACTGTATTAGCTGTTGGCCTCATGCTTGTTTCCTTGTGGTTGCAGGTGGCTGCTGCTGAACCCAACATCACATTTACTGTCTAGGCAGGAAGAAAGAGACAGGGAGCGATTCAAAGAACATCTGTCCCTTTTATAGGAAAGAAAAAGCTTTCCTGAAAGCTCCTTCAACTCATAAAGCACCTGTGGCCGGGCAGAATCCTATGGCTTCCTCCAGCTGAAAAGAAAGTGGCAAACCTGAGAACAGAATGCACAAGCTTGCCTCGGGGCAATGGCGCTCACTGGCTTGGGGCTGGGCATATGGCTGACTTCGCTCTGGCCCTCCAAGAAGGTACAAGCAGCCAGCGGTGACTACGCGCCTCTGGATACTGCCTCAGGGGGCTGAACGGTGTCCCCAACAGCCACATTCCCCTAGAACCTCAGATCCTGACTTTACGTGGAAATAGGAGAAGAACCCAAGGGGCCAAGCAAAGGAGGAAAGCCGAGGGATGAGGATAGCGCACAGAACAGCAGAACTGGAGCTGAGGCCAGGACAGGGAATGCAGCGGTTCTCAGGGGGACCGGGTATGGCAGGGCAGCATCCCCAGTGAGAAGCAGCCACATGTGATAAGGCACAAGGGGTCAACATGGTACAACCAAGGACCCTCAAAAGATGAGACACTTGGAGCTCAGCTGCCCCAGGAGGACCATGTGTGGGACAGCACCCAAGAACTGCGTCTAGGCTCCTGCCAGAGCCAACAGGTGCTCCTCTCAGATCACTCCTCACTGCCAGCCCCTGTTCTCCGGCACTTACATTGTGTACACTTGCCTATCAGGCACTGTGGGGTGAGGATCAGAGCACCAAGTCTCACAACATGAACCAGGCCTGTTTCACCTCACACACTGAGTACCTGAGCAAGTCACCTGACCTCTGTACATCAGATTCCTTGTCTGTAAGTCAGAGACAGCAATTCCCACCTTATAAATGGACTGAAAGGACAGCCTCGTGGGAGTCTGCTGAGAGGCACCAGGCAGGTAGGAAGAGTTAGATTCACCTTATATGTAGAATTCTATCCTACATGTAAGCCTCATTTCTTTATCTCGACTATGAATCATGCTCAGGCTAAGATTCAGAGTTATTCAAGGGGACTCAAGGAGACAAAAATTCAGACCCTCTTCCAGGGCTTCTCCGTGGGCAGGAAAAAACAAACAAACAAACAAACAAACAAACAGAGGCCGTGACCCACTGGAAGTCAGGAGAGAGGGAGACCCAGGCCATTGGGTAGAGGCCTGACGATTGGGACCCTATGCTGATTAGAAGTTGGAGGCAACCACCAGAAGTGCTAGGAGACTAGAAATACAGCCGCTCCCCCATTAGGATGGGGGCACTCCCTCATAAACCCACAGTAGGCTGAAATATTGTAGGTCAGAAGTACACCCCACCTACCTAACCCACAGGATCTCATAGCTGTTCCTCTTGAGTTTGCTTATTCCCCACCACCTTTGTACTGTACTGTACTGGAGACTGTAGTACTGTACCCAGGGCCCAGGGCCTTTGCATTGAGCTACATCCCAGCTGCTGCTGTTTTTTTCCTCCTCCTCCTCCCCCTTCTTCTCCTCCTCCTCCTCTTCTTCTCCTCCTCCTCCTCCTCCTCCTCCTCCTCCTCCTCCTTCTTCTTCTTCTTCTTCTTCTTCTCACAGCATTTTACTAAGTTGCCCAGGATGGGCTCAAATTTTCTATTCTCTTGTCTCGGCCTCCCAGAGTGCTGGGATTCAGGCCTACATCACCACGCCTGACTTGGTTGCTCCCATTGAAACCACAAGGGTGGGTAGGAGCTGAATGAACAGCTGCTGCCCAGCATGTTGAGAGATATGTTGCTGGTCCAGAAAATACCAAAAACTCAAATTACAGCTTCTACTGAGAGGTTATCATTTTCATGTCATTGTAAAATCAAAAAAATATCAAGGAGCATGTTCTAGAAATACTAGAACTCCAGTACTAGGCACAGCAGAAGCATAATAAGGAGCAACCAACAGTGAGACCCTCTGTGAGCTCTTCCACCAAAGACACATTTTGACCATACAGACAAAAAACAGATCATTGTCCTCCATGCACGGTAATTATAGTCTGTAAAGTCACGAAAGGCTCAGCAAATACTTAGCCATCATCCTGAGCAGAATTACACGGGGATGGTCCTACAAGCCTGTAGTTACATTTTCATCAACCAAACAAGCTTGTTTTATGTGTGCTTTCATTTAAAGACACTTCACATGACACATTGGGTTGTTGACACTGGACATATGGGCAACAGTACTGTCACCCATGCCTGGAGGAGCTACTCTGATGCACACATTTGCCCCCTACAGCATACAGCAGACATCTTGCCTTAGGAACACTAGATGGTGTGCCAGCACTATTCTTGGGAGCCATTTTAAACATTTAAGCATGCATATCATCAACAAAAGCACAAAAATGAAAACCATGGCTTCTCAATGAACTACTTAATATCACATCATACGACAATGACAACCTGTTCCCAGAGCTCAGCAACAAGATTAAAGCGCTGCCCAGCTCCACCCAGGGTGCCAAGGACTCAACACTGAGAGAACCCCATGATAGCAAAAGGGGGTGTTCATTAAGGTAGGAATACTTGTCATCTTGCCAAGATGGTTTGTAGAAGGAAGTGCCCCAGGAACAGAAGATGTCTCTCTCTCTTTCTCTCTCTCAATCTCTCATTTTGTACATGGCCTTGATGTACTACCTGTAATTAATGCATTTTTTATTCTTACTTAAATGTGTACTTTCTTCTTTCCATTCCATCTATCTGCCTAATTATCTGTATTTGTGTGTGTGTGTGTGTGTGTGTGTGTGTGTGTGTGTGTGTGTGTGTGCTAAAACCTTAGAAGCCAAAGCATTACCATGGAGATATGACACAGTTTTGAGGTGTTATTACTCTTGATACCGCTCAAGCACCTTTACCATAGCTGTTGTCACACAGGTTGTCATATTTAAAAACCACAGAGTAGGGAGAAGTAAAGACGTTTTCCACTTCATACTGAAAAGATTGTCTCATCAAGGTTTGATCTCAAGTTCAGACAATGCTTTCATAGCTCCTCGTGATTTCCAAATCACATCCACGCAGTCTTGACGTAGAAAAATGTAGGTGACATAGGTGAGGCAGAGCTTGTTACCTCCATTTGACAAATGGGAAACTGAGGAACAGCGAAGGTGGTAAAGACCACTCACTGGCCATCATGAACATGGTATCTGGGGGTTGTAGTTTGTTTGTTAGCTTGTTTGTTTGTTTTACCTGAGTCCCTGCCCATTGAACAAGACGGGGAAAAGAGATCCTGGTTGTTGGAAGGGGGTGAGCTGCAGAGGGAAGGTCTGGCCCCAAGTTTGTCTCCCAGTAGCCTTAGGTAGAGTAGTGAGGAACCAATGACAAAGGACTGGGGAAACCAGAGGCTGAGATCTGTAGGCTCATCGTGTGTCCCTCCCCTGCCAGGTCAATCTACAAACACAGTGCTCCCGTACATCCCACCCCACCAAGCAGTGAACAACCTTGAGGACCTGACCCTACTCAGCCATCAGGGGCTGTGATCTTGTAGGAAGACCATCCACCTATGGGGTTCAGAAGAAGTCAGTGAGCAAGTCCGCTGGTTCCCACTGCGTGGTTCAGCCCAGTTCATGGCCTCTCCTTGGTGCATCCACATCCGTTCACCTTCCTGGTGGCGCAGCCAACAGCTTCTTTGACTCAAGAACAGCCTTTCATTGGGACAAAGCTGCCTGGTGTGCTTCCTGGTAAAGCACCAAGCTGTGGCCAGGGCAGTTTTTCATCTCCTTGGTGACCGTATGAAAAGTCAGGCCCACCTGCAGGAGCTCAAAGGGCTTTCTAACTGACTTACGCTTCCAGGTGAGGAAAGTACACAGGTTTGGGCAGCCACAACCTTGAGTTGGGGTCCTGGCACTCCCCACACTTTGCCTGCAGGGAACTGCCATAGTGTGAGGGAGGAATCAGCCCTGCCTACCCTTTGGCAATGGCCCTGCAGATGGATCTGGAAGACCCAGAACCCAGAACCCAGAAACCCCTGAGCTGTGTCAGAACAGGACCTATGTTGGTGGCAGCATGGACCTTCCACAGCAGCAGCCTCTTCGTGGAATGCTATTGCTACTGCCTGGCCTTGGTGGCATCTACATCTATTTGCCTGCATATGAATTGTATTTATATAACTATATTCATCTGTACAAATGAATCTGTGTTCCATCAGACCCACGGAGGGGTGCAATCTGTCTCCTGCCCCATCATGCCTGGTGAAGTGAAGCTTCAACCAAAGACTGGAAGCTAGCTAGAGGAGGGCAAAGGATGCATTCCCCTCTAGAAGGAACTAGAAGATCATGACCTGTGGCTGCCTTGATCTTGGACTCATGTCCTCCAGAGTAGGAGATCAAATTTCTGTAGCACTCAGAACCTAGTTTGTGGTTGTTTGTTACGGAAAGACTAGAAGACCAATACACGGGTGCAGCCTGAAGGGCCCATTCAGGGAGGAACTCCCTGGTCAGCCTCAAAAGCTCCACTTGCCACTCACAATGTGTCCACTAGTGACCTACCTGCTCATGACCCACTATAGTCTTTGCACTCCAGAGACTAGTTTTCCCAAAATAAAGGACAAAAACAGGATGAAGAGAAAGAAGAGTTGAGTGCACCATAAGCCACATTCTAGACAGACCCCTCTGGGCACCAGAGACAGGTGTGTGCTCCACGGACGCAGGGAGCTCTGGGGTGACCAGAGGGTTCTGTGACAACACCAGGTAGCACTAACTTACCCAAGAAATGCCACAGTAGAGGTGATTCTCATGGCCAAGAGCTGCTGGTCAAACAGCCCTCAAATCTACTAGCAATGCGAGTATCAAGTCCTGGTTCCAATGTCTCCTTCCAGGGCCCTGGGCCCTCTTCCAAAGCTACCGTCCTGTCTCTGCAGCAATCCCGCACCTGGCGTTTTCTGTCACTCTCATTATCCCTTCCTGTATTGCATGGCTCACGTGTTTATTGCACTGTGGATTGGCGGCTCCAAGAGGGCGGAGGTCTCTCTCTCTTGCTCCCCGTTGCTCCCAAGCCTCTGACACTGCCACCAAGTGGCTGGCGCTGAGTAATTGAAATGATGGTAGAGTCTGAGTAGGGGAATAAGCCAGGCCCCTGTGTATTGCCTGCTGCATTTGGTACTCCTAGGGAAGGACAGATGTCCCTGATGCAAGCATGCTCCCCAGTGCACCCCCTCCATCAAGGCTGGTCTCTCAGCATGTATGTCCCACTGCCCTTTCCCTCTGCTTCCCACCCCGGGGGCTCCTTCTCACCATGGGAGCTTGCTTAGCCCTGTATCAGGCAGCCCAGAACTACAGCCAGAGACTTACATGAAGCATACAGTCAGTGGACAGACACTCAGCTTTCTCGTTCCTTGGGGAATAGCAGTTCCTTGAAGGATCATGAGGTTGACCTTCAGTGACACAGCAATCCACTGCCCACTGACCATCCTACTGTCTTTCCTCTACCTTGTCTCCCTGTCCTGCTCCCCATCTGGAATCAACTCCCAAACATGCCTCTCGCCCCAGCTTTCCTCCCAGAGGCCATTTTCAGGGGAGCTCAAGTTCTGATGAGGACTGGCTCGCACTGGCTGCTCTGCACTCAAGAGCTGAAATGTGCTCTTTGTAGTTTGGGAAGTCACATGGGTCCCAGAATTAAGTCTGTAAAGATTTACTTCCAAAATCTCCAGATGCTTCATATTTTCTGGTAGTAATCTAGATTCTGAATCTGTGAAGAGCTTTCCTCTGCCACGCAAAGCAGCCATTCAGATCATGTTCTTGGCGGGCAAATCGCTAATTCAAAGCTTGAGACACAAGTCTGAAGCCAGCATGCCTTCACTGTAAGGGCTGAGAGGATTTGTGTGAATAGCTCACGGGCTCTGAGACCTGCCCCAGGGACTGGGATTATTGGGGGCAGAGAGCAGGCAGTCACAGGCAGGGATTTCCATGCTTGACTTCATGCCAACGAGGAATCGAGTTGTGGAGGTAGGAATGCTGCTGTGGAGTGTCTCGTGTCCACTTGGGGGTAGGCAGCATGCCCACCTTGGGCAGAGTCTCACAGGCCAGTTGCACCTCCCCAGACTGCCCACTGGACAGCGCCCGTCCCAGTGGCTAGTTTCTTACTGCTTACTGGCCCTCCCAGGCAGGCCCCTCCAAGACCAGAATCTCCATCGGCCTCCATGTCTTGGCTTTCTAGTCACTCTGAACACCAGCCTGTTGCTACTTTGCTTCTTGTCAGGAGACTGTAACCACCACGGGTCAGTCAGAAGCTTGAGCTGACAGCAGCGTGGCAGGAAATGAGAAAGTTTGCTGAACTAAATGGTGAAAGCTAACGATTAGATCAGCAACCATGGAAGCCACCTCCCCCCAACACAGATGCACCCGACTGAAAAATCAACCACCCCTCCCCCCACCCCCAACTGCACTTGGATCAGGGAAGGTACCAGAACCCTCCCAGGGAGACATCGAGCCCAGCTAGGTCCTCAGTGCGGCCATGAGAAGGTAGGTACCGGGGCCTCAGGGAGGGCAGGAAGACTGGAAGGGCCTACCACAAAATGATGTTTTATAGCATTTTTTCTAAATATAACAAATATTTATACCATGGAAAATTTGGAATCTATAAAATTCTTGAAACGCTGGGTTTACAAGCTTGGATCACGCCTTTTCATGTTGCTTTCAAACTCTTTTAAGCCTGCGTTTCACACTTGCCACCCTCATCTGTTAGAACATAATTCACGCATGCTTTCTCCTATATTAGACACTTGTGCTCCTTCCAGATCATTCTGGCCAACTGCCCCGGACATCTGTGCCCGTAAAGCTCATCTTCCTTTATACGCACCTGTACGTATTGGGTAAGAAGTATGACCATCCCCAAGTCTAATACTTAAGGCGATCAATTTGTTCTAGGAATAACACATCCTCCTCAGAGGAAATAAAAAAGACATTTATAAACAGTGTAGAAATCAGATTTCTGGTTTCACATGTAAAAACCATAGAAATGGCTACTCCGACCTAGCAAGAAGTAAAAGATTCAATAAGAAGAAAAATCAATATCTATTTTGGGATATGTGAGCACAGGCCAATATCGGGCAAGCTGTGGCAGCTAGAATTGGAAACAAAGAGGTGGGCCCAGAGAATCAGAAACCTACAAGCACAGTCCTCTTCAGGAATAAGTGCCGAGGTGGAAAACCCAAGCTACAGTTGAAAAAATGCTAAAGGATTCTGTATGGGCAAATTTGAGAGCTAAAAATACAGGAGAGCCAGATTTGGTAACGCACACCTAAGCATGTCAGGAGGCTGAGGAAAGAGAATCCCAAATTCGAGCCCAGCCTGAGCAACTGGGCAAGATCCTGTTTCAAAATAAATAAATAAATAAATAAATAAGAACTTAAAAATAAATTGTAAAAGGGGCTGGGAATGTAGCCTAAAGGCTCTGGGTTCAATCGCCAAGTACAACAACAAAAAAAGACAAAAGAAAAAACACAGAGGGGACCCATCATAAGGGTCTCTCACACTTCTGTGATTTTTCCTACAGGAGCTTCCCAGCTTCTCCCGGTGAAAATCAGAGAAATTTTCCCTTCATTTCTGTCAGATGGAGAGAAAAATGATTCACTTTGAAATATACCAGAACATTCTGTTCTTCTTAATAAGACCTTCCCTCAGGGGAAGCTATTTTACTAGAGTACAACCTGCTGGGATTTTACCAGAACCTATCCGGCTGAGAGAAGGCAAAATACAAACTCCAGGTCCCCTCGCCATCCTGCACCACCTGATGAAAGAGGAAAAATAACCTAAGATGCACTTGTGGAAGTCACAGTGCAGGGGCACCATTCCAAACAAAGACAGACCTATTCCCAGAAGCAGAGCCCTTCCCCTGCCCTGTACTTTACCCACACGGCCAAGGTCCATGCTCCTGGGCTCCTTTCACTCCCCCATCATATTTGGCTATTGATGAAAGGTTGCAAGCTATACTAAAAGAGAAAAACGCAGACTAAAGATACAAAGCAAGCATCAGAAGCAACTTCAGACATTGCAGGTATTTTTTAATTACCACAGCAGGAATGTAAAACAACTATGATTGATATCATAAGAAAAAAGAGATGATATGAGTTACTTAACTCAGAAATGAAGAAAAAATCAGTACAGAACCCATGGAGGCTGGAGGAATGGCTCAGTGGTTACAGCACTTGCTTAGAAGGCACTGAATCAAGGACTAAGTATCGAAGTTCGACTCCCCAGCACCACAAAAGCCAAGCATGGTGGTGTATGCCTGTAATCCCAGCACTCAGGAGGCTGAGGCAGCAGGATTGCCATGAGTCCAAGGCCAGCCTGGGATACAGAGCAAGACCCTGTCTCAAAAAAAAAAAAAAAAGAAAGAAAAAGAAAAAGAAAAGAAAAAAAAAACCCATGGCATTAAAGAAAATATAACAAAACACTACAAACAATACTATCTATGCCACAAGTTTGACAACCTTCATGAAAAGGACCAGTTTCTCCAGAGACAATCTGCCAAGACTAACATAAAAATCTGACAACTTAAGTTGGCCTCTATCTATTAAATAAATTGAATACATAATTAATGACCTTTTAATACAGAAAAGCCTAGGCCAAGATGTACACCCTGGCTGTTCACACCAAACATTTAAGAAAGAAATTAATGAATTCTCTACAATCTTTCCCAGAAGATAGAACCAAAGGGAATATTTCCTAGCTCTTTGCTTCAAACTTATTTTGATATAAGCTCAACACTACCTTTCTACCAAAACCAGACAAAGTCATAAGGAAAAATACAGACCAATATCTCTCACAAATTTAGATGCAAAAATTCCCAACAAATATTACCAAATTGAGTACAATCAATTTCAAAATTATGTATCACATCCAAAGGAAAACTAATTATCCCAGGTATGCTTTTGAAAATCAACGGATTCTATCACATGAGTAGGCTAAAAAAGAAAATTTATATGGTCATTTTCAGAGACATAAAAGCAGCATTTGACAAATTTTAGCACCCAGCCATAATAAAAACTCTCAGAAAACTAGTTGAGGTAAATTTCTTCAATTTTATAAAGAGTATTTACAAGGAATCTGCAGCTAACACCAATTTCATAATGTAATATATATGAAGTATATGATACAACATCTTCAAAACTAGATGCTTTTTCACTAAGATCTGGAACAAGACAAGGACATCATGCCTTTTGAAAATTTTACCAGAAGTCTTAGCTAAAGCAGTAAGACAAGAAATGAAAATAATAAAATAAATACTCATTTATAGGCCCCCCAAAAATAAATACCTAGGAATAAACCTAACTAAGGAAGTGAATGGCCTCTGCAAAGAAAAATATATTAATATATTTAATGAATTATTTAATATATTAATACTAAATGATTAACATTTAATATATTAATAAATTAATATTAAATATTTAATGTTAATAAATTGAAGAGGATGTTAGAAAATTGAAAGACCCCCTTCATTCCTGGATAGGAAAAATTAATGTTGTCAAAATGGCTATATGGCCAAAATGATATATAGATTCAATGCAATTCCTATGATAATATCATCAACTTTTTTCACAGAACTTAAAAAAAATCCTTAAATTTATACGAAACAAAAAGAGATCTAGAATTGAGAAAGCAATCTTAAGTAACAAGACAAAAGCAGGTGGCATCACAATTCCAGACATCAAATTATATTATAAAGCAACAGTGATCAAAAAAAAAAAACAGCTATGTGGTAATAGCATAAAACAGACAGGATGACCAGTGGAACTGAACTGAGGATGCAGGTGTCCTCAAATACTTTCAGCTACCTGTTTTTTAACAAAGGGGCCAAAACCATACACTGGAAAAAGGAAGCCCTCTTCAAGAGATGTTTCTGGGAGAACTGGGTTTTGACATACAGAAAAATGAATCTAGGCATACACATATCACCATGTACCAAAATCAAGTCAAAGTGAGTCAAGGACCTAGATATTAACACTGAACCTTCTGGAGGATAAAATAGGCTAAACTCTAGAAGATGCGGAATGAGCAAGGACTTTCTAAATAGGACACCTGATGCAGAGGAAATAGCCCCAGAATCAACAAATAGGATTATTACAAATTTAAAAAGCTTCAGCACAGCAAAGGAAACTATCAAAAGAATGAAGAGAGAACTGACAGAATGGGAAAAAATTACCACCTATACCTCAGAAAGGAGGCTAATAAATAGAGTATTCGAAGAGTTGAAGAAAAACAGACCCTTCAAAATCAAATGCTCAATTAAAAAATGGGCAACTGAAATGAATAGGCATCTCTCAAAATAAGTTTAAATGGCCAGAAAATACATAAAAAGATGTTCAACATCCTTAGACATTAGAGAAATGCAAACCAAAACATCACCAAGATATCACCTTAACCCAGTGAGAATGGCACAACCAAGAAGCCAAACAGCAGTCGATGCTGGTAGGGTTGCAAGAGAAAGGGAACCTTTTTACACTGCTGATGGGACTGTAAAATGACACAGTCACTATGGAAAGCAATACTGAGACTCCTCAAAAGGCTAAAAATAAATATTTCATTCTATCCAACAATACCTCTTTTGAGTATCTTTCCAAAAGAGTTAAATCAATATATAATATATATGTATACCCATGTTTATAGCAGCACAACTACCAAAAGCTAAAGTGTGGAGGGCATCAAAATATCCATCAACAGGACAATGGACACAAAAATTGAGATATCCATGCACAATGGAATACTATTATTCTATAAAGGCAGACAAATTTGAGGTTTTTGATTATGTAAATGGATACAACTTGAGACCATCATGCTTAGTGAAGTAAGCCAAAGTCAGAAGGTTAAATATTGCATGGCTTCTGTAATAAGAGAAACCTAGAATATAGGCACTTTAAAAAAACCAAATGGATATGAAAGTGGGAATCAGGGGAATGAGGGAGAGAGTGGGGTGGGATTGTGATGTTGATGCTATATATATGTGCACAAAATACTCAAGCTCGATGTAACCACTGTGAATCGCATAGTATACTAATAAAAATGGGGGGAAGCTATACTTATTGAGAAGTAAGAAATAAAACTGTCTTCCTTCACAGGTGACATGATTGTCCATGTGGAAAACCTGTAAGAACCAACAGTAACAAAAACAGCTATTGCCCAGATTTCAGGAAACAAAGCTGATGTACAAAAGCTGATCATTTTCCTACACACCAGAAACAAGCAAGTAAAATTTAAAACTAAAGCACAATACCATTTACATTATCACTCAAGAAATGAAATACTTAGGTACAAATCCAGCAAAAAAATATGTACAAGATGTATGTGAGGAAAACTGTAAATAAAGAAAAGAACCAAACAAAAGGATAGTCATAGATAGAAAGATTCGATATTGTCAAGCTGTCAGTTCTTTCCAAGTTTAATCTACAATCACATTCAAATTACCAGCAAATTATTTTATGCTGATAGCCTAATTCTAAAGTTTATATGGGGAAACAAAATATTCCAAATAGCTAATACAATATTGAAAAGAAAAACCAAAGTCAACAGACTAACACTACCCAACTTCAAGACTTAATATAATTAAGGAACCAAGGCTACGTGATATTAGCAAAGAAACAGATAAACAGATACGTGATGCAGAAAAAAGAGTCCAGCAATAGGCCTACACAGGTATGGTCAACTGATCGTTGATACGAGACCAAAAGTAATCAGACAATAAAGCAAAGACAATCTTTTCAACAGATGGTGCTGAAAAAAAAAGTGATTCTAAGTAGACCTTACACTCTTCACAAAAATTCACTCAAAATAATTGGTAGACTTACATATGAAATGCAAAACTAGGAGATAACTATGATCATTAATCAAGATATATCAACTTGAATGGATTAAGAGTTGCCCAGCAGATTAGTAATGCAGAGTTCTGGGTGTGTTTGTGGATGACTGACACATCAGCCAGCAAATTCAAGGAAGAAGATCAGCTCTGGTTGTGGGCAACACCAAGAATAGGCTTGTAATCACGACAGAAGAAAAAGGAAACCAAGAAGGAAGTGTTCTGGTTTCGGAAGCGCTCCAGTCTTCACCATTACCTTGCACATCCATCTCCAGCTGCTTCAGCCTTCAGTGCATACTCCCTCTGGAAAGGCTACAGGGAACTTCCAGGCCTTCAACTTTGAAGGTCTGATCCTGAATTCTTCTTGTTCTTCTGTAGCTTCTGTCTTCTCAGGCTGAGAAACGACTAGATCCTCCAGCTTTCCACTGCACAGATAGCCACTATGGACTCTCCTATCTCTGATCCTGTAAGTCTGCTTTATAAATCTCCTTGAACAGTTATTCACCCAGGTTCTATTGATTTCGGTCCTCTAAAGAACCCCAGCTAATACAATAGCATAAGATAAAGCTTTGACGACCTTAGGTATGGTGATGGTTATTCAATACAACAACAAAAACAGGACCCGTGAAGGAAATAATTGATAAGATGGGCTTGACTAACATTTGAAAATTTAGGAACGGAAACAAAACACTGTCAAGAGAATTGCAAGACAACCCACAGGCTAAAAATACTTGCAAAAAGCACATAGCATTATGGAGTGTTATCCTAAATACGAAAAGAACATTTAAAACCTAAGAAGATATAAATAAAATAAGAATAAGAAGATCAGCAACTCAATTGAAAAGTGAGTAAGATGTCTGAACAGATAACTTACTAAGAAGAGATACAGGTGGCAGATAAGCATATGTAAAGATGTTCAACTTCATATGTCATTAGGGGTTTGAAAATAAAAAGCAGTGAGATGCCACCATGCATCCGTTTAAATGACCAAAAGCCAAAACTCTGCAAACAGAAATTCTGGCAAGGACACGGGGCCAAAAGAATTCTCATCCGTGCCAATGGAAATGAAAATTCTTTCATAATTTTTTCTAAAGCACAGCTGCTTTAGAAGACAATTTAGCAAGTTTCTTAGTTTGTTTCTCATTTCACAAAACTGAGCATACTCTGACCACACAATCCATCGATATGCTCCTTGATATTGTATTTACTTAAATGAGTTTTAAAAATGTACATCCCTCCAAAACCTTCACACGGATGTTAGAGCAATTTAATTCATAATTTCCAAAACTTGTAAACAATCAAGATGTCCTTCAGTCAGCAAATGGATAAGCAACCCTACAATATGTCTAGAAAATGGAATATTGTTTAGCACTAGGAAGAAATGAGCCATCAAGCCAAGAAAAGGCATGAAGAAATCTTAAATGTACATTTCTATGTAAAAGAGGCTGATCTGAAACGATTATGCATTGCTTGATTTTAAATACAACATATGACATTATGGAATGGAACAACTGTGGAGGTAGTGAGAGGATCCGCGGTGGCCAGCTGTTAGAAGGGAGAGAATGAACGGGCAAAGCACAGGAGATTTTCAAGTCATTGAAACTACTATGGATGGCATTGTAATGGTGGAGACATGTCATTATATGTTTGTCCAAACTCATGGAACGTACACAAAAAGTGAGCCCTAACAATATAAGCTCGTCCGTTGTGACAAATGTACAGTTCCAGTGTGGGATGTAGATTGGGTGTCAATATTGGATGTTGGTCCACAGGAGGGAGCAGGAAGGACATAAACTAGCTCCACATTTTTTCATTGAAAAATCAGCAACATACATCAAAACTGCTCTAAAACCTAGAATTATTTTTAAATCATAATACCAATATCAGTGCATCATATTCAAATAGCTTCTTTCTTCACACTTCCATCATAATAAAAAATTTAAGCATAGAACAAAACTGAAATCTTACAGTGTATATTCAGCTAAAAAATGTTCCCCAAAGATATCAGGTCCTAATCCCTGCATCTCTGTGAGTCTTACCTTATTTAGAGAAAGACGCTCATGCTACTGTGATAAAGTTATGCATCTTGAGATGGAGAAAGTGGACTTATCCTAAATTACCCAAGTACTTAAAGGCTAGCACATCCTAAGAGCAGGGCCAAGAGAGATTTGATACAGAAGAAGAGTCTGTATGCCCCCAGAAGCAAAGATGATGTAACCACTAGCCAAGGAATGCTGACAGCCAGTAGAAGGTTAAAGAGGCAAGAAATAGATCCTGTCTAAAGCCTCCAAGGGCAGTATGGCCTAGCAAACAACGTGGCTCCAGGTTTCTGGCCATCAGAATTGTGAGAATTAATACCTATTGTCTTGAACCACCGAACTTGCTGTCTTTTGGTTTAGCAACTACAGAAACTCAGACATAGGGAAGAGCAGCACACTGCACAATGGCTGTCTCCACTGACATATTACTGTTGTCCTTTTATCACTAGTGTGCCCATATCTCCATCCCTCTGCTCAGCCATGAGGCAATCTTATGTTTTATGTAACCTAAAGTGAATTGCAAACATTCATTCATTTCCCCTAAATCCCTCAGCATGCTTATGATTAACCGGAACTTGTAACCATTTTTTTTCTTTTAATGTAAAATTTAAACACAAATTCCAAGTGCACAATAATGAGTTTTGACACACAAATGTTCCAACCTCCTACCAAAGTGTAGAATATGACTGTCACCTTCTCCCAGCCAGTCCTCTCCCACATTCCACATAGGAACCACTGGTGTTATTTCTTTTGACCACAGAATAATTTTGGTTATTCTAGAATGTTATATGAATGGAACCATAATATGTACTTTTGTAAGGCTTCTTTCTTTCAGTGTAATTTCTGGGTTCACCCATGTCACGGCACGTGCCAACGTTCACTCTCTGTTCTGTGTTGGAGCGTGCCACAGCACGAGTCTGCCTTCATGCGTCACCCAGTTCCTGCCAGTGCACACCCAGGAAGATACCAATTTGGAGCTGAGGTCACATCAATATGGCTTTTCTTTTTGGATCAGCACCTACATGGACACTCTGGCTGTATGGTAAGAAGAAGCCACCAGAGCTCTTTCAAAGTGATTGTGCTACACATGTCCCTACAATAACCTCTGGGCATTTCCTGGGCCTGCCATCACTTGGTGTGGTCAGTTTCTGTCACTTTAATCCTTCTAGTAAATGTATACTTCTATGGAAATAGTCACTTTTACCATTTTTAAATGCAATGAGGTTTTTCTAATGCTGAATTTTCTGTAAGGCAAGATTGTAATTGGCCACGTATTATTAATGGCATGAGTATACCCTAGTTGATATCAGCACTTCCCTCTTCAACCACTTGCTCTTTTAAAAATAAAGTGCTGCTGAATCTCATGTTCTACTCCCAAGCTAGGTCCTGTGCACCCCAGAGGCCGTGACTCAGTGAGGGACATGTTCCCATTCAGGCTGTGATACAGGAAAGTAGCCGTGGCTAACCTGGAACATCAGGAGACAGCTGACTTCTAAGAGATTAAAAAATGTTTCCAGAAGTGACAACCAAGCTAATTCCCAAGGAATAAGCACAAACGCACAAGATCAGGTGGGGACACGTAGGAATAAGAAATGAGAAGGAAGTAGAGAAGGGCCCTCTGGGTCTAAGTCTGAGAATGTGGAAGAGGACCTAGGTCTTGGCTGGACCTCCCCTGAACTTTGAATTAGTGCCAACTCTCCTCTAGGGTGACCTTTTCAGAGATGCCACCCCCCCAACCAACCAACCCATTGTCACAAGACTTACCTCAGTACTCTTGTCAGAGACAGGATACCTCAAGCCCAAGCTAGTAGCACCACTTCTAGCTCCTTTCTACTTAGGAGGCCCTGATAAACAGAATTTAAGCTGACCCAAGCCAGGCCTCTCATGGTACAGAGTCTCCTATCCATCCCCAAGGATGCTGGGTCCTAGAGTGCCATGTCTCCTAGAAGAAGTTTTACTCTGTAGCTCCCACCTGCTACAGCCTCTCACCCCTGACAGCACAGGACCCATGTCTTCCTGGGAAAGTCCACAAAGGTACTGTCACTAAGAAGAGTACTCTCCAAAGGAGTCCCCTCTACTCCCACAAGGTCCCTTTCCAGTCCTCTCTACTCTGGGTGCGGGTTTAGGGTAGGATCCACTGAGGGGCCTAAACATCTGTCTTCCTACTGCACAAGCCCTCCATGGGGCTCTTCCAATCCCTCTAGAAGGTAACACCTGTTACCAAAGCCTCTAGTAGAATTGCAGGCTGTTTGCAAATCGAAGGTCATCCCTTTGCCTCCAGCTCCCCTCCCTGCCTCTCCAGCCTGTGGAGTGTTTATCGAATGGTGGGTGGAAAAACTGCCTTTCACGTTGAGGCCACATTCTTCCCGGATCCATTGTTTGTGGTGCAAATATGTTTATAACATCAGGGGCATAGAAATTTAACCTTTAAAGATGGCAACAAACATTCCTCAACATACTGTCTCATCTGGGAAGTTTTAAAACTTAATTTTGAAACTCAACTGCTGAAAAGGGCTCCTGTGTCTTTCCTTGTTGTGATGGGGGCTCCCTTCCTTGGGGCAGAAAACTTAGATACCTCTCATCACTACAGGACCTCAAGGAAAGAGTCATTAAATAAAATATCCTTGTAGGAAGGGAATCTGCTCTGCACAGCACCTCGCCTCCTTCTGTCTTCTCCAGCACCCTGGGTTTTTGCCACCCCCAAGACCTTCACATGCCCCTTCCCATCTACAGCAGTTCAACCTCTGGACTTCCCGTGGCTGGAAATGTGATTTAATTAAGAGCTAGTTAAATGCCACCTCTTCAGGGAGGCCTGCCTTTTCTTTTGCTGTCCATTATTTCTTTCTCTTACAGCATTTATCACAAATTATCATTATGTATTTTCGTGCCTGTTTACCCATTTGTTAACTATCTCCCCCACTATAAACTGTCAGCCCATGAGACTCCCTAACACTTTCACACCTATCCTACAGTACATAGCAAGTGCTCAATAAAATGCCTTGATTAAGTAAATAAGTAAATGAATGAAAAAATTAAACAATCAAGGAAATCTGGCATCTCAGGAGGTCTTCTTGCACTCAATTACTCACACATTGCAAAAATATCCAGACACACAAATGAAGAAAAAGACCAAATGGGTCAGGACAAAAGAGTTGTTTCCAGATTTTTCCTGTTATAAACAACATAGCGAAGAACCTAATGGCATAGAAATGTTTGAATGTCCCCTGACTGTTCTTCAAAACAAATAAATAGAAGTGGAATTCCTGAGCCAAATGGTAAAATATTCTCAAGGCTCTGTAGATGTGGGACCTCCTAGAAAACTACAAGTTGGGAAAAGTGTGTGCCTATGTCCCCAACCCTGTGGATATGGGTGACCAGGGACCCACTGAGGTGGTACTCCTGAGAGAAGGAAAAAAAGGCTGAAGGAATGCCTGAGAAGTAATCTCTGGAGGGAGAGCATGACCTTGTGCTGAGGGGAGGGGAGGGTTGTGCACACCTGCTTTCCCTTCGGATGGTGTGGCATGCTATGACATCACCTGAGTCTTCTTAGAACAAAGAGGCATGAAATTATAGTTGGCTTCACAAATGGTCATTGGCTTTGATGGGAACATAGAGGGGGCTCCCAGGAAACAATGCATAACCAGACCTACTGTGCTGTGCTTAAAAGTTCAGTGGGGAAAGGAAAGAAAATCTCATTAAGCACTCAGGGCGTAAGTCATCAGGCAAGAAGAGGTCTACTGCAGCCCTGGGACACGGTGCCCCAACCTAACTGCCCCAGAACCCTGAGAGGCTGGCTTGGAGAAGATGAGGGGCAGAGTGAGCAGAACGAGGGGAACCGCTTTGGGAATGCCAAGAAGGGAGTGATCTTGGCCCAGGCCAGCACAGGCAGAGGAGGAAATTGCCTCTACAGCGTGAAAGACACCGGAACTCCTCACCAGACCCTCCACAGGCTCTCATCACTAGCGCTTGCTGTGTCCTGAACAACCAGCCTGAAACAGAGACCCCATGCGGCAGGAAGAGACACTGCAGGAATGAGATTAATGACAGCCCAGTTGGGAGTCAAGCACTACTAAATCCACACCACTAGACTCTAAAACCTGGGGTTTCAGGGAAAAAGCAGAAGAGGACATTCAAAGGAGAAAAATCTAACACTTCCAGAAATATCTGGGTCTCTATCTCAGGGGACAGAATGGTTGCCTTCCACAGGCCTGAGTTTGCTAGAGCAGGATACTAGTAACAAACTCATTGATTATCCGCTGTCAACCATCAGTGTCTGCCAGGCACCAACAGCCTCCCTGGTGCCGGGCTAGGCCCAGATGCACCACGTGGACAGAGCTCTGTGTCCTGTCCTCCAGTGACATCCAGACAGTGTGTAGCTGGCCTACAGACATGTCTGACAGCCATCCTGGGAAAGAGCTGCATTCAGATTTGCTGATCAGAAAAAGGTAGGTTGCGCATGTGAGAAGGGTGGGTGGGACTCGAGTGCAAGCAGACATAGGGACAGAGAGAGGAGAGTGGATGTTACCATCTCTGTCCAGAGCTGCCTGGCTACACAGAACAGATGTGCTGGCTACCCATCTCCAGCCAGCACAAGCCCATCTTCTTTTGTTCTGAGCTCACAGTCCAAGTGGATCTGTCTGGGACACGCACTCTCATCCGCCTCCACCCACTCTCTTTTAGGCTCCCTCAGCCCCTGGCATTGGCTAACAACAGTTCAGTTCGAGTTCAGAGTGTAGCAAGCTGGGCGGGCGGCAGGAGCTGGCTGCCACCCAGCAAGGTGTGTGCCGAGCCAAAGGCGAGAAGGTGCCACGTTCCTGAAAAGACCTCTGAAATCCAGCCGAGCGAGCCTTCGAGGAGGCCCACACTCCATCCTGAGGGTTGGGGTTGGGCCGCCAAGGATCCCCGGCACTTATTCTTGGCCCGGGCCAGAGCTGAGCGGTGGGGCTAAGTGTATGGGAGTATTATTTCAACCGCCTCTGAGAAAACTAGCTGCAAGCCGTAAAACTCTTGGCTGGTACCTTTGCTCCTGAGCTTCAGGCTTAAATGCCATCAGTGTGCTTCTCAGCAACATTAATTAAAATCCTTTTAAAGACTGGGCTGTTTTCCGCACAGGAAGGCTGTCACCTGGGGAACACTTTCACAGGTGAATTGGCTCCTTAAAAGCTTTTAAATTAATGTCATTCCCCATAATTCTTAGTTTTCGAAAAAAAAAAAAAGTAAGTTTTATAACGGCACTACCTTCCTCCCGGCGGGCAGAAGTGAGGGGTAAGCGAAGTGGGGGCGAGGCCAGCTCAGAATAGGGCGCTGCCGGGGCCTTGCAGCCACTGCTGATGACTGCAAGTCCTCACTTGTTTTCAGGCATTTTGGCTCAAGAGCATACATCTGGAACAGGCAGCCTTCTGATTTGGCCTCACATACTGTTTCTATACAGAAAAAAATGATCCACAGAGGACCAAGTGCCCCCACGTGATGGCATTCCTTAAAGATTTGGATAGAATCAAGTATTTGCACTTAGTCCTAGTTCTCCAGATCTGGTGGCTCTACCATAGCAATAAATGGCACAACCTACAGCCACATCCTGTATTCAGCACATTGGATATCTTGTCTAGTTTAGTCTTCACGGCTATCCTGCATGGCAGGTGTTGTTGCCTTCTTTTAAAAGTGTGGAAACAAGTTCAGAGAGTCTAAGTAACTTGACCAGTCAATGCAGCAAGAAGGTAGTAATGTGGGGATTAGATTTCAGTCCTCTTGACTCTAAAGTCTATCTCAGAGGTTAGGAAGAGTGTGTTGATTCCGTGAGTAATTTAACAAAGATTAATGGCAAAATGAAGTATCAAAGAAGTGAACTGCGTGGAAGTGAAATGTGCTGGAAGCCTGGGCTCACAGTGCGTGTCGCCTTCCCAGGGCCTCCTCTCCACCTCCCAGCACTCCCTCCACAGCTGTGAGAGGACTTGGCAAGGGCAGAGCCAAGGGCATAGGCTGGGACAGAGTTGCAGCTGCAGCCCAGGTCAGCCCCAGGTGCCCAGCTGAGCCCCAGGGACCTGCAGCAGCAGTGGGATGGTGGTCCCCAGGAGCCCCACTGAAAGCAGATCCCAAGGAGATCCAGCTTGGGTTAAGGAATAGCAGCCCAGGGAGGGGAAAGAAAGGGATGTCAGAGAGGAGAGGAGTGAATGCCGGAGGAAGAGGGGCCGGGCCTGGGGTGCACACTGGGTGGGCCATGTTATAAGGGTACCCAAGGGGTGGACACAGACGCTCACTAATTCCCCAAACCCCATTGTTCTAATGTGTTACAGAATTTGGAATTCATGAATTTACCCAAAAAAGTAATATTTTATGTGAACTTTTTATACAAAAATTTAAAAATATATATAAAGAGCACCTAGGTGACTATACAAGCAAGGTGTCAAAACTGGGTCACCAGAGGAGACAGAGTGCCCCTCCACTTCATTTCTTACTGACCCAAGCCTGTTGCAGAGGCCAGGCTCCCTGGTGACACAGGAGACTGTGCACAGGAGTCTCCTCACTTCGATGTCACTAAGACAGCCGGGGCTGGACAAACTGCAGGACAGTGAGGAAACACTGAGGAGAAAGCCACTAGTGCCCTGGGGTGCAGTGACTGAAGTCCCTCCTGTGTGTATAGAAGGGGCCCTCAGGAGGCCTCACACTTGCTAGTATGTTCTGGGAGCGTGAAGAGGCACCAGTCCCACTTCTCTGTCCCCAGGGTACAATGCCTAGCCCTCAGGACAAAGCCGGTAGGAGAGGTAAGCCCTCATTTTCAGAGGCTGTTGATTCCCACAAGTCTTGGACTTGTTGGCTCCAGACAATGCCAGGTAGATGGGTACCAATGGATCCCAAGTCCACTGCAACAAGGAGGCCCAATCCAGCTGCCAGCCATCCCCATGCCTGTGCAGTGGGCTCTCCACTACCCACCCAGCCAGTCTGATTTCAACTTCTCATCTAATGTGAAGTCTCTGTCCAGGTCCAGCTCAGGCCTGAACACAAAGTCTTCACACAGCAGGGCAGAGGAGAGGGGTGGCTGATTCTCCATTGGCCCATCACTTGTCTCTAACCGTGTGGCCACAGTTCTTTAGAGCAGAGGAACTCAGTGTCCCACGTGTTTGGGATGGGGACACTGGCTCTGCCTGCCTGTGTGTCGTGCTGCAGACCACCACCGCCGACCCCAGCCTGCCCCACTCCTGAGATCCATCCCTATTCTGTTTCTGCTTTCTTCCCTTTGGTGGAGGCACTCATGAGCCAGCTGGAGCTCGGCTGTGTCTGGGGCCCCTATGGAGCTGGCAACGCAGACAATGGGTTCCAGGCCAAAGGCCCCAAAACATCACAGAATTGCAGCCTATTCAGGGTGACACCAGCCAGCTATGGTGAAAAAGGAGCCAGCTGAGACCAAGGGAGTCAGCTGGACACATCGACAGCCATGCCAGGCAAGGCCCAGCAGCCCCCTCAGCACCTCGACCCAGCCCAAGCATACAGAAGGACTCCTGGATTGGAGAGTTTCAACGCTGGGTTGATCCAGATGATAGGAGAGTGCATTTCTGTTATCAGGCTCTACAGAGCATTCATTCCACAAGGAAGCTTAGGTACAGAAAAAAATAATAACAGTGTTTTGAAACTTTATATGAAAGTGTAACAGACAAAAAAGTATGCATATTGTCACTGGAGAGCTCAATGACTCTTTTTTTCACAAAGTGGAGACACCCATAAAAATATAGTTTCTTTTTAAGCTTCGTGTGTGTGGCCTATGAGAATGGCATTCCTCCTGCTCAGAAATGAGCCTTCCCGCCCATGAAGGCCTTTAACCCAATAGAATATTTCCTCACTAACCAGGAGGTCTCACCGCTGAGGGAGCCCTCTGTCTCCTCCAGAACAGCGCCCAGCTGACTGCTTTGTGGAGACCAGGACCAACACCGAGGACACAGAATGCTCTCCCCACTGTCCACGTCCCTGTTGGCTGCTCATTGGGATTATCCAGGAATCTTGCAGAAGCCCACTACACTCAGTTCAGTCTCACCTCCAAGCACACACCCCAGCATTTTGTGTGTTATGGCCCCCAGAGGGCCCCACAAACAGGCAAGGGCCTCTGATTTTGAGTTTGCTCTGTAGCCCACATAACTCTCATCTTACATCCAGTCCCTATCCTTTCGGGGGATCAAACAGTCTCAACAAATGCTTTTGTTTTACACAGAAAGTTTAAGAGCTTCCCCGGGCCTGGAAGGACAGTATTAGTCAGCTTACGATACTATAACAAAGTTTCTCAAAAAAAAAAAAAAAAACAGCTTAAACAGAAGCATCTTCTCACAGTCCGGAGGCCAGACATCCAAGGTCAAAGTACCAGCAGAGCTGATTTCTCCTGAGATCTCTTTTTGGATTATAGATGCCATCTCCTTCCTATGTTCTCACATGGCCATGCCTCTGTACATGTGTCCCAATCTACTCTTCTTATATAAAGGATACCAGTCACATTAGATAGGGGATACCTCAATGACCTCACTTTAATTTTCTTTTTAAAGAACTTATCTCCAAACACAGTCAAATTTTAAGGCGTCAGGGTTAGAATTTCAATATATAAATGAGGCTGGGGACACACTCAGCCCGTAAAAGTCAGATTCATCCCACCTAACTAGCAAAATCTCTATGTGCCAGGTCAGGGGTGGGGATGCCTTGTGCAGGGTGCTGACTTCCTGGGTATGGAATCCCATGCAGAGCATACCCTACTGGGAAGCAGCCAGGGATCAGGCCCTGGTGGCAGCCCTGCCCAACAGTCCTTAGTGGCTGTTCCTGGTGGAGATAGGGTCATGAGGTATCTATCCCGCCGGGCAGAGTGCATTCAAGCAGGAAGAGGCTGGGGGAAAGGAGGCCCTCGGAGGCTGTGACCATGATCCTGGGACCAACGTTAGGACACACCCAGCTGTGGGTCATGAAGATGCACAGCATCCTCGGAATTGCTCACAGACGCTGGCAAACAGAAGAGCGCCAGACAGCACAGAGCTGCACAGCGGTCTGAAGGAGGCCAAGGCTCCGGGACCCTCTGGAAACACGTCCCTGTCTGGACTCCGCAACTGCAAAGGTGTTTTATTTCCTGCAACTTTTAGATCAAAGGACATTGTTTTAATACTCTGAGCTGCTATTCCCATTTCTCTGGAGAAATCATAAGAGGCAGCAGCCAATTACTATCAATACGGTAGAAGGGCTATTTTCCTTTCCACAGCAAGACCCATCAGAGACCGCGAGGCTACTAGTGTCACCTCTTGGTACATACACAGCTCGGAAGTCTGTGGCCCAGCAGAAGATCCAGGGTGTGCATTCCAGTATTCCAGTGTATGGGTGGGTCCAGGCCTGCTGGTGAACTTGGACCCGGAAATGCAGACCTGAGCACTCTGAAGCCACCAAAAAGGACACTATTCCCCCATTTGGTGTTCCTGGGGAGGGGAAGACCATCTCTCTACCTATACCAACTCTGTGTGTGTGTGTGTGTGTGTGTGTGTGTGTGTGTGTGTGTGTGCGCGCGCGTGTGTGTGTGTGGCCCGGAGGTATCCTTGCCCAGACTATCCATCTACTGTTGCTTCGTGCTGCCTTCTTCCTTAAGAATGGGGAGAGCGATCAACAGAGTGTTCTGGATGAAAAAGAAACACTTCACGATCACTTCCACTCACATCACCTCCTTCCCCTTTAAAATTAGAGTCAAACATTGCTTCAGTTTTATGTGTAAGCAGATCCAAAGGCCACCCACATGTTGGGAAGCTGAGGTTGCCAGAAAAATTCCCAGATTTCAAATAGTTCCCTTCCTGGAGCTCAGGGCTCCGTTTCACTGCTGGAGGTTGAGTTCTTTGCACGAAAGCACAATTTCTTAAAACATATTCAAGCAAAAGAATCATTTATACAATGAAATTTACACAGCAACTAAATTCCTAAAATACAGGATATCCCAAAAGTCTGTTAATTTTTCATGTATAGCAACTTTTGGTGTACCCTGTACATTGAATTTAGTGCTTGCACAATTTTTCTCATAGAATGAGTTCACTTCAAATATTATGACAAATTACTCTTGAACAAATTTATAGTATGTATTTTATATATGTTTGTGTATATATGTATAATATATGTATATATGGTGACATATATGTATGTATAATGTATATATATATATATGGTGACTTTTGAGACATTCTATAGAAAATGGAGCTTTTGGCTGAAGGGCCCAGAGCCCTTCTCCTCCACAGACAGAGGCATCTGCAGCCCTCAGGCTCACCAAGGGCCCCTCATTATGGTGGTACTGTCCAGTCTCCACAAAAGGGCCATACCAACGTCCAGTGTACCTCTGCACGCATCCACTTAAGATGAAAGTGTGAGACCAATACCACATCACAAGTTGCGCTGGTTCCTCAGGGGGGAAAACGTCTAATATGATCTTGACATATAATGTATTAGTGTGCTCAGTGTACTGACAACCCTCCAAGGAAAATGGTTTCATGGCAGAAAATTATGATTCACTAAAATGAGATTCAAAGAGGAAAAGAACATAAAGTAAGGCAAGCTCTGCCTTTGACAAACTACGTTGTGAATATTTTAAACTTCTCCAGGTCTTTTTTGTGAGTTTCATGCTACTTCAAAAACTTGACTAAGTGAATCTAAACATGATCTGAAAGAAGAAAGGGACAAAAATAACTAAAACACGGTAGAAGAGAGGAGCAAGGGAGGTGACTTGCTCATTAGGATATTAAGACACATGACAGGCTGCAACACAAGAACAGGAACTTGACACAGAAATGACTGGACCTGTCCTGAGTCCACGGCCATGGTGAGCTCAGAATCCAGCCTAGACTACAGAGTGAGACCCTGTCTCAAATAAGAAAAATCGCTGGACCAATCGTAGCACAGAATACACCTTCAATTGACACCACTATCAGAGACCTACTCTAAGGTCAGGACATTGCAGATGACCAGAGGGTCCCCAGACTCTCCCCTGCTTCCCAGGAACAGTCCCAGAGCCTGGGATCCACCCTGAAGTCACATGACTGAGTTTTAAGCCCAGCTTTAACATTTGACAGAAACAGGACCATGGCCTCTCCACACCTGTGTTTCTTCACCTAAAAAAAAAAAAAAAAGGAGGTAAAGTTCCAGTTCAAGGTATGCCATCTGGACAGTCACATGGGTCCCCACACTTTAATATCCTGCTGTCCCTGTCTTTAGACTTTCAAGACATTTTGAACCAGGGACCCTGTACAAGCACTTTCCGTGGGTCTAACAAATAGTGTGTCACCGCTGCTAAAATTTTTGCCATGACAGGCCCACCAATGTCATGTGACAGGCACTAGCACCACTGGCCCAGACCAGGATTCTCCAGGTGGCAGCAGTGTCACACTGTGGAAGACTTATCTGGAACCTAGCCTGACCCTGTGTAGCCTGAAGGTACCATCCCTACAGGCCAGATTCCAGCCATGCCAACCAAGTCAGGTGGCAGCAGCAGAAGAGGTCTAGCTCCTTGAGCTACCTCCCATACTGGCACGGGAAACACGGACATTCCAGGAGGCCTCCCTCCAACTTTCTGCAGACACTTTACAGCTCCTGGCCCTCAGTCTTGGCAGGAGGACAGAATGCTTCTCCACTCTCGGGTGGGCCCTGAAGCAGAGAAAGGGCCCCCCACAGCCCTCTGTGCCTGCAACAAGCCACCACAAACTCACCAGGGCAGCTTTATGACAGGGGTGACGGGTCTCTGCGGGAGTGAGCACTGCTGAATATCAACATCCGGGAGAATTAAGATGGAGATATTTCAGGAATCATATATGCAACAGCCGAAAGGCAAATGGTTTTAATAATGACTTATTAAAAGGTTTCTTCCCGGACTGAGAGTCCCAGAGCATATAAAGCCCAAAGCACTTAGCACAAAGGATTTAAGCACCAGAAGGAGTGTTCCACCCCTAATTCTCCCCACGGCTACACTAACACGATCCCCTCTCCTGGGGTTCTGTTCTGGTTTGTTTCTCAGCAGACTCAACACTCAGGTAATAGCCAGGTGCTGAGTTCTCACGGCTGCCACTCTGCCCGTTAGCAGTGAATCGCAGGGATCAGTCCCTCAAGGGCAATTCTTTGGCACAATGTGATCATGTGATCCTGAGAAACCAAGACTGCACCTCAAGTCCTAAGTCTACAGCCAGGCTGGGTGGGGGAGCTCCACAGGCTGCCTGGCCTAGCCCTATAATCATCTTTGCGAGGGCCCAGGAAAAGCAAAGGTGGTCCTGAGACCAGTTTCATGTAAAGTCTCTAGACCATAGAAGAGATTCTCATCCCATGGATAAGATTCCAGGTTATCTTAAATCTCGTGTTCTTCACTTGAAAAACAGATGAGACAATGGTTGAGATCATCTTTGAAAGTCCAACAAAACCCTGAACTTATTTATGTAACTTTTTTCTAGCATTCTTTTTTTTCTGTACTTTAACGGCATATTGAGAAAAACATGATATGTCATGTACGCTAAAACAGGACCCAGAGAGGACAGGTCATGGGAAGGAAAAAAAGCCTCCAGGATACTAGGTGGTCCATGCTCCAGAGGGGCCTATGGGTGCGATCAGGGTAGGACTTTAGTCCTCACTGCAGCAGAGTGTCTATGAAAGGTCTTACTCCTTAAAGAAATGGAGGGCCAAGTGCTGAGACTGTTTAGAGCTAGGAGGAGAGGGGCACAGCTCTTGGACCACAATTAAGGGAGCAGCTTCGATACGAAGGAGTCCAGAGAGGGGAGGTCCGATAGGCGCCCGGGGCTGCCTGTGCCAGGTCCAACCCCAGATTCAAGCCCACCAACACATTGGATCACTCCATGTGATGGAGCCCTGCTGAGCAGCAGGAGTGGGTTGGGTGATACCAGCTAGGGCTACGCAGGAAATGCTGGTCGGGACAGAGCCCTGGAGAGCAGAAGCCGGAGCTCGTCTTGCGAGGAGAAAATCGAAGTACAAAGAGGCAAGGCAAGGCCCAATTCTCACAGAGAGCGAAGGCTGAACCAGCAACACGCCAGCTCCTGCACTCCAAGACAGAGGCCACTCCACCAGGCCAAGATACTAGAGACCAGACGAGGTCAAAAATGCAGGAAGCTGGTAACTGCAAGGGTAAGCTGCTTAACATTAAGTCTATGCCAAGCTAAACAGAGAAACTCTAAACTATATTTACTTGACATGAGACGAAGTCAAGTTCAACCAGGAGGTCCCTCCAGGACCACCCTGACCTGCCCTTCCAGCCTGCTCTTCACCGTCTGGGGGTACAGCCAAGCCCATGACCCTAACCTGAAGCCCAGGAGACCCTCACTGCTGGCTCCCTCCTTCCAAACCCACTAGACTCCCAACTGCAGGAATTTCAGTTTTAAACCCAATAAAGCTGCAGGCAAACCAGGTGAGCTCTGGTTTGCAAAGGGACCCAGTGCAAAGGCCCTGGGCTCAGTGGCAGTACTGGAAGAAACACACACACACACACACACACACAAACACACACACACACACACACACACACACACACACACACACACACGCTATACCTGCTATCAGTATGTAAATGGTATCATACTCATAGTCTTTGCTGGGTAGAAGCAAAATGCCCGTGCTTTCCCCCAGAACACTCCAAATGCCTTTTTCACTTATCCCTGCTCCTCACACATCCCAGGCCTGCTGCAGGAGGGTTGTGGGCAGCAGTAGAAGTGGGTATATTTTATACATAGTAGGCAAGTAGCAGAGGAATACTCACACTAAATAATTCAGAAAGTACTTGTTAAGGAACTATACACACACACACACAAAAAAAAAAAAATTAAACAGAACATTTAAAGCAACAAATAAGAGAACAACCGGGGCTAGCAACAGCTAGGAGAGACCACTGTCGTCCTGAAAGGAAAAAGCAGAGGTGGCCCCAGTGGAACCCAAAGGGAGCCAGCCCGAGCCGGCCATTGTAGGTAGGAGACTGGAGGACAGCAACCCTGCCATTCTTCATGGGTGGGGTTCTTCACAAGCAGATGCTGAGCCAAAGGTCCGGGCACATGAAATTCAGAGAAACTGATGTCTGCGGAAGGGGAAGAGGCAGGACTGGGCAAAGCCTCAGGAAGGCCTGGAGTGAGCAGTGACCATCACAGTGTCCCAGGTCCGGCAGCCAGATCTTCACACGCACCCCGCCCAGGTCTGGTGTGGGCAGAGCCTGAAGAGCTGAGCTCACACCAGATGGGTCTCAGCGCCAAGCAGACCACGAAGGCCTGACAGGCGAAGCCACACGCTGCCCTCCTCCTACCACTGGGCACGAGTTCCCCCTAGAAGTTGCACCTGAACAGACATCCTGAGGCTGCTGCACCAGCTGACGAGAGCCAGTATCTCAACAGAGGGGCAGAGGCTGAGGTTAAATACACAGTGCCAATAGAAGCCAAGCAGCAACCGTCCAAGGTGAAAGTTGGGTTGCCTCACCCCCTGTGTCTCTCCCACCTACTCGCTTGCCAACTGCCACCTGACCCAAAGTCAGAGAGCAGAGAAGCCACTGGGTCTGATCCACGCTGTGAACCTCCTGCAACCCAGAGCACAGCGAGGATGGAGGCGGCCTGTGGACTGGCAGCTGACCGCTCACACGTAGGCCCACAGAGCACACGCCTGTTCCCTATCTCCAGGAGATTTCCCTGGATTACCCTCATTCCTATGTGGTGTAGCTTGGTGAGCATGAGAGAGATTACAGGAGGCTAAGGCCCCCCGCTTGCATACCACACATGCAAACAGGCACGTGTGCACCCACATATGTACACATATGCACACACCTTACATACACTTTGCATATGTGCACATGCACAAGCCACATTTTGTTGTTGTGACTCTTTTACAGCTTTCTCAAATTTTTTCTATAGTTACAAGTGCATTTAAGCATTCTACCACTTCTTCAAAATTCTACAGTATATGTTTTTCTAGAGAATAATCTTCAGCCACATTTTCAAATATTTTTTAGCATAAAGTTGTAAGAATTGTTCTCTTCGAATTCTGGTTGATCAGAGTTAGTCTTACCTGTTGTATTCACTGTATTCAGATTTCTTTGCTTTTTTTCCCCCTCAGTTAACTAGTTACTAGCTCATTATATTTTTTTGAATGAGCTCGTTTTTTTATTTTTGTTTATTAATTCTATTGTTTTGGTTTTCTAGTTATTTCTGGTGTCGTCTTCAGTTCTTTCTGATTTCCTCAAGTTTATCTTTTTTAAAATAATTTATTAATTAGTTTCCTTTGGCAATTTTAAAACTGTGGCCTTGTTTTCTTGGTTATAGCCTGGGATCCATCCCATAAGCACTAACATGAAAGGTTTTTTTTCTTTTCTTTTCATTCTTCTCTAAATGTTCTGTCCTTGCTGACTGATTTTTCTCTCTTTCTATGAGACAGATTTTATTTCTCCAGAGGTTGATCTTCTATTTCTAATATGTTGTTTAACTCTTCCATTTGTTTCTATTCTCCTTATACTATAGCTAGAGACTAGTCTGTGCCATTCCCAGGAGCTAAACTTCATTGTGGACCCCAGGACACATACTCTGTTCATGGGATATCACTAGGATGTGAACTTGATAGCCTCATGGGTGGCTGATCTGTGGAAAAGTCAAGACAACAAACTACACACGGGCCTGGGGATGTGTGGAAGGGAACACGTGGCCTGCCTTGGAAAAGTGAAAGCCAAACACAGCCTTTCTAAATACTGAGCCCCCTTTATAGGTTTTTCATTGGCTCAGATTTGGTCATTTGTTGATAAGCCAGCCACTGTATGGTCATAACGGCCCTGAAGGATTAAGAGGGAGCTAGAGAAAATGGCCATTTTCCCCTCCTCCAGTTGATGGCATGCTTGAAGTAGAAGGACCATGGGGTGAAGGTGTGGTCAGGGGCTGAGCCTCGTGTCCACAATCAGATCAGGAACCTTCCTTCACTGCTAGAGCTGCCAGATGGTGAAGAGGCTGACCTGGCCTGGGCAAGTGCAGCAACCGTGGTGGACAGAAGACAAGGCGTGTCCTCTCAGAGTCACCTAAAAACCTGAGGTCTACCTTGCCCCTAGTCTTGCCAGATGAATATTTCAGCTAAATTTTACTTAATTTGAGGGGAAAAGTTAATGTGACAGTATCTGTGCTCTGAAGCCATTAATGCCTGTCAGTTCACTTACCTTTAATAACTCTCAAAAATGAAGAGATTGTTAGGGTGCCACACACAACTGTATTTCTGATAGTTTCTCCTCATATATCCAAGCTTGTCCCAAGTAAATGTTGATTTTATATTATATAATTTTATAAAACAATATCCTAGCACTCTAAGAAACTGAGGCAGAAGGATAACATGTTCAAGCCCAGCCTGGGCAACTTACTGACTTACTGTCTCTAGGTACATAAGTAAATAAATAAACAAATAAATAAATAAATAAATAGAAGGCTGAGGTTGTAGCTCAGTGAGGAGGCCCTGGGTTCAATACCAGTGCCACCAAAAAAACAATCACTTCATTGCATATTGAACATTACATCAACAAAAACAACCCTCTACATACATTCTGATATTCTTCATTGAAACTCAGCTTTTCTGAGATTAGTGTTTTGACTCCTGTTGCATATTTTTTCTTTTCCACTTACTTAGAAACGTCCTCGTTATTTTGTTTTTCTTAGAGTTAATATGCAAATGAGCTTTATTTGTCATCTTGAGACTCCTTTTCTTAAAATTGGTAAATCTGCTTCATTTAACTTACAGTGGCTACATTTGGTCTTTCACTATGTGATCTTCTTGCTCATTCTGTGATGTTAAGTAGATCTTCTATGTTACGGGCTGCCTAGTTTTCTTGCACTGTTGTTTTATATATTGCTTAGGTTGTTTTCTCTCTATCCTCTCACATACTTTGGAAGAAAAGGTCACTGTTGTTTTAGCTGTAATTATTTTGTAACTTAGGCTGCTAATCTGTGCTTCCGAATTTAGGGACTTCAGGAACAACACAACATGAATGACTTAGCATAACTACACATGTTCCCACCTCCCCATCTGTGTACTTGGTCTGAAATTTTTTTGGTCATTTTAGTTAAGCTGTTGTAATTTTTTCTGTTATAAAATTATTAATGGTCATTTAGAAAATACATAATGATACTTACCAATCACTCCCTAAGCTCCATGCTTCATTATTGCTGGTGGCACAGCAAGACACAAAGCCAAATGAATACGACTCCTGTCATCAGAAAGATGTTCTAAAGGGGAAGTAGCTGTGTGACTAATTCCACAATAGAGATGCGGTTTCTGAGACACAGTGGTACTTGAACATGAACCACCAGGATGCCCTGATACCCATGGGTGTCCCTCCCCGTTGTGTATTTGGCCAGGTCAAGAAAGTCAACCCAGTGTCACAGACTGGAACTGCCCAAATGAATGGTCAGTGGCGGTAGGGGATTCCAAGAAGAAGGAATGGAATAAACAGTCATTGCAGTGGGCAGAGTGGACAATTTGGGGCCAGACTGCAGCACTGGGTAGAAACTGGTTGAGGAGGGCTTTTTCTAAATCTTCCTGGTCAGATAATTTCATGTTTTTGTATTTGTGGGATAAAAGAGTTTCTTTGACCAGTTTCAATGAAATTTCTTACCCTAAAATCTCATTTTCCTTCCTGGTGCTTTAGAGTAAAGTCATCTTTATCCAGTAAGTGTGAGAAACATCTACCAACATCCCTGTCATAGGAGTTCAAAAGTGCATAGTAGCGCGACAAGAACAAATGCTTCTGCTCTGTCACATGAGAATTTTCCCCAATGTATTGGCCACTGATTCCTTTTAACCGAGAACATTTAGTGGAGTCTCCTCACTTAGTGTTCCATGGCCCACCCATTGATCAAGACCCATAATAACCCTCCAGTAAGTAAACCCGCATATACTTGGAGTTATTTTCTGCCAGAGTGCCCTCCTTTAGCTAGAAGAACACACACACACACACACAAGTTTCGTTGGGACTGACAAACACAGGACCCATCACCTCAGCCAGGGTGAGGTAAGCATGTGACACAGCCTAGCTTATCAAGGAGCTCCACCTTTCTGTGCACAGTGATTGGCCCAAGGCGGGGCACATGACCAAGCAGGGTCATTTGAAGTCCTGTCTTAAGATTAGTGAGTGGTGGCTGGAGAGGTCTCTCTTCTTTTTGGATTGAGAGATATGATGTGGTCAAGGGCTGTTCATAGGCTTTACAAGAAGAATCACTGACAGGCAGGCTGAGAAAAAAGGAATCTGTGGGAAATGAGGTAAACGCTGGGTGTACTCTGGGCCTACCACTGACTTCCCAGTCACAGGTACCAACTGTTACTTGTGTGCATGGTCTCATTTGAGCCATCACAGGTAACTAGGGCCTAAGCAACCCACTGTCATCAGCCCAGGACACACTTCCTGCGGGAACACAAGTGAGAAAGTTCCCTTGCCCAGGCCTTCATTGATGCATAGGTAAAGTACGGGTCAGAACCAATGTCTTGGATTGCATTAACTATATGATTCTCCTGGAAAATTCCACAGAGCTGCAGCTGGGCAAGAAGCTGCTGGAGAGAGGGGGTGGAAGCTGCAGGTCATTGATAAAATCCTGAAATCTCTTGGCTCTGTGCTTCAATGGAGTCCTTACCATCATCCACAACTGTCTTTGAACTGCTCATAAAGAGTGCTGATTAATGTGACACTTCACAGGTCCACCATGAAATTAGGAAGGCCTCAGATCTCCCTCAAACCCGTGGTGCAGTGACTTCGTTCCATCAATCAGAGATGAAACCACGCTCGTGCTGTGCTCTAAGGAGACAGAACATCCTGGCACCCTGCCACAAAAGGAACACTGGGACTTGAATGAGAGGAAAAACCAGGGACCAGGGAGAGGGGGAAAGGGAAAGAGAAGCTGCTTCCAGAAGGAATAAATTTGTGCGTGTACTTTGATCCTGCCATGATTTTTATTTGTTTTAGCCACATCCTTTTCACTGCACCACTCAACTAAAGGTGCTTTAAATTAGATGGAGCTAAGAAACGCCCCCTCCCCCTGCACCACCACCACACGGGCCCGTGGTCCTCAGTTGGTGTGAGATGTATAATCACGCCGTGCTCAAATGTAACTGCAACAAAATGAGACAAGTAAATAAACTCAAAGGCACCACATGCATTTGGAATGCTCTTTGCCAGGGGTTCCCAACATGCCTGCAGACAGCTGACTCTCAATGTAAACAAAAAGTGGCAGTATTTACCCAGCTTTGCTTCAGAGCATAAAAGCCTCTGATTCATGGATCACTGCTGATTGAATTTGCACACAAATCGGGATTCATTATCACTGGCCAATTTGCCTCCCTTTTCTGCACTCCTCTGCTTCCCCGCTGCCCAGGCTGAACAAAGACCCATGATGGGTTCCTTGTCCCTCTCTCCTACCTGCCTTTAATGGGACAGCATAACGATCAGGAGGGTCCTGAAAAGGAAAAGACCACAAGAATTGTGTCTCACAACGGAGGCATGGACCTTTGTTCAAGCAAAGCAAACCAGCACCTGCCCGGGTTACCCATTTTGTTCAGCACTGAGGAGAGGGCTTTCTATCAGCAAGGTCCCTTCTGCGGCTTAGACAGGAAGATGCCTCCGGATCACGTTAAGGAGAATCTGAACTGAGCCTTTTATCTTTCAAAACCTGCATCGCAGCCAGGGCAGTGGCACTCTCCTATAATCCCAGCACTCTGGGAGGCTGAGACAGGAGGATCCCAAGTTTGAGCCCAGCCTGGGCAATTTAGTCACTTAGCAAGATCCTGTCTCAAAATGAACAATGAAGGTGCTAGGAACTTAGCCCAGTGAGAAGGCCTTGAGTTTAGTCTTCAGTGTAAAAAAAAACAACAACAACAACAACAAAAGGTGTACTCTCTGCCAACCTTGTTCTCATCCATGATCAGTCATTCGCTCTGGATTCCCTGACATGCAGGAATCCTCATCTACCCATCATGGTACCATTTTATCCTTCCATATCTTTGGAAGGTATGCATGTTGGCTTTCTGATCCTGCACAGCCAAACAGTTTCTAAGAGTCTCAGAGCCGTGGGTCCCCTGTCTAGTAGTGAAAGGGTTGAGGGTTAAGGGGCCACATGATACCATAATAATGAAGTCCCCCATCAGAAACAATAGGTGTCTCATAGTTGAGAACTTTGAAACTAATTCATCTTGATAGTCAAAAGAGAGACAATAAATATTTACACTTATATATTCCATCTATTTTCCTGTGATGCCCTTAACTCCCACAATGAAAGGCAAGCCTGCCATGCCTGTCTATCCTGCCTTGACAATTCCCACACTTTAGTGTCACACAGATGTCAGTCTCTCTCTTTGTCTTAGTTCCTCATCGTGTACTTGGATCCTGCCATGGACCACGTGTCCATTTTCCCAGGTCCTTATTGAAGGATCATCGCTCCCCTTTTGCACACAGTCCATTAAGGACATAACTCCTGGTAATCAGCTTCTATGACAGAAGAGACTGGGACCTGAGCAGATTCTTACCAGACTTGAAAGAACTGGCAAGCAGGAAAGGTAGCCATACTTTCTTTTAAGGCCATATACCACGCTGTGGTGGTCTGCCTCCCACTCTCAGCATTCTAGAGCCACTCAGTTTTTGTTCAGTCTACAGCTGGCACCCAGCCATTAAGTGATTCTGGGAGCATCTCAACTCAACCCCCAAATATATATACTGACTATCTGGTGTGGGATCCAGGGCCTATATAGGAATTTGTAACATCTTTTTTCTTCTTAGAACATAAAAGCTACCTATGCCTTACTTTTGACTTCTTATATCTCAGATAAATTCTGTTAATTTATACTTCCTGAGGAAGTCATCTATTCCATCTGATATTTTAGTGTTTTGAGACAGTCTGTGACAGAGGAAGTAAAAACATTCACAACTATCTTACCTGAGTCCCACATTGTCTTGCAACTTTGCCATAAATTTGGGTCACGTGACTAGATCTGGACAATAGGTTTTGAGTAGTGATAAACCAATCATGTCATGTCTGGGCCAAAACACAGGAAAGCTAGCACATAACCCTTTGGTATCTCTTCCCTGGCTACTTTATCCCAGATGGTAGTCTCAGCCTCTCTACCTGGGTGACCAGATGGAAAAAACTCCTACAGAGCTACACTGAGCACAAAGTAAGCACAAAGCTGTACTCCAGTTTCTAGCAAAGGCAATATAACTGTGGTGGTTTGGATCTGGAGTGTCCACCAAAAGCCTCATGTTCCTTTGGATTCTGTGTAGGGTTGGGAGTGGGGCCTGGCTGGAAAGAGCTGGTGCTTGGAGATTGACCTGGAGGTGCCTGTTCTGGTTCCACCCTTCCCCTCAGTCTCTCTCTTCCACCATGCTATAAAGGTCTCTGCCCCAAGTACTCTAGTTCCAGCTCTAGCTGCAGCCCCACCATGTGATTCCACCATTTTCCAGCCATCAACCCAAGAACAGACTGAGACCTTCTTAAACTGTAAACTACAATCATTCTCCCTAAGTTGTGGATGTTGGGTATTGAGTCACAGTGACTAGAAAGTCAGTAAGAAAGAAATTGGTACCAGAGAAGTGGGATCATTGCTGTGCTTTACCTGACCACATGGTTTGGAAGCCTTTCAGATCAGTTTGCAAGAGGGATTTGAAAAGGTTTGCCAGCTGGGGCAGTTCTCTGAGCTGAGCCTGATGGGATATATTGAGTCACAGTGATGAGAAAGTAACTAAAATAGCAACCCATCCCTGAAGGCATATGCAAAGCTGGACTTTCAGACATAAATACAAAACACTGCCTGTTTCACGGCCTCAGCACACAGTTGGTGAGCACATGAATACTACACATCCCTCCCTCCAGGATGCCTTGAGCCACCACCACGTCATATAATTGACCCAGGATTCCTACCATCAACCAAGTCACCTCCCACAAGCCCCTGGACTCCCCAATTCCAGTCTCTTCCAGTGCAGCCCTGGCCAATCTCAGCACACAGGCCATAGGCAGTGTTGGCAAGACTGGCTTAAGGCCTCTCCTCTCCCTCCTCTTCCCCAACACAACAGCCCTGTCAGTGGGCTTGCTGGGTCAGGGTATACTGAAGGCCCTGGGCAGCCCAGCCCAGGGCCACAGACAGCTGATAAGAAGACATGCACAGCCCACATCACCCTCCCACTGAGGGCTGACCTGTGGGTGCTTCTGGCCCCCTGGCATCTATCATCCCAGTGATTCAAACGAACCTCCAAGAAAAGGAAGCTACTGCCAGCTTTTGAGGTGGGAAGTGATGGGATCAAAATTGTATTTTAGAAAACAGGCTCTCTGAGAAAGGATTTGGCCTGGGTTGGGTAGCTCATGTACTTGAGATCTCAGAGAATGAGGGTTCTAGAAAGTTCCAAGAGTTGATTGACAAGGATATTTGGATTTGACTCCCAGCTCTGACTCTGGTGAGTTGTATGACTTCAAACAACCTACCAACCTTCTCTCAACACCAGCCTCCTCACTACAACAGGGATGGAAAAGTCACCTGGATATGGCATAGCACATGGCCCACCTAGGGAAAGGGGCTCAATAAATGCATCATCTTGGCATCAGCTGTAACACATCAAAAATGGGGCCCTTCAATCATGATAGTTGGCTATTTCTGGTGGTAGTAGATGTCAGATGTAGAAAGCAGGGAGGCCCCACTACCTCACTACCAAGAAGCCTGGACTCCCTTCCCATTGGTGCTGTAGCAAAGGCCACAGCCCTCAGAACATTGTGCTATGCAAACTCCTACAGAAGTTCTGGACCACAGGACAAGCAAGGACAGAGCTCCATTCTCCAGTGCCCACTGAGCCAAGGGCTCTGATGATGGCTGAGGTGTGAGTGCTGGCCGTGCTGTCTATCCACACAGCATGTTCTTGATGCTCTAGGGACTGGCTCTCCTCCGCCCCCAGTGACCATAAACATGTGTCTGTATATGTCATCGGCTACACACCATGACCCGGAAGGAGATCCTCATTATCCTCAGTGGAGTCCAGTACACTGGACATGAGCGGGCTAGCAGTGACAGGATGACAAGGCCAATACCCACAGAGATTTCTGGGCAAGCATGGTGACCATAGGCCAGAGGGCAAGATGTCGCCACGCTGGCCTGCTAGCAACAGCGAGAGCTACACGGGGGCTGTGTTACATCTTGCCTGGCCGTGGGAAGCGTGGAGAAGAGCTTATGAATCAGGGCCAGACCTTCTGCCCCTCCCCCACTCCCTCCTCGGAGCACAACTTTTAAAGCCCTTCTGGCCTCCAGATGCACAGTCTGCAAGCTATTTCCCTCCTGTTATTTCAAGCTCAGGGCCTTGATCTTTTGCCACTTTGGAAGAAGCAGACAAACAAAAAGATCTGGGGCTGTTGCTTAACAGCGAGGCTGGCTTTCACCCGCATGGCCGGCCTTCATCTGCCGCTCTGCACCCTCACTGCCCAGCCTTTGATGGGCTAGGCAGGCATCCATGGCGAGTCCCCTCCACCAGAGCTCAGAGTCGTGCTGCAGCTCCCTCTCCTGTCCCTGCAGGCCTCCCACACCCAGAGGCCTCTGCCTCTCCCCAGGGCCGTGCTGCAGCAAACAAGGGGTAAATGCGGAGCCTATGTCAAGCAGAGAGCGTGCCCTAAGCAGATGGCGCAGCCAGGCCCGGCCACACTTCACTCACTCGGTTTCGGAGGTACAGAATCCCCTGCAGCCATGTCAGCACCACTCAGCAGTGCACTGGAAGATGCACTAGTGGAGGAGTTTTCAGGCTTTCGCCAGTTATCTGCAAGCTCTGGGCTCAGAACGTGGTGCTGGACTCAGAGGGGACTCAGCACACACTTGCTGAGTGACAGAAGGCTGCCAAGCGAAGCCATAAAACCCCGACAATCCCATTCATTCATTCATTCACACGTGCACACAATCATTTGTCCACTAACTCAGCAAGCACTCTGCAAGTCTGCTCTGTGCTGGATGGTAACGGACACCACCCTGCTCCGATCGTAACTAGTGTGTAATGCTGAAGCAGATACCCTGCCCCCAACTATAACTAATATGCAAAGCTGCAACATAGATCCTCAGGGAAGGATGCAAGGATGTCACGTGCTACGGGAGGAAAAGGGCAGGCACCCTGCAGGCTCATGCCCACCGTGAGCTCAAAGGAGGGAAAGAGCTCCTCAGTGAAGGAACAGGTAACACCAATTTAGGCACAGGACACAGCCGGGGTTCCTGGGAACTCAGGACAGCAGAAAGTCCAGAGATAGAAATAAGGATGCACTAAAGGGAAGTCCAGGCCCAGGCCCAGGGAGGGAGATTGCACACAATCCTGAGAGCCTCAGAAGCCACAGAGTCTGCAAAAGAGAAGGGGAGAAGCCTGCAAAGCGCAACACAGAGCTGATCACATGGGACGTGGCAGGCAGTGGCCGGTGAGAAGCCATCACAGACACCAAGGGGCAGCCTTGAGAGCTCATAGGGAAAAGAGCCAACAGGACTTGGGTTAAATGCCCCAGCTTGGGTGATGACAAGAGACTCCTGTGGAGCACGGTGCCTGGCAGGAATGGCAGCAGCAGGGCAAGTGCTCTGCTCTGACATTATCACAGAAGGCAGAGATGACCAGGGGACAGCAGGTAGCTACAGGTGTGTGGTGTCAGCCAACCAAGAGGGCACTACATGCAGAAGCTGGGTGGAAAGCAACAGCAGAGTCTGGGGAATCAGTGAACCCCAGGAGGGCTCGATATCCCAGAGCCAGGTCAAGAAGAAAGGCCAACCAAATGCCAGGAGGGTCCTGGGAAAGTTTCTAAGTGAGTGGCAGGCCCCAAGACACATGGCCACAGGGCCATCCCTCAAAAGTACTTTTCCCCACCTAGTCTTTGCAGACATGCTCTTCATACCACATCATTCCAGCCCTATGACATGTGCAGCCATGGTCACATGTTCCCAGCCTATGAGCTTATACAATAGGATCCACAGAAAATGCCTTTCAAGACACCTCTGGTTCATACACAGAGGATGCATCCCCTTTGTGCCCAAGGGGAGAGAGCACTGGGTGAGGAACTGATATAGGTCTGGGTTAAGTTTCAGCTCTGCCTGTAGATCACTAGAGGTCACATCTTCTTTTGGCTTTACTCATACCACTGGTGATACAATAGCCAAAACTTTTCCAGAGGATTGGGGCAAGTAGCTGCATATCGAAAGTTTTGTGCCTGGTCAAAATAATGTGACCAATAAGGTGTTAAGGTTTAGCATCACACTCATAATTCCCTTGCCACCCCCACCTATCACCTACTACCATCGTCCTAAGCATCACCACTATCACCATCATGACCATGATCAGTAATTCCCATGACTACCACCACCATCCTTATCCCCACCACCACCACCACCATATCACCATCACTATCATCATCATGTCTGTCACCATCATCATCACCACTACTGCCACCATTACTGCTGCCATTATCCCCACCACCCCCCATCATTACCACAGTCATTATCCATTGCCATTATCACTCTCATCCCATCATCAGCATAACCATAATCCTCACCATCACTATTGTTATACTATAACGTGAAAGCCCTGCATGCTGCAGTCTTGGTCAGGGTTCTTTTGGAAGGTAGTGGAATATCTAGGAGGTGGGGGCTTAGTGTAAGGAAGTTGGGTCACTAGAGATAGGCCCTGGAAGGAGCTAACGTGAGCATTGCCCTTCCTGGTCTTTTCTCTTCATTACCTTTCTGCAGTGAGGTGAGCGGCTTCTTCCACTACTTCTTGCTAGCCCCGAAGCAACAGGGCCACCTAACCATGAACTGAAGCTTCCAAAACTGTGAGAAAAAATAAATCTTTTTCTCCTTGTAAGTTGATTAATTCAGGTATTTCGCCATAGTGACAGAAAGCTGACTAATACAAGTATTAAAACCACTATTGCTCTGCTCTGACATTGTCACAGAGGGAAGAGATGTCCAGGTGAGAGCAGGCAGCTACAGGTGTGTGGTGTCAGCCAACCAAGAGGGCACTATGTGCAGAAGCTGATGGAATGCAACAGCAGAGTCTGGGGATCAATGAACCCCAGGAGGGCTTGATATCGCAGTGCCAGGTCAAGAAGAAAGGCCAGTCAGATACCAGAAGAGTCCTGGGAAAGTAGCTAAGGAAGTGGCACTCCTTTAGTATCATATCTGCCACCACCACCATCACTAATATCAGCCATCCTGCACTTGAGGTCCTGCCCTGCCCCGTCTTACAAGGGGCCTTCCTGTGACAGAAAACACACAGTCCTCAGAGTCAGCCCATCCATATGTGGACAATTTTTCTAATAGAATGTTCTTTGCTTAGTTATTTTTTTTTTGCATCAGTTGCAATGGGTAACCCAACCTTTACCTTCTGAAGCAAAACAAAACAAAATTCTCTTTCATGTGATATGCCCTCAAATATCTGATAATACTATATATCCCAAGTCCTTTTTTCAGACAAAAATAATTTCTTCATTCTGTCCATTTTATTTTTACATAACATTTCAATCATTAAACTAACTTATGTTCATGCAAAAAGTTCAAAAAACCAAGCTAAGCCTCCTAAATAAAAACATTACCTGTCAGTCCACCACCTCCATATAATCACTTTGTATTTCATTCTTGTATTTATTCCTATTATATATAAAAATATGCACATTTTTCAAAACATTAAAGCTCAGCTTGTGATCTGCCTTTTTCCCATGATCGATCAGTAACATGCTCTAGGCCCCCACACACCTTTCTGAAATATCATCTTTCTAGAACTTCTGCCGTCACACCTATTCCTTGCTCTCAGCTGTTTCTGGAAGCCCTTTGGTGGAGAATCGTCCACCATGTGCATACTGTCACCCATCACCTGCATCTTTGTCCATATCTGGCCCTCCCTCCTTGACAGGCGTGCTGTCTGCCTGTCCCCAAGGCCTCCTCCCAGAGAGCCTGGGGCCTTCAGATGCCTCCCCAGAGCTGCTCTCCCAACATCTCTCTCTTGCCTGCATCTTCAGTCCTTTACCCACTCAAGTCCTTCTTTACAGTATAAAAACAGGCTGGCATCTCCCCTTTATTAAAAAAGGAAGAAATAGCTCTTCTCCAACACTTTTCTTGCTCCAGCCCCCACTATACCTCTCATCTCCCCCTTCAGCAACACCTTCCAAGGCTGTCACAACCCAAGGCACTGTACCTTACAGCAACCAAGCTGCACTGCCCTCATTTGGCACCTGCCAAGGCCCTTGCTTTAAAAGACCCAGTAGAACCCAGTTTTCATCTTTCAGAACCCTCTGCCAGGGGTTTTCAAAGGTGCTTCAGGGCCTCAGCCACACAGTCACTCTCTACTCACTCCAGCAACTCTGGGGTCAAACAGCCTGACTCCCGTCCCTCGCTGCCTCCATGACAAGTTGAGCACTTGACAGTGTAATGCAAAGCTCCTAATTTGTGGCTTTGCAAACAGAGAATAGAGAAGAGCCGAGGGCTCTGTCACTTAGATTTGCAGCAATGGGGGCATATCATTTAGCCTTTGAGCCTCAGTTTCCTCTAATGTTTGCCACAAGAATTAAAGGAGGAAATCTGGCCATTGGGTTCCAATCCTCACTTTCAAAAAGGGCTTGAAGGATGTGCTTCTCCTTTGATGGCACCGAGGAGGATACCCAAGGGAGAGGATCAAGAAGAGAATCAGTAGCTGCCATCCTCTAAGGGCCCTAGGGCCAAGGGTAGAAGAAGCAGGGACCAGCTAAGCTTGACCCTAGCGGCACCCATCCCACGACCCTCTCTAGGGGCACCACCAACACCCTGAGTGGCACACCAGGCCTCTGGAAGCAGCAGCAAGTAAAACGCCACCGAGGGAAAGGATGGAAACCTAGGTAGAGCAAAGCTGTGGTGTTGTAGGTGTCTGTGGTGTAGGAACCGGAGGGGTATGCAGGGACCAGAGAGCTGGCTTCACACCCAGGCAACATCACTAATCTCCACGACTTCTGTAGACACCTGGGCCTTGACTTCCCAGTCTCAGACACCGCCCTAGAACCCAAAGGGAAGCGTGTGTGTGTGTGTGTGTGTCCATGAGCACGTGTGCAGGGACATGTGCACATATGCCTTGGAAGAGGCTCTGTGATTTCCAGCAGACCACAGAGTTCCTCCATGGTACATAACCTCTAGAACATCCTGGCTTCATGCCCCAGATACTGGGCCAATGCAAACTTCCTGGGGGGAAGGGGATAAGTAATAGGTCCAATATCAGAGCGGCCAGACCCTGCAGGAAGCTTTCTCCTGCCCTCTCTGGATAGGAAAGGTCCTTTAACAAACTGTCAGTAGAAGAAGGGCAGGAAGAGGCGCTGGGTGAAGACGAAAGCCACACTTCAGCATCATGGGTTGAGTTCCCAGTAGGCCAGGTCTCGAGACTGCACAAGAAGTCGATGAATTCCTCCACATAAAAATAAATAGCAGGAGACCCAGCTCTTCACTGAGAGGGGAAGGGAGCGGCAATCTGCCCCACACATGGCAGGGCCAGAAATGCATGTGTGCAAGTGCGTGTCTCTGTAAGTAAATACGTCAACGTGTGTGTGAAATGTGTTTTAACATCAAGCACGCCGATCCTCCGTTTGCCTGAGGAGGCGGAAGTGCTTGGAGTGAAATCAGATGCAGAGATGTGTCTGACAGAAAGTCCAAATCTAATTAAAACAAGCCTCCTCCCTCTGCTCACCGGGACTCAGATGACCCCTGCCAGCTCCTCAGTAGCTTCCATAGGCTCGGGGAGTCTTTAAAAGGAGCCAGCCATCATCCTGTCAAGGATGGAGGATGGACTCTGTTTCTATTTAAGCCTGAGAGGTATTTAATTCCGTGGAAGCCACTGCAGCCCCTCAGACCCCTAGGAAGCAGCCTGCTGACTCATGTCAGCCGTCTGCAAACCCCAACAGGACAAGAATTCCTTCCCGGTGAGTGTCCCACTCCTGCTGCTAGATGGACGTTTGGATGGAGCAAGAGCTTTGACACGAGAGAAGGGCCTGTGAGGGCACCAAGGAGCTTTTCTGCTCATTGACCGTGGCCAGTTCCAAGACCAGACAGCAAAATAAAGAAAGCAAAAGGCATAATAATGCACATTTACCAAAACGTCCTGTATTCCTACAAAAACCACACACAATACACTGCTTCTAGAAAAAGGTACCTAGATGTACCACATTTTCTTTCATTTACTTGAGAATATGAGAGTCTACTCTTTCATTTGTATTTTGATTTTGAGTTTTTATGTAGTCGAAGGTACTGAAATAGTTCTTTTTTTTTCTATTTTGAACAATAACAGTTTCATATGCGTTTTTCATCTGGCCCAAATCAGGAAAGCAGACATCCTTGTCCTGTATACCACAGCCAGCATGACTGACCAACATAAGAGGGAAAATTCAATTACTAAAATCCTAAATTAAAGACGGTATATTCCTACTGATGCTGAAGAAATGAACAATATTATAAAGGAACGCTATGAGAAAATGCACAACAACCAATTGTATAACTTAGATGAAATGAACAAATCTCTGGGAAGCCTGAAACTGAGTCAAGAGGACAATCTGAATAGGCTTGTAACAAACGAAGAGATTGACACAATAATTCAAAATACAAAGAAAGGCTCAGGAACATACGGGTTCACCCTAAATCCTACTAAACATACAAAGAATTAATACCAATATACTATAAAATTTTCTACAACTTAGAAAAGGCAGAAACATTTCTCAACTCATTCTTTGGGCCTCCAATACCAAAACCCTAAGAAGAAATTACTAGAAATGAAAAACACAGACCAATATATCATATGACTACAGTCACCAAAAATTATCAGTAAAATATTAGTAAAATAAATTTCTAACAGGCACAAAGAATTATTCATATACTATGACCAAAGGAGATTTCTCTCAGAAATGCAAGTTTGGTTCAAACTCTGAAAATCAGTTAATATATTAGAGTACAACAATAAAATTAAAATCATCTGATTAGATTTAAGAAAAGTCTTGACAAAATTCAGCATATTTTCATTATTAAAAATAGTCAAAAACTAGGAATAAAAGGATTTCTCCTTAACATTCACAAAAGATCACAGCTACATTCATTCATACTGGTAAACACCTGGATGCTTTCTTCCTTGGATCAGGAAGAAGATGGGCCACTTCTATCTAACATTGCACTAGAGGTTCTAGCCAGGCAATTAGATAAGAAAAAAATAGGTACACTGGAAAAGAAAAAGTAAAAGCATCTCTTTCTGCAGATGACATGATGTGGTATGTAGAAAATACTAGGTAATCCACTGGGGGGGAAAAAACTAAAAAAGTAAATTCCACGTATACTAGCATCAGAAAGCATAAACTACTTTTAAATAAATATAACAAAAAAGCCAAAAAAAAACATACTTTGAAAGCAATGAAGGATTGCTGAAATAAATAAAGAAGATCTAAACAATAAGAAATCCAGCCTATCTTTGTGGATTGAAAGACTTCACACAGTTTAGGTGGCAAGACCCCAAACTGACCCGTAGATGCGATGCAATCCCCATCAGTCTCTCGAACAACTTCTTTATGGAATTGGAGAAGCCAGTTCTAAAATTTATATGGTATTGCAAAGGATTTTTTAAAAACCAAAACAACATTTTTTGAAATAAAAAAACAGGCAGGGTGGTACATGCCTATATTTCCAGCACACTGGGAGGATGAGGCAGGAGGATCACAAATTCAAGTCCAGTCTGAGCAGCTCAATGACTTTTTGAGACCCTGTCTCAAATTTTAAAAATAAAAAGGGCTAGGAATGTTGCTCATCGTAAAGGCCCTGTGCTCAATTTCTAGTACCATAAAGAAAAAAGCAAGAAAGGAAAGAAAAAAGAAAGGAAAGAAGAAACAAGAAAGAAAGGGAAGGGGACAGGAAGGGATGGCAGGGGAGGGGCGGGGAGGGGAGAAAAAAAACCACATATCCTGATTTCAAAACTAGAAAATAGACCTGTGTGGCACTAGCAAAAGGAAAAACATACAGATCAACTGAATATAATTGAAAGTCCAGAAATAAACTTTCAAATCTATGGTGAACTGATTTTTGCCAAGCTACCAAGGCCATCCAACGGGGAAAGAACAGTCTTTTTATCAAATGAAAGCAGAATAACTGAATAATCTCATGGCAAGAAAAACTTGGATCCCCACACTATATAGAAAATGAACTCATGTGGATTAAAGATCTAGATGTAAGAAACAATATTCTAAAACTTTTAAAAGAAAACTTGGGATTGGTCCTTCTGATTTGTTTTGGGAAAAAAAAAAAGAGTAATAAAAGAAAATAGGAGTTTTAAGTCCTCTCTTCCTTTCTCATGTTTTGTAGCCTTCTGAATTTCATTGTCATAGTTCTCTTCTTATGTGGACTGGTGAGGGAAGCCACATTAAAGAATCTCAACGAGGATATAGTAAGATACAGAAAAAAAGAACTTTTGGCAAATCACCCCAATAAAGGGCTCTGCTGGACCCAGAGAAGAGGGCCATGTTAGTGGGAAGCTGAGCTAATAAGTGGTGATTTGAGTGGTAAAGTGAGTCAGACACAGAAGATTAAATATGTTAAATATCACGTAGTTTCTCTGATTTGAGAAACCCAGAATAGAGGCATTCTATAGCACCAAATGAGTGTGATAGTGAGAGTTGGGGCGGGGGGTGGGGGCGATGAGGAGGGCACTGGAGGGCCAAAAGTAGGGAGGGGAAGGGATTGTAATATTAATTTGATATATATGTGCACAAAATACTCAGGTTCATTGTAAACATTATGTACTGCATGTATGTATATATTAATAAAAATGGTGGAGAATTTTTTAAAGGTGGTAGATTTAATTCATCAAAATTAAAAACTTTTGTGCTTCAAAAGATACCATCAAGAAAATAATGTAACCCACTGGATGAGAAACAAGCACTTACAAGTCATACATTAGGAATTTTGTGTTAGTTTGTTATCACTACAGCAAAATCTGAGATGATAAGTTCATAAAAAACAAAAGTTTATTTTTTCCCCATTTTATTGATATGTATAAGTGCAAAATTTAAGGTTTACAATGAAATTGAGCATTTTGTGCACCTACGTATCTTGTCAAGGTGACAAGGGCTTTCCCACTCTCCTTTTGTCTCTCCCCCTACCCAATCTTCCCTCCCTCCTCCCCCACCCTATCCCACTCTTTCACCTTGTTTTTCATCTTAAGTTCCATAGGAGTTGTGATCTGGGACTCTCATATCAGAGAGACCATTCGATATTTCACCTTCTGCTTCTGACTCACTTCACTAAGCCTGGTGTTCTCAAGTTTCTTCCATTTGCCTGCAAAAGCCTCCACGCTGTTGGACTTTATTGATGCATAGTATTCCACTGTGTATAAATACCTCAGTTTGTGTATCCACTGGTCTGTTGATGGGTATTTTGGTGACTTCCATGTTTTAGCTATTGTTAGTGCTGGTCTATTTTGGTTCACAGTTTTAGAAGTTTCAGGCCAAGGTTAGATAGCCACATTGCTTTGGTCCTGGATAGAGGCAGCATCATGGCAGAGGCACATGGAGAAAAAGTTGCTCACACCATGGCTGAGAAAAAAAAGAGACAAAGAGGGGAAGAGACAAGGGTCTCTTGATCCCCTGTGAGGGCACACCCCTGTGACCGGAAGGGTTCCCCATTAGTCTCCATCTCTTAAAGTTTCCACCACCTCCCAGGAGCACCACCTTGGAGACCAAGATTTTAATATGTAGGGGACATTTAAGATACAGACTATAGCAGTTTGAATCCAGAAAATATGGAAAACTCTTACAACTCTATAATAAAAAGCCAAATGACTCAATTTTAAAATAGAATAGACATCACTTTTTCCAAAAAGATAAATGAATGGCAAGTAAACACATGAAGCTATTCAACACCATTTATTACAAGAAAAAATGTAAATCAAAACCACAATGAGGTACAACTTCACATTGACACGATCGTTGAAAATCAAAAGTTAGATGATAACAAATGTTGGCAAGGATGTAGAGGAATCCAGACCCTCATTCTCTGCTGGTGTGTACGTGAATGGTACAGCCCCGTGGAAAAACATTTGGCAGTTTCTCACATTAAACATAGGGTTACCTAATAGCTCAGCTGTTTCACTCCTAAAGTTTATATTCCCATGAGAAATGAAAACCTAAGCCCACATAAAAACTTGTTCACAAATATTTATAGCAGTATTATTCATAATAGCCAAAAGATGAAGATAATCCACATGTTGATCAAAACAAACACAGAACATCATTCATGCATAAAAAGGAATAAAGCATCAATACCTGCTAAAATATGGGTGAGCCTTAAGAAAATTATTCCAAGGGGGGAGCCAGATATGATAGGCCAGTAATGATTTCATTCACATAAAATGTTCAGAGCAGAAAACTCTATATAGAGAGAAAGTCAACTGGTGATTGCTAAAGTCTAGGGAAATGTCAAGATCAGGAGTTATGGAGCAGGCAGCTAAGGGGATCTAAATGTTCTAAAATTAATTGTGATGATAACTGCAGAACTCTGTGAATACACAAAAATATATAACTAAATTATTAAGATGATTATGGCTTAGTCCATTCAGGCTGCTATAATAAGACACCACTAACTGGTAGCTTATAAACAATAGAAACTTATTTTTCAATTCTGAGAAGTCCAAGATCAACAGGTTCAGTGTCTAGTGAGACCCTGATTTCCGGTTCTTTCATTCTCATTTTAATTTGCAAACTTCACTTAATGCAAATATAATTTAAATTTTAATTATAATCTTTAGTTCTAATTTAATTTCGCTTGAGCATTTTAAACATTCTCTGAGCCATGACTGCTATACACAAAGCAAGCCACTGGGTTGTCCCTTTGTCCCCATCTTCCGTACCAGCAGCCTCCTCTCTAGCTGCCCTGGGGTTTGTTGGAATATTGCAGCAGAGAAGGATGATGGAGAGTGACAGCTGCCAGGCCATCGCCCACAGCCTAGCACTCAGAGGTAGTATGGCTCTGCTCCCCCTGTTTCAGGGGACCAACCAGGCCCTCTGCTTGGAAATGCTGCCCTTCCTCTATTTCCTGATTTGTGGCTTAAGCTGCCTCACACTAAGCTGTGCTTCTCCTAATGGCCACAACACCGATGTTAGGTGACCCCCTCTAAGTTGAACAGGGTAACACTCTCTAAGAAGATGTTTTAACCAATTCATCTCCCTACTTACCCTATTCAGAGCCCCAGAGCTGGGCATTGCTAACCCCAACCCCAAGTGCAAATGAATCACATGGGATACGGGAACCCTGAAACCTTCTGCCCAGCCTCAGACAAAATAAGACTGAACGGGATCCTGGGTGACTTTCTAGAATCTCGTGGCCATGAACAGCAGTTAAGGATCCCAAAGTTCAAGCTTCCCAGATTCAAGCCACCACAGCTGTCGGACACTCAGGTAGGTGGTGGTCCATTGCCTGTGCCAGCTGCAGCTACAGCCAAGGCTTCTGCAACCAGCACCACCAGAAGCCCTGCTCTTGCAGCAGATCACCCAGCTGCCCTGGGGCCTGAGCCCTGATCCCTGCAAGCACACACACAGCTACACATGTGTGCACTCATACACACACACATAGGCACGCCTATGACCAGGCCATGCATGCGTGCACACACACACCCTCGTAGCCACCACACAGCCTCACGCAGCGCAATCTCAGATTCCTCCCCTGCCTGTTGCATTGGAGTCTGCAGCTGCTGAGATAGGTCACAAGTTTAGTGGCTTAAAACAACAGAAATTTATTCTCTCACAGTTCTGAAGCCAGAAGTGCACAATCAGAGCAGATCATGCTCTTACCAGGGATTTGAGGAGGCTCCTGCTGTCTCTCCCAGCTTCTGACGGCTGCACGGCCCAGTGAACAACCATGCTGGTATTGTCTTCTCTATGTGTCTGTGCCTCTCTTCTGTCTCTTTTAAGGGCTTTGGATTTAGGACTTACCCTATTCCACCTGGGAGCCTTCCCTAGGTGACCCCCTGTGGGTACCTACCCCATAGGGCTTGGCACCTATTTGGTCCTTCTCCCATGCTGTCCCATTGGAATGTGGCCTGCTGAACTCACAGGCTGTAGGCCAGCACTCGGTCCAGGACCTGGCCCCAAGATCTGAGACAGCTCTGTGCAACTCACTGAGACATTTCCCAAAGAGGGAGGGGCAGAAACACTAGCTTTGAGCTGAATATTTCATTCTTCATACTGGAAAATAAAGTTGTCACCTTGGGCTTGGACATTTGGGAGATGAGAGCCTTCAGAATAGAGACCATGGGCTCCCCAGGATGAGGAAGGTTTTATTCCCAGCTTCTCGGAGTCTGGACTTCGATATAGCCTCCTTCCAAATACAAAGTTCCAGCTTACACCTCCTCATACTCAGCAGGCCCTCAAGAAAATTCCTTAATAAGCTATGAGTGTTAATACCCAGTGCAATAAGTAAGACAGGTAAAATTTCACCCAAGGGGTGCAGGTGGGGGGGCGTAAGGGCTTCAGGATCTCCAAGTGCAGCCTCTATATATACAAAACCTTTCTTCAGTATGAGCTATAACTGTAACAATGGGACACTTGAGCTTGCTCAGATTGGTCACTTTGTTTATATTAGTGCACGCAACATGAAAATCATTCAAATTTTAAATCAGTTTTCATTATGGACAAGAAATCAATAGGTTAAAGAATTATTTTATCTTTAACAACTCTATCCATTTTGTGGTAAACAAAAGATATAAATTTATTTATGTATACATGCATATAAATGAAGAGAGGAGAGAGAAAGAGAGAGAGAGATATACCCATAAAAGAAGTCAAGAGGAGGAAAGGCAGCCATTGCTGAGCTTCTGAAACCCTATCTGTTGAGTCCACCCCAATACAGTGCAGAGAAGGGCCAGGGGTGTGTGGAGGTGGAGCCAAGCACCACCACCTCGTCCTACTGAAACCGTCTCCAGGGGCACACTTTCCCCTACTCTCAAAGAGAAGCAGAGAGATACCGAGCAGTACATCAAGATGTGTTCATGGGAACTAAGAGGAAGAATTCAATGATTTCATCAAGTGGGGACTAAAGAGACACCCCTTAAGTGCTCCAAGGTCAAGGTTAGAGGCCCATTGTCCAGCTCCACCCACTTTCCAGCTGGGGACCCCAGGCTATAATAATGAGACAGGCAAGAAATGCCTGCCTCTCCTCTTTTTCCTGTGATGGCTGGAGGGGCCACGGTTTGGCCAAGAGCTATCACACACCTTCCCCTTGTCTCAGCCATATCCTACACAACTCTCCTGAACTATTGTGATGACAACTGTGAGCATCCTGGATGCCCCACACTCACTCTGGAGGTATCCTGACCATAGTGGGCTTGAACTTAAACTAAGCAGTGGAATTGAATTTGAACCAACCAACAGGCTTTGATCAGAAGCTTGAGTGTTGGTCAATGTGGACAAACTGACAGGCTCAAATTTGGACCAATCAAGGGGTTATAATTTGGGTCAATCCATCCCTCACATGACTCAGGCTGGTCTAGAGGGGCTCCCTCTAGTGCACCCACCCCACCCCGTGTGCTGTAGCACAGGGCCTGTTCAAATAAAACCTCACGGCAATGGTCCCATATATCTGTTCTGCTTTATATTTTGAGTAGTCTGGACTTGAAAGATTCTATAAATCTACTCAAGATCCTTATTCCAAGTAGTGTGAACAGACCTGAGATTATTATCCGAAGTCTTGTGCATAGAGTGAACTTTTAATAAAAAGAGCTATAACCACTACAGGCTGTTGGTCCTGAAGCCCCCAGAGACAAACAGCTGAAGATCAGTGACAGAAGCAATAACTGAAGTCAGTGACAGCAAGCAAAGGCAGAGACCATCAGACTCACTCAACAGAATCTGGCAACTAGTGCTGCCCAGCAACATCAGGGACCACATCCTAACACTATACAGGCTGAGGGCCATTGGCACTCAAACCCAGAGCCACTAGCAGAGTTACATTTGCTGATTCATGATTTCTATCTGAATCAAGCAAAACAACCCTTAACTAATTGGTGATAACTAATGCTATTTTTTTATGCAAAACTGGAGACCTAGGTAGGCCCTACCCTCCAGTGCAGGTGAGTGATGGGCCCAGGACACTGTGTTTACAATGAACAAACACAGTTAATGACATTTAGTTGCCATGCTTGTTGAAGGAGGCCACATTAGTGAGCCCCTGCTGAAGATGATACAACAACCAAATTATCAATCCTCCCCTGCCTCAGAGGCCCACCCATATGGCAGCAAAGTGTTTCTAAAGCCATCAATCCATAAAATCAAAGAGATCTGGAGGGGCAACAACAAGAGGAGAGACAAACAGATCCAAGGGGTAGACAGAAGACTCAAAGATGCTGAAATCTCAGCAGGAAGCAGGCATCCAGAAAGCAAAGCAGATGCTCCAGTGGCTCTGCCACTCTGTAAGGTGGGAAGCAGCAGAGAAGAATAGTCATAATCAAAATCTCAGAAATACACCATAAAGAGAGAGTATTAAAAGCATTAAGAGAAAAAAAAAGACATTATTCTACCAAGAAAAACCCATTCGAATTACTGCAGATTTCCCAAATCAAACTTTAAAGACCAGGAGATCCTCGAACAAAATCACTGAAGCTTTAAAAGACAGAAAATGAGAGACAGCCAGGTAACCTCAGGCAGAGCTCTGCCGGCACCTGGGATCTGGGGCCTTTTCAGTGCCCTATCCCTCCAGTAGGCCAGAGACTGCCACGTCGCAGACACCACAGCGCCGCCTGCACCTGGGAGCATGCAGGGCTGGGCCTTCATGCACCCTGTCCCTCCTGTGTGCCAGAGACAGCCAGGTAGCCCCGGCCAAGCCCCATTTACACCTGGGAACTCGGCGGAGCTGGGCCTTCCTGTTACCTGTCCCTCCTACATGCCACAGACCTCTAGGTAGCTGCCAGTAGAGTCTTGCCTACACCTGGGAGCTCGAGGGACTGGGCCTTCACACATCCCATCCCTGCTGTGTGCCAAGACAGCCAGCTAACACTTAAAACAGAAGGTCTAATTTAAGAATCTCAGGAAAAGAAACAGAGCCCATCAACAATACCAGAGCCTCAAGTCATTGTAACAGAACCACGAAGAAACATGATAATAAATCTCCTACAGAAAGCTCTGACACCCCAGAAAATGATACCAGGGATCTTGAAATAGCAGAACCCAGAGATGAAAAAGGCAAAAAGATGATAATAATGTCTGGGCCCCGAAATACTTAGAATTGAAACAGGAAATGAAAGAGGAAATGCAAGACCTAAGCTAGAACATAACTGTGTTATCAGCAAACATTGACAAGAAATTAGAGGAAAACACAGAAGATATAAACCAGAAATAATGAAAGCAGTACAAGAAATAAAAGAAGACTACAGCAGAGATATGAAAATATTGAAAGCAGACATTCAGGATGTGAAAAACAAACAGGAAAAAAATAAGTAACCAGTTTGAATATTTTGAGAATAGAATATCAGACCTAGATGATAAAATGGTTGTTGTGGAACATACTGGTCATAAAGAATGCAAAACAAAAAAGGAAGAAAGGTAATGTGTCTCGGTTACTTTTTCATTGCTGTGACTCAATACCTGACATGCACAAATTTAGGAAAAGAAAAGGTTTATTTTAGCTCACAGTTTCAGATGGTCACAGTCCATTCGGGGTGGCTGGCAGCAATTGAAGTACATGGCAGAGAGAGAGGTGGAGGCAGCTTCTCACGACATCACACACAGGCAGGCAAGTGAGACTCCTCGAGACCAGTCCAAGTCCCAGTCTTAGTCTCTCCTGCATCTGGATATCGAAGGTGTGGCCACTACACACCCTTTGTCTTAACTCACAGGCCCCTAATCCCAACAACTGCAATCCACCCCTCCAGGTCAGACCCCAATCCACCAACATTACATGGCTCCATAGACAATCCATAACATTAAAATATATGAGAATTTTGGGGGACACTCCAGATCCCAACCACAACAGAATGATTATAACCACTGATGGATGACTCAAAGAGAAACAACCTCAAAATTACAGGAGTGCAGGAGGAAACTGAGGACAAAACAATAGGCTTAAAGGCCATGTTCAAGGAAATTATGGAAAAATATTTCACAAATCTAAGGAAAGAAATGAGCATGGACCTATAGCAGGCATATACAAAACCAAACAACTTTAATCAGAAGAGAACCTCATCACAACACACCATAATTGAAATACCAGAGACCCAACACAAAGAGAGGAATGTTAAAAGCTGTAAGAGAAAACAGAGGATTACTTACAAAGATAAGGCCATCAGGACAGCTGCAGATTTCTCAACCCAGACCTTAAAAGCCAGGAGATCATGAGTAATATCATCAAAGCACTAAGAGAACATAAATGCCAACCCAGACTACTATATCCAGCAAAATTATCTTTTAAATTAGAGGGAGAAATTAAAACTTTCCAAGATATAGAAAGCTGAAAGAAATTTACAGCCACTAAGCCAGCACTGCAGGGAATACATAAAGAAAACTTAGAAAGCAAAAGGGAGGCTAATGACACCAAAGACCCCAGAGAAAATAAAACAGACAGCAAATATAGGAGAATGAGCTGAGAAGAAAATAAGTCTAGTAAGTAATGCTGAATAATCATAATGATGACAGGACATACCAAATTTATCTCAATAATTACTCTGAACATGAATGGCCTCAAATCACCTACTAAAAGACATAGACTGGTTGACTGGATGAAAAAAAAGAGAAACCCACAATTTGCTGCTTACAATACAGACATTTCATCCACAGGGAAACTCATAGACTGAAAATAAAAGAATGGAATTCACCATTTCATGCAACAGATCCAGGAAACAAGCAGCAGTAGCTATATTAGTCTCAGACTCATCAGATTTCAAAACAAAACTGATTAGGAGAGACAAAGATGATCACTATATACCGGTTATAGGAACAATAGAACAGTAGGAATTCAGAATTATCAATATATATGCTCCCAAATCTGGAACACCCAATTATGTAAACCAAAAAGAATTAGATCTGAAAGGACATAGGCTCCAATACAAATGTAGCACTCCAGTATAACAGATAGATAGGTCAACCAGATAAAAAAAAATCCACAGATATATGACACTATAGAAAACTTGGACCTAACAGATGTTTACAGTGTTGTCCACCCAACATGAACAGAATGCACATTCTTCTCAGCAGCATATGGAACATTTTCTAAAATGGACCATATTCTAGGTCATAAGCCATTCTTAAATAAATACAAAGGAACAGAAATAATCCCTTGTATACTTTCAGATCGTAGTGGAATAAAACTAAAACTTAACGGCCAAAGAAACAGAAGAAAATACACAAACACATGGAGACTAAACAACCTACTATTGAACAAACAATGGATCACAGAAGAAATCAGAGAGAAAATTAAAAACTTCATATAGTTAAATGATGAAGGAAGTACATCAAATCAGAATCTATAGGACACAATGAAAGCAGTACTTGAGAAAAATTCATAGCCATAAATGCACATATCAAAAGAACAGAACAGTCACAAATAAACACATTAAGGATGCACCTTAAGGCTCTAGATAAACAAGAAAAATATAAGCCAAAAAGCAGTAGAATAAAAGAAATTATAAATATCAGATCTGAAATTAAAAAGATAACAGAAAAGGTTAATGAGTCAAAGAGCTGGTTCTTGAAAAGAATAAACAAGATTGACAAACCTCTAGCTAAACTCACCAAAAGAAGGAAAGAAAAAGCACAGATTAATGCACTTAAAATGAAAAGGGTGAAATTACAATAGGTTATGCAGAAACTCACAATATTATGAGAAATTATTTTGAACACCTATACTCTAGCACATTAGAGAATTGGGAAGAAATAGATGTCTTCCTAGACATATACAAAATACCAATATTGAATCAAGAAGACATAAAAATCATAAATAATCCCATTATATACACAGAAATTGAAGCAGTAATAAAAGCTCTACCTACAAATAAAATCCCAAGACCAGATGTGTTCACAGCAGAATGTTTTCAGTATTTGAGGGAAGAACTAATTCCAGTTCTTATCAAACTGTTCCATGAAGTTGAAAGAGAAGAAATACTACCAAACTTGTTTCTAGAGGCTAGCGTCACCTTAGTCCTAAAACCAGACAAAGACTTAACCAGGAAGAAAATTATAGCGCAATATCCTTAATGAATATAGATGAAAAAATTTATAAGATTATGGCAAATAAAGTTCAACAAGTAATCAGAAAGATCATACATGATGATCAAGTGTGCTTCATTCCTGGTATGCAAGGCTGGTTCAACATGCATAAATCAATCAATGTAGCACACCACATCAACAAAAGCAAAAGCAAAAACAAAAACCACATGATTGTATCAATTGATGTAGAAAAAGCCTTTGATAAAATTCAACATCCTTTCATGATGAAAACTCTGAGAAAAATAATTATAGAAAAGCCTTATCTCAAAAGTATATAAGCCATATACGCCCAAACCTACCACAAATAGCATACTAAATGGAGAAAAATTGAAAGTGTTTGTTTCCTCTCAAATCAGGAACACGACAAGACTGTTTACTCTCACCACTCTTACTCAACATAGTCCTTGAAACACTTGCCAGAGCAATCAGGCAAGGAAGTAAAATAAAGAGAATGTGCATGGAAAGGAGGAAGTCAAACTATCCCATTTACAGATGATATGATTATCTACATGGAAGACCCCTAAAACTCCACTATAAAACTCTTGGAAATAAACAAATTCAGCCAAATCACAGGCTACAAAATTCATACTAAAATATCAATAGCTTTTCTCTATACCAACAATAAACTCACTGAGAAAGAGCTCAGAAGAATAATCCCATTCTCAATACCCCAGCAGAAAATTAAATACCTAGGAGTATACCTAACCAAGGAACAAAGGGTCTATATAAATGAAACTACATTACACTGAAGAAAGAAGTTGTAGACAACATCAGAAAATGGAAAGACATCCCCTGTTCTTAGATAGGCAGGATCAATATAGTCAAAATGACTATACTGGCAAAGCTGATATACAGATTCAATGCAATTCCTATCAAAATATCAACAATTTTTTCACAAAACTTGAAAAAATAATCTTTAAATTCATATAGAACCAAAGGAGATGTAGGACAGCCAAAGCAATCTTAAGTAACAAAACTAAGGCAGAAGGCATTACAATTCCAGACATCAAGTTATACTATAAAGCAATAGTTGTAAAAACTATATGGTAATGGCATAAAAATTGAGGCTGCAGAGACAAACTTAAATACCCTCAGCTACCTAATCTTCGATAAAGATGCCAAAAGCATACACTGGAAAAACGATAGCCTCCTCAACAAATGGTGCTGGGGAAACTGGACAACCACATGCAGAAGAATGAATCTAGACACACAGCTGTCACCAGGCACCAAAATCAAATCAAAGTGGATCAAAGATCTAGCTATTAAAACTGAAACATTGAATCTTCTGGAAGACAAATTAGGCAGCTACCCAAAAGACATAGCTGTAGGCAGTTTCTTAATAAGACACCAAAAGCAAAAGACAAGCTCCCAGAATTAACAAATGGGATTATGTCAAATTAAAAAGTTCCTGCACAACAAAGAAAATTATCAACAGAGTAAAAAAGAGAACCAACAGAGTGGGAAAAAAATATTCACCACCAATATTTCTGATAAGAGACTCATAACCAGAATGTGCAGGGAACTGAAGAAAAGTAAGCTCCTCAAAATCAAAGATGCTATTGAAAAATGAGCAAAAGAAAGATGAAGTTCAAATAGCCAGTAAATACATGAAAAGATGTTCAACATAATTAGCCATAAGAGAAATGCAAATCAAACTATCACTAAGATATCATTTCACTGCAGAGAGATTGGCATATATCAAGAACACAAATAGCAATCAGTGCTGGTGAGGCTTTGGGGAAAAAGGAACCCTTCTGCACTGCTGGTGGGAATGTAACCTGGTATGACCACTCTGGAAAACAGTATGGAAGTTTCTCAAAAGACTGGAAATAAATATCCCCCTCAATCCAGCGACACCCCTTCTGTGAATTTTCTCAAAAGAGTTAAAAACAACACATAATAGAGATACATGTGTATCCATGTTCATAGCAGCACAGCTAACAATAGCTAAAATGTGGAAGACACCAAAATACCCATCAACAGACCAATGGATACATAAGTTGTGGTACTTATACACAATTCAATACTACTGATCTATAAAGACAGAGAGGTTGGTGGCTTTTGTAGGTAAATGATGCAACTGGAGACCATCATGCTTAGGGAAGTGAGTCAGAAGCAAAAGGTGAAATATCGAAAATGATTTCCCTGAAATGAGGAACCCAGACCACAATTACTTCAGAGAACTTAATGTGGGGAATAATGGGAACTGGAGAGGAGAGGGAGGGAGTAGGAGGGTCAAAACAGAGAAGGGAAGGATTTGTAACTTTGCCACAATATGTATGTGCACAAAATATTCAAGATCAATGTAAATTTTATGTTTTGAACATATACATATTAATAAAATGGGGAAAAAATAAATAAGACAGCAAGGGTCAACCCAGGTTGTCGCACCCAGAAAAATTGTCCCTGAACATTGAAGGGCAAGTAAAAAATTTTCATGACCAAAAATTCCTAAAGAAATTTGTGACCACTAGCTCAGCATTGCAGAAAATATGTGAAGGAATCTTTAAGAGAGACAGAGACCAGCAGCACCAGAGAACGTGGAGGAAAGGAAACATCCAAAGAGAAAGTGTAAAAAAATAAAAGACATCAATCGCCACTAAAACAGTACTAGTTTTCTCATAAAATCTGTGAAACTTCCCCCATAATTATTATTTTATCAGTATATTAGTTTGCAAAAACATAATAATTATATTCAACATGGGGAACTGGTATAAAATCCAATCTGTGAAACTTTTTTGGTATGTATACATATTTAGCTGGGGTGGAGTGGCAGAAGGCAGTAGTTTTGATTTGAGATATTATTAGTTAGAGTTGGTGAATAAGTGGTTCTTGCGGTCTTTTCCCTGAAGCTTTCATTGGGTGGTAAAGATTTTTAAAAATCACATAGTCTTAGACCACTGGCTAAGAGTTCAGTCAGCTATTAGTTCAAACTGTGACACTTTAATGTTATGTCTCAATTTCATGTTCTGTAACTAAATTTGTAATAATGATCTTACTCTTTGCTTCCTGCTCCTCTTTGGGAAAGAACCCTTTTAAAAATACTGAAATAACTAAGTAAGCCATTACATCTATTGCTTTATGTGTGACATACTTTTGGGATATAGACTTCTAAAAAATCCATATCTTGAAAGAAGCCCATATGCCCAAGTACAGATGACTGAATAAAGAAGATATGGTACACATTCACAACACACACACACACACACACACACACACACACACACACAGTATTACTCTGCCATTAATAATGACACATTTGGGCCATTTTTAGGAGTGGATGCACCTTGAGATAATGATGCTCAGCTAAATAAATCAGACCCAGAAAGTTGAATATTATATGGTTTCTCTAATATGAGAAAATGAAAACATAAAAAATGGAAGAGACATGGAAAAAAAGTAAGAAGGTGATCTTTATAGAGAGAGAAGAGAAAAAGAAGTACAAGGGTGGAAAGGAGAAAGGGAAAGGATATATTAAAAAAGAAAAAATAGTGATAGTGGGAGTTAGTGGGGAGGGGAGAGTTGTGGGAGTGTTGAAAAGGGGGAGAGAAAGGGATTGCAATTTTGGCATGATACATACATGCACAAAATCCTCAAATTCAATGTAAACATTATGCATTACTTACATATGCACGTATACATGCATGTATGTATGTATGTATCAAAAAATGGGGAAAAAAGAAAAAGAAAAAACATGTGGCTAGAACCTCCCCTTGAAACTACTAAAAACACTCTTACCTACATTACCAGGTAAAATACGAGACACTTTGTCACTTTGGATTTAGATAAACAAATTTGTTTCTAGTATCTCATATAATGTGTAGGACATATGTACAGTTTTTAAAAATCATGGTTTACTTGAAATCTAAATTTATCTGGGCTTCTTGTATTCTTATTTGTTAAATATGGCAACTTGATCAGCCCCCCTCAAGACACACACACACACACACACACACACACACACACACAGAGCTCTCGAGAATGGATCTTTTGTACCTCCATCTTAGACATAAGCAGACACCAAAGAATAAAGACATTTTCAAAGCTACAAGGTCTTGCCAAATTACCCCCATGCACCCTTTCAAGGGTGGAGTTCCGGGAGAAAGGCCTCCCAGCAGATGAAAGGAGAAAGAGATTTTAAGACTTACACAACTGGAGGAGAATTTGAGACTGTTGTAGTGAGCATACAGAGAAAACAAAGCAAATGGACAAAACAAAATCATCCCTGACTCCAGAGAAAACAAAAAGTTATTCCCGCAAGAAGTAATTTTCTTATCCTACATGGCTTGGCTGTGAGACGTGAATGGTGACTCTCCACGCAAGTAAAGAGTATGATGACTATGTTGTGACCTCAGAAGGACAAGAAGTGGGGAGAGTATAGACGATGAGAGAAAGAACCTAGAAGTGAGCTGGCCCCACCACAGTGAAAAGCTAGCAGAGGATGCTTATGTTCGCCCTTTTTCTTTTGCTATAACAAATATCTGAAGCTGAGTATGTTATAAAGAAAAATGTTTATTTTTCTCATAATTTCAGATATTCAAAAGCATGGTACTGACATGTGTTCTGAAAAGGACCTCACAATGACAGGAACGTGTACAAAAGAGAAGCCAGACATAAGAGGGTCCACTTTTCCTGTCTTTCTACCTAACCACTGTCATGGGAACTAACAGGGTTCAACAAAAGCTACCGAATCCCCCGCAAAGGCAGCATCCCAGTGACTTCATTGCTTTATTAAGTCCCAACCCTTATAATTTTCCCTCTCTCTTAATACTGCTATGCTGGGTACCAGGCTTCCAACACATGAAACTCTGGGGCACAAACCACATCCATAACAATGTCTAAGGCAAGAACTCAGAAAATGGAAATATTAATGTGTTATACAATGATGCCACCAAAACAAGTGGCTGAAAGAACAGAAGCAGTTGCCCAGAGAGAAGAGAATTGTGGGAGAACCCCGCTATTTGAATCTTTAAATTATTTGCATATATCACTGATTTTTAAAAAGTGTATAAATTTTTAAGAAAATAAGGTGTTTTTTTAAATCTAGGAATGAAGATAGAGCCAGAAGGAAAACTGGGAATTTTCAGCCATTGCTGTACAATGCCCAGACAGGAAATGCGAAGGTTCTGGAGGAGTGTCGTGTAAGCCCCCAAGTGACATCCAGACGCTGCCTCTCATGCACACACCGAGGCATCTGAAGTAATATAAATTCCAAGTAAAACTGTGTGCTAAGCGTGCGCAGCCTCAAGCCAAGTCCCCTCATCCCCTGCCTCTTTTAACTATATTGTCTCCCATGAATTCCTCTTCGATGGAAATGTCGAAGCCACCTGTATTAGTTTGCTATCACTTCTGCAGTTAACAAACTGTGGCTTAAAGTAATACAATTTTCCATATGAGTGCAGACATCTCAAATCAATTTCACCGGGCTAAAATCAAGGTGTCAGCAGGGCTGGCTCCACTCTAAGGCTCTGGGGAAAACCTACTGCATTGCCTTTCAGCTTCTGAAGGCCATGTGCACTCGGGGTAATCTCCCATCCCAGAGATCCTCAATCCCTCTGCAAAGACTGTGATCATGGCTTGCATGTTTGTGTCCTCCCAAAACTCATATATTAAGTCCTATCCCCAAGGTGATAGTATTGGGAGGCGGGTTCTTTGGGAAGCAATCAGACCAATTGCAGAGAGCCCTCATGAATATCTGTGTCCTTCTAACTGAGGCCCCAGGAGCTGCCTCATCCCCCTGGCCATGGAAGGACACTGAGAAGGTGCTATCTGTGATCCTGTGAGTCTTCACTAGAGAACAAACCAGCCAGTGTCTTGATCTGGACTCCCCAGCCTCCAGAAATGTGAACAATAAAATTGGCTGCTTATGAGCTCTCTATTTGGTCATACTTTGCTATGACTGATACCTTTCTGCCGCAGAAGAAATCATTCTCGAGTTCCAGAAATTAAGATGTGAACCTCTCCATAGGCCATCTCTGAGCTGGTCACATCCAGGAACAGGAGCTGAAGGACAGAGCCATGCAAGGAAGGGGCCACAATCAAGGGCTTCAGGCAGCTTCCAGAAGCTGGAACAGGCAAGGGTAAGTACTGTCCTTCAGAGGTCTAGCCGAATCCTGTATAGATTTTTGACCCCAGAACTCTAAGAGAATAAATGTGTGTTGTAAGCCACTGGGCTTGGGGTAATGTGCAGTCACAGCCACAGGCAACTCATACACTTCAGGGAAGTTTCCTACAGTGGCCATGCGACAGCAAGAAGGGGATTGAGAGCAAAGAAGCCAGAGCAAGGCTGGGCAGGGGCCAGAGGGCCTGGGATGGTTTCATTCCTGACTCCCAGGAAACTGAAGTCACCCCGTGGTAACTCTGAGCAAGTACACACTGATCAAGGGCTGTCTGTGCACTTTTCGAAGGTCTGATTCTACCAGGGAGTCTCCAGGCATCATGGTAATACACTGGCATCTGGTAATACACAGATCAGTGCACAGGAAGCCACAGTGTCCTCAGTGTGGCCAGGGCATCACACACAGAGGGCAGAGGTGAGGAGCTCTGGTTATGGCTGTGGGCAACACCCTATCTGGGCCTCCGCTCTCTCCAAAGTCATTTAGGCTAAAAGTGGCAGTATCTCATATCTAAAATAACCTGAGCCTGGGCTACTGTGGCTACAACAATTTCTTAGGGAAGCAAACTCCACACAGCATGACCTGAGAAATTGCCCAGGACTTGGGGTCTGGGTGACGGTGAGGTGGAAGGCCCCAGGTATTCTGGGAGATTTTCACACCATCTCAGCTGCACATTCAGGAGTCAGCCTGCGAGGGGCCGCAGCAGGAAAAAGAATTATGACTTGTGACTTTGGAGAGTGAGAGCAATCCCAGCTCCCCCTACCAGGAGACACTGGGGTGGGAAGTTCATGGTGAGTTTCAACTGCAAAGACCAAGGTGATTTAGAAGGTAAAATATTTGCATTTGTGTCAAATTTCCACACCTTCCCCCTCTGGATCCTGGCTGCCCCTGCTTCCCATACCACTCAGTTTCCCCTGTGGCCCACCTGACGACAGCCGGTTTGGGGAACTCATGTCTACAGGTTAGAGCCCCCACAGCCCTCCTGCTCCTTGGGGCCCACAGAGCCCTTCTCAGGCTGGATTGGATATACTGGCCACCCCAGGTGAAAACCTGTTCTTACAATCATGGTCTGGGTACACACAGGCATGGTGCACACATACCCCCATTGTACCACCAGCCCACTGGCTAAGGGCCAGCCTCACCCTAGCTATTACATATTTCTTTGAATCCTACCATGTATGTGTTGGGTTTGGTAGCTTTATGTTGCTGATGTGCTTAATTTCACCACTATATTGAGTTTGAGGGAACTGAAGGGAAAAACGCACAAATCTGTAACAATGCCTGGCTGGACGCCACGCCTGAGCACAGGTGTTTCCCATCTGTATTTCCCTCTGCATTTGCTCTGTGGCCATTTTGGTGCTGAGATGTGCCTGAAGCATGTTCTTTTAAACAGCTTTGTAATCAGTACAGGTCCAAGCACCCACATGGCCCCTCTCGGGTCTTTCAGATACGAATTTAACAGGAGGCTTTTTCTGTCATCGAAGTTACCTGACCCTCAGAGGTGCCCAAGAACACTGCTCATGGTTGAGCACTCTCATCTCCCATGGCAGGTGACAAGCAAGACAACAGGACTGTCTGAAGATAGTCCTAAATTCACCCACCTCTCCATGATAAAAGGACAGTGCAGCAAAATAAAGCAATCATCAGGATAACCTTTGTGTTCTGAAGAAATTGCTTTTTTCCAAAATCCCAGATGACAGAGTGAGGAAGGGCTTGCCTAGGGATAGCCAACAGCAGAAGTTTGTCTTGAGGGCTTCAGAAATCCTCTCTCCAGATCTTCATCTGAGCTCACACCAGACCCCAAAGCTCAGACCTTGGTGGTCATAGCTCCGTGGTCACTACCTTGAGGATCCACAGCACGCAATGAGACAATGCAGCCACTGCCTCTAGCGGTTGCCTATCTCCCATTCTCTGTCCCTACCTAGCAGCTGTGGGAAGTGACAGGAGCTAGGGTTAAGTAGGGAGAGGGGAGTGCATGCCTCCTGGCCTTACATGTGTCATGTCATGAAGGTTGGGCTCCTGTGGAGTCTACACTTACACAATGTTAAATATCATATTAAAATACACCATGTCCGTGACAGATTGAGAATCTGTCTCTCTCAATTTTTTTCTTTTTGAATCAGAAAACCTGTGTTTCTATATTTCACTGAACCCTCTAAATTACATAACTGAACAAGGTTTAATAAAAAAAAAAAAAAAACACACACACACAAGTCCACCTTGATGCCAAAAAAAAAAAAAAAAGTGCCGTGGGGACAGGGGCATCAGGAACCAGAACGAGTCAGCTGCAGTCAGCTCATGGGAAAATGGAGCAGGAGGAGGTGCCAGCCAAGAAGTCTGGGACAAAAGGAGTCAGGAAGGACCAACTCGGAAGTAGCAACCTCTGCCTGCCCTGCAGAGGCTGAGCGCAGAGTCTCTGTGCTGAGCAGGCCTCCAGCCCTTCGTGGGGAGTACCAGGACATCCTGAGGGCACCACTGGATTGGAGGAGGGAGAAGCATTGGCATCTGGAAGGACCCTGCCGGACACAGACTTAGGAAGAAAATGCACAAAATATTCAGTATTCGTCAGAGTTTACTTTCCCTTCCTCATATTTGCTGTGTCCAACATATTCTACAGAGAATAAACGCTGCAGTAGCTGCAGGGAAAAGTGAATGTGGCAAATGTGTGTACAGAGAGGTAGGACGTGCCTACGTGCATATAGACAAGAACAGCCACGGTTCTAGGGCTGGCATCAGGTGCCAGTAGGTGGGCACCTACGTGGGTACCACATACATGTGTTTCCATTGTAGCTGGGTAATTAGGCCACCTGTGTGTCTATTTCTGCAGTGACTAATAGATGCCACTCCACATGAGAAGTGTGAAAAAGTAATTAGGAAACCCTGTCACACGGAGTTCTGCACAATTCTCAATGCATTTCTGGGAAGATGCTCAGGCTCCCTGCAATTGCCCCTATGCGTCCCAGCACCATGTTGAGCACTGGAACTGTGGACATCAGTGTGAGTATCAGCTCTCCCCACAGAGGAAAAGGGTCTACCTTCCACCTAGGGCTCCTATGCATGCAGGCGGCTCCCATATATGTCCAGGACAAACCCCCACCTCCAGTACGTGTTTCTACCAAGCGCAGTAATCTTAAATGCTCTCCTCAGGGAGGTGGAACAGGGCAGCTAGGAAAGCCTTCTGGAAAGACCTGAGAGGACTCCATAGCCAGACCATCTCTGCCTCTCTCCCCTTCTCTGAGTCATACAGTGCTGTGTCTCACTTTCTGTGACATTCACGGGGAAGAACTGGGGCATATTTCAAAGCTATGTGCGATGTGACCAGTAAGAGGTGCCCCAAGAAGGGCAGGATTCAGACTCTACCAGCCTATTACTGTCTGACCACAGAGGAATGACCTCACCTCCCTGTGCCTTAGTTTCCCCACCTAGAAAACAAGTGATAGATTCCAAAGCAACTGCAACTTTCAAGGAGACTCCATACATGGCCCACCTTTCTCTCCACACACACACATATGCCCACATGTACACACACATGCATGTACACCCACACACTGATAAGCACAAACTACACCTAGCCCACACTGATTTTTCTTACTCTGGCCCTGGTTACCACAAGCAAGAGAGACACTTACTAGATAGATGAATAATACATTCTTTGCATGTCTAATTTTCTCCTTCTGGTAAGTTCTCAGGAGAGCCTACCCTTGTCTTGCTTCACAATTGCTTTCTTTACTGATCTGAAACTTAACACACCTATCTTTGCCCTAGTCCTGGTGCACCCTAACTGAGTAGGAAACCTGACCCTAAATGAACCTCACAGCCCACAGCACCAGCACGTGGCAAGAGACCAGAGCCGCTCGTGGTCGTGGCTGTGGTAGCCACAGCCATGTTCATGAATGAGCAACTGAACAGGCTCTTTCAATACCCTCAACCTGCACAGACTGCCCACCAGGATTCCTCAGAGTATTTTCAATTCTCCAAGTCAAAACAAAAGCAGTGGCTTAATGTGAACCTTCAATATAAAGATATTTTTTAAAGTTTACTTTGCTCTGACTGGGGCTCCAATAACTGTATGTATCTGTTAAGTAAACATGTCCCCAGAACATTTCATTAAGCATCAGAGCCCTCTAAATTCCTGGGCAGAGCCAGCCTTGTTCAAAGAACAGAACTTACGAACCACGGGAGCATCCACTTGGCGGGGCCATGCCTGCTGTCACAGGGCCCTTTGTGCGGCTGCACATATTTTGGCTTGGGTCAGAGAAAATGCATTTGCCAAAGGGTTATTATCACCTTCGCCCGTGATTCATGCGCCTGCTTCCCGGGAGGAGTGTTTTATTATGATTTCCCAGCTCCAGCTCCTTCCCACCCGCCACGGGGCTGGGCCGCATTCCTGCCACACTGAGCTGTTCATAAAAACACAAACGGCCCATTCACTGTGTCAGGAGGGCCTCTGAAGGATAGATGGCCCCTCTCCCAGCCTGGCCACAGCCTTCCGCTCCAGGTGAGGTGACCAAGGGGCCAGCAATGGGCCGAAGCTGAGACACCTACTGCCCCCAGATAAGGACCTGACCTTCCACAGACTCAGCAAATAAGACCTGAGAATGACACTATAGCACCCTCACTTCACGGGAAGAAAAGCAAGACTATCTCCATCCCTGTTGCTAGGACTTGCCGAGGCCCACAGCCTGGGGTGTGCCCAGGCAGGCAGGTCCCTGTTTCCTACAGAATGTCCCTGCCATGCTGACCTCGCCACAGGCTGTGATGCTCAGGCTCTGCTCAGACTTGTCAAAGGAGGACACAGAGACAAAGCATCAAGAAAAGAAGATTTGCTTCCAGGTAAGATCAGCCATGCTTTAGAGAGATGGCTCACCAAAATCAATAGATGGTGTTTAAATGCAGAATGCATTACTGTCAAGGCTATGGAGCTTACGGTAGAGCTGTTCCTGATTTTTGGTAGAAAACTAGCAATATTTGACACAGTTACCACATCTAAATGGTCAAAAACAACTTTCTGACTTCTACCAGCCTAGCAACCATTAGAATAGTCTCAAGTTCCTGATGCTATCAGCCCTCATTCTGACCCCACCTCTACAGCTAACTCCTAACCAGCCCTCCTCCCCCCCCTGCAGGAGGAAGGCAGGTCTATTTACTTCCTGAGACACGCTGGCCAGAACAGCCAGGAGTGGTCAGGATCCACATGCGGCAGAACACAGCCGAGTGGGAAAGGGCTTCCCCTGTCACCATGGTCTCCACAATCATTGAGGTGAATTCCTCATGTTCTGCTGATCTCTCAAAGGGCCAGGAGCACCAGGAAGAAGTGACCCCAGAGGCCCCGAGAACGCAGTGTACAGTCAAGAGGAGACAAGGGACCAAAGGACAGGCACATTGCCCCCTCCACCTTCCTAGCGATGTGAGTAGTCATATGCCAGATCAATAGCACACCGATCCTCACGCCTCCCAGAGGACTTCCTCCTTCAGGCTGGCGTTGAGAAACCTGATGCACGATGGAACCAGGCGGACCACAAGCAACGCCATGTTAACCTGCTATCTACCCCCAGACTCACTACCATTTTGTTGTAATAGAGCACGCTAATAAAATTCCCACCTGCGGGACCCTGACTGGGTTAGGGATAAGGGAAAGTAGAAGGCGACCCTCACCCCATAATCTCATCTCCTGACTGGCAGGAGTGTGGCCCAGAGGGCTCTCAGCTCAGGTTTCAGTTCCTCACTCTGCCTAAATTTCCATACCCCCTCCCCAGACCGTTTAACCAGAAATCACGTGATTAGGCTTCCTCAGCCCCGCTATGCTAATGAGGTGACTTTCAGTCCCCAGGTTGCCCCCAATCAGAAAATGACACACACCCTACAGCCCCGGCTGACCCGCCTCCTTCCGACTGCTTATAAGCCTGGCCCCACAGAGAACGAAGGCGCTGTTTACACCGATACCTTCTCCTGGATGTCCTCCCATCGTACTCACAGCCGCTCCAGACCCTCTTCCTCCAGACTTCGCTGATCTCTGATCGCCGGTGGCCAACAGCAGCCAGAGACCCCAAAAACCCCAACACCCCCCCACTAGTGCCACAATGGTCTGGTCCTCTTCTGACCCCTACTAAAAGTGGCCACTGCTAGGATTAAAGGAAGGCGATCCCTTGTCTCTGGGATGAACACAATTCTCTTGTCAGAAAAAAAATCATGAATATTTCTCCTACTCATTAACTAAAATCCTCCCTTCGCTCCTTCACTCCTAAAAGAACCTTCATCCTTTGTTTGGATAGAAAGTTGATCTGCTTCATGAGACTTAATTCTCCCAGCTTCTCAGTGTTCTCTGGTCAAAGGATAAACTTTCCTTTGCTGCTTAATCGGCTCAGTTTTGTTGTTAGTTCCATGATTCCAAGAGGGAGAGAGAACACAGTTGGGGTCAGAAATTGGTAATAGCAAGACTGTGCCTTATTTGAGGACTCTCCTTGCTAAGATCAGATGCTCAACAACAATAACCATGAACGGAGATGAGGCGACCATCACTCTGGAAGGGACCAGCAGGGAAAGCAGCTGAGGCTCCAGCTGGACCCTCCATCCTGCTAACTTCCACCCATGGAGTCAGCAAGTTTCCTCCACATGTCTTTAGAGCAGCAGACAGCAACAGTTCCCAAACCCTGTCTAAGTGAATCAAGGTCATCAAAAGATGTTCTATACAGAAGAAATGGTCCACCTAAATGTTTAGTCCAATCCCAATACAAAGAATGAAATCTGGACAGATGCCCAATGGGAGAGCTCTTTAGATGCACCGCCTTAATGACCCATATCTCTAATGGTAATAAACAGGAAACAGAACTCAGAAAGTATGGGTAACCTTCCTGAGGTGGCACAGCTGTTTCAGGGTAAAGGAGGAATTACAACCAGGATTTGAAGTAATTCGTGTTTTATATAGTTTACTGGACTTCTGGCTGACGTAAGTGTGAATAAGGATAAGAGGAACTGGAGTTAATACTGATCTGCCCCCTTTCAGACAGGAGAAGGGGCTGGAGAGAAAGAAGGAAGGAGAAACAGCAGAAGAGAACATTCTCCCTGTCCTTTGGTTTACACAGATACACATGAAATAGGGGGAAGTCCAGACACCCCCTTTCTTTCCCCCAATGTGAAAAGAGGAGTTACCACCATGGACTGAGAGACAGAAATCCATGCCATGCATGAGTGAAAACTACTTTTCTCTGGAGTACCCCAAGCTGAGTAACAACTTGCTAGGCCTCCTGATATCAATACATGTAATCTCTGCTTCTCTTTGACCACATGGATAACAAGAAAGAATTGCATATTTCTCCAGGAGAATGACACAAGAGGGACAGAGAGGAGATGAGAATTGTGTCAAAGCATGCTCGGTATGTGGTTTGCTTGGGATTCAGCATCCTACCCATGTTTGACGAGTGAGTGAATTTAGTGGGGGCATTCAAAAGTCCAAAATAGATCAGGATACCTTAGTACCAAATGACATTAATTGTTCTCTTGACAATGAGAAAAGAATAAAAAGAATCCTCTTCATTCATGCAGCTTGAAGTGGGTAAAACCTGGACAGGCTAGCATTGGAGATTCCCTGACACTACAGGAGATTCAGTGAACACAGGGTTATGAGGTCAACCACACAGGGATGCAGCATAAGGACACAGGAACCAGGAGGACATGGAAAGGGCTGAGGACATTTACACTTATTTTTGAGTGTGGAGATTCCCTGCTCCATTTTCCAAGGGCCACAATAGCTTGGGCTAGAGGAGGATAGAGAAGCCAGAATTGCTCTTACCTGTCCTCTCCTTCTTAGGCCATCTGAAAGGGGTTCAAATTCAAAAAAACACAATTGTTCACTTAAAACTAGATCAAAACGATGGAAAGAAGCACCAAAAAATCACTTGGGTACCCCCTGTGTTAGATATATGGGGTTCCAATCACTACTTTCTTTGTCCCAACCTTCTTTTTATTATTAACAAAGGTAAATGAACAAAGATTCCTGGGCAATTCTGGCCAATATGTTTGAATAGAAGTTTCTGAGCTCATTTTGAAAGTTATTTTGTCATTCAGTCTGTCACAACCAAGCCCTCAAGCTCTTCCTTGGAAGATCTAGCTTCTAAGACAGTCACCTGCTCATTCATTTCTCTAAAGCAAATACAGTGTGGCACTTGCAGACATACTATTGCATCTGAATTTTCCAGATCATAAATGAACCCACATGAGCTTGGGCTACAGAAAGATAAAGTAGATATGTCTTAGTTATTTATTTGCTGCCAGGACGAAATACTCAATATTCATAACTTAAAGGAGAAAATATTTATTTTGGCTCACAGTTTCAGAAGGTCTCAAAAAGTCCATTCACAGACAGACAGCAATGGTAGAGGCACATAGCAGAAGCTGGAGAGCTGCTCACAGCATTTCAGAGAGCCAAGTGAAGCAGGAGCCAGGCAATATTTGGAGACTCAGGCAAGGCCAGAGCCTTTCTAGGAAGATGCTGTAACAGTGTTTCTTCTCCCTTCCTTTACCTTATTTCAAGCTGCCAGTTGAGCCCCCCATACCCAGGATTGACACACCTCCCTCACTTCCTGGCCCACAAGTCAATAATACATACATGTAGGTTCTTCTCTGGATATCCCCAGTCTCAACAAGTTGACACAATTTCTCCAGGTCAAGCCTCAAGCATCTGCCCCTTGGACCAGGCCTAATCTCCCAATATCACATAGTTCCACAGATATCCCACTACATCCAAATATATGAGGCTTTTGGGGGACATTCCAGATCCAAACCATAGCATTCCATCCCTATCCCCAAAAGACTTATGTTCACCTTCTTATACAAAATGTATTTAGTCCTTCTCTAAGAGTTGCCAAAGTCTTAACAATTCCAGCACTGTTAAAAAGTCCAAAGTCTTCTTTGAGACTTAAGGCAAACTCATAGTTGTGAACTCCTGTGAAAATCAAAGAAAAGTTAAACACTTCCAACAATGGAATGACACAGGATATACATTCTCATTCCAATAGGGAGGAACTGGAGGATAGAAAGCAATTGCACCACGACAAATTCTAAATCTACCAAGGCGAGGGTTAAATCTCATAGCTCTGCATCCAACAGTTAGGGTAAACTGTGGGAAGATGTGAGCACCGAAGGCCTTGGGTGGCCTCACCCCTACAACCTTGCCTCCCTTGTCTTTCTGTCTGCAATGCAGTGAGTAGCTCTCCAGCCTCTGCCATGTGCCTTCCCATTGTCAGCTGCCCATGAATGAACTGTGTGAGAGCTTCTGAAAGTGTGAGCTGAAATAAATCTTTTCTCTCTTAAACTGAAGTTGCTGGATATTCTGTCCCAGCAATAAGAAAGTAGCTAAGACAATATATTGTTCCCTATTTCTCTTGCTAAGTATAATTAAAACTTGGATTATATAGAAAACAAGCAAACAAAATTTTATATATAAAATAAAATTTGGCAAAAGACATAAACCCAATGAAACGCTCAGAAATTAAAGACATGCTTCACACGACTTCTTTCCTACGGGTGACTGTAGGCCACTGACTCTTGCTTATCCTCACACTCTTGTTCTTTCTTTGGTCTATGATTTCACCTCGCCACCATGGTAACCTACAGAAGGCCCACTCTGTCTGACCACACTCTCTCCCTGCCATGGCCTCAGCTGCGGTGCTCACAGCTTTAACAAGGCCAAAAAGGAGATGGTTTAAGTCTGTATCCATTCATGTTAATTAGCCGTGATGATGATCATAACATTTTCTGAATTTTCGAGACTGAATATGGTCTTGGAGATCCCCTCTGTCTAGAACTTGTTTGTGAAGCCCACAGCTAGCTTAGCTCTGTGACTGCGGTGTTTCCCTGGCTATGCCCACTGTCACCTACAGAGAGGTCACATAGACTGCCTCCTCACTCAACAAAGAGTGGTTTCCTCCAGTGGGGTAGGTAATCTTCCTTCCTTCTACCAGTGCACTGTCACCCTGCTCAGATTCTTGGTCTGCAGGGATCTGAGGCTCATGAGCAAATAGTGCTGCAGAGGGCAGTAGAATTCATACTTGGATTGAATGTTTTGTGTTCAATTTTTTCTTCAAGTCCATTTTAAATTTCCTCCCCAAATTATTCTTTTTATTAGTATGTATTTGAGTTACATAGCAACTACACTCCACTTGAAGAATTGGTGCATATTTCTTCAAAGTCATCATTTTCTTTACCAGTCAGAGTAATATACACACATTCATACCATAAAAAGCTAACATCCAAGCAATGCAAAAGAGAGAATGTCCCAGAAAGCAACCATGGAGCTTTAACTGGAAAGATCTATAGCACTGGACAAGAGCTGAAGACAATGAGGTGGCCCTCCACACTCAGAGAGCAAAGGAAGTGGGTTCTAAGGACTCAACTTATGTGGAAAATTTGTCATCAGTGATAAGAACTGCAGGCTCATCTACTCTGGCAAGCTCACTACGTGTGACCTGTAGACTCCTCAGGGAGACCTGAGCTCTTCTGGAACCTTTGGAGAGCTCTGGAGCTGAGGAATGACTTCCTTCCCTGACACACAGAAGATGAGGATCCATCCAGGCCCCAGTGTGAGCTCAGGTTGACAAGTCCAAGGAGTTCTCAACGTCTTACAACTGCCACTTCGTGGAAGATGGCTCTAGATCACTGATTTCAGGGACAAGATTCCCACCATTCATGGGCTACCTAAGGAGGATAGAAAGCAACTGGATCATCTGTGGTCAGAGTAAGTGACTGTGGATGGAAAGGGGACATAGGGAGGACAGGAAGCTCCAGAATGCTAAAGTTCTGGCCAATAAAAAATACACAGGGAGGGATCTTCTACCAAAGCAAGAAGCCTAAGGATAGGAGTGGAGTCTGTGCATGATGGAGGGTTCCCTGATGCTGTTATTACTATTTCTACTGGCTGAAGTGCTCAGCCAGTCTCTGCCCAGGAAGCCAGGTCTTGAGCACTGAACACACTGCAATCACTACTTTTCTCCTTCTCCTTCTTTCTCCTTCCCCCTTGTCCTTCACCTTTTCTTCTCTCTTCTCCTCTCTCTCTCTCTCTCTCTCTCTCTCTCTCTCTCTCTCTCTCCCACCCCCCCCCAGTCTGTCTCTCCCCCCACCCTCTTTTTTTCAGTACTGGACCTTCACACTGAGCTACATCCCTAGACTTTTTATTTTTTTGAGACAGAGTCTCACTAAGTTGCTAGGTTGCTGGCTTGAACTTGCAGCCCTCCTGACTCAGCATCCTGGAGTACTGGGATCACTTTCTTTCTGCGCACATGGAAGGGTTCCAGACATTGAGAAAAATTTCATGCAAAGCAATCCTCTTGCTTCAGGCTGCGAAAATCCAGGGGAGGAGCTTGCTCGCTAACGCCAGGAGCAGAGTCCATGATCATCCCAAAGAAGCACCGCCCAAGTCTTTGGACAAACTTTTCATTCCTTTATCCATGCATCCATCACTCATTCTGTCACTCACCTACACCCCCTACTGACCCACAGAGAAACGCACCAGTCATCGGAATCAGAGAACACCCCAGGGCTCCAGTATCTATCCAAACCCCAGGGCTGGATCAACCCTTGGAGGGGCCACCCACCCTTCCATATGGGCAGTGGCCCTTAGGCAAAGGAATTCCTCATTTCAAAGTCCTTATAAAAAATGCTCAAGGCAATTTGTGTGTTTTTCCTTTGAGAGGAACCAGAGCATCTTTGAAAGCCATTCTGGGACGGCCCTGGCAGAGGGCAGTCAGCAGTAGGAACCAACATTCTCCTGGAAATGGTTAGAAACCATGGATTTCTGAGACCCTAGGGAGGCCAACTTTACTGCAGCCTGTGACAGGAGCCACGTGAGCCAAGGGCACCAGGAGGACCAGCAGGCCAGGTCACTCTAGCCTTTGCTCCAGAACCTTCTGTGGGGGAGCTGCTGGGCCTGGGACAGGGAGGGAGAATGGTAAGAAGAGGTTTGTCAAGACTGACGATGGCCAGAACGCAATAACCACTCAAACTGTGATCAAAGGGCAGCCTCTCCCACTTTTGAATAATTCCAAACACTCTGTAAGAATGTGGACTCCACCCCCAGCCTCGGCCATGTAGGCCAAAGGTGAGGCTAATTAGAAGCAACCTTGGAAAGGCTCCAGAGTGTGTGGGATGCAGTTCACCCCTCCAAACAGAAACCAGCTCCCTGAGGAGCGCCTAGGGAGTCCTGCCAGCTGAAAGCTAACTCAGATCTTGTCCAGGATGATATCATTAAAAATGAACCATAAACAGGGGCCTTTGTGCAAGCAGCCATCTGTCCACCCTTCAAAACCCCGATCTTCTGGGCCGTTCTGGGAAAATCCTAGCATGCTAAGGTCGCCTCCATTACAAGGCCCCGCCAGGGTCCTCACAAGGTCTCAGGCCCAGAATGCTGACATCACCAAGGGAGGCAGAACACTTGGGGCTCCTGGCCAAGCCCCCTCACAGAACCTGCACGATATCCCCCAAGACACTTCTGCTAACGTTCTGCTGTCACCAGTCTGAAAGTCCATAAGGAGAGGACAGCATTGTGTCTTCCACCCAGCACCTAGAGTAGTGGCTGTACTCCAGAAATGCTTGTGGGGTTGTTAGCTTCCTGTGGCTGCCTCAACAACTTACCACTCTCTGGGCAGCTTAAATCAACAAAAATTTATTCTCTCACAGTCCTGGAGACTACAAGTCCAAAATCAAAGCATCCGTAAGGTTGGCTTTAATAGGAGGCTCTGAGGAAGGATCAGGTCCAGGCCGGTCTCTTGGGGGCTGCCATAGCCCTTGGTGCTCCTCCAGCTGCCTCCAGCCAGTCTCTGCCTCAGCCTTCACATGCCCTTCTCTCTACACTCCTCCACCAAAATTTCTCTCTCCTTGCTCTTTTATGAACAGTAGACAAAGATCTGTAACACACACTTGTCTAGCATGGCCTCACCTTAGCTTATGTACGTCTGCAGAAACCCTATTCCCCATGGAGTCAGCTCCGTAAGTAAGCACTCAGCAGGGCCTGTGGAGGACACAGTCCAGTCCGCCACAGGATGGGAATACGGAAGGAAGGTACAGTCAGGAAGGAGCATGGATTCTCAGGTGCTGTGTCACTCTGGACTCCCCCAGGCTCTCAGAGGAAGCATAACACCAAGACAGCAAGGCTGTGGAAGACTTCCTGAGCCACCAGGTCCCACACTGGGATCTAAACAACAAAAGTAGATTCTCAGTCAGGACCATTTCCTAAAACACACACCAAGTCACAGATGTGAGAATACACAGTGTGGGGCTGGACATGCCTGTGGCTGTGAGGAGTAGGGAACATGGTGTGTGTGTGTGTGTGTGTGTGTGGGTGTGTGTGGGTGTGTGTGTGGGTGGGTGTGGTGTGGTATGTGGTGGCTCTGGTAGGTGGAAGTTTGTATAGTGTTACTGTTTGGATCCAGAATGTATGTACTTAGATGTTGTGCAGTACCTATGGAAACCTGTGCAGTTAAAAGTTGAGGCCTGGCCAGGAAGGGTGGATTACAGGCATGTGGTAGATTAGAGGTATGGAGTTAGGCATGTGGCACATAACTGGACCTGTAACCTAAAAGGCTTAGGTCACTGAGGCTTGCCCTGGAAGGAGCAAACACTGGGGCTTAACCTGGAAGGAGCAGGTGGGCAGGACCTGGAAAGGCATACATCAGCTTTATCCTTCCTCCCTCACTTGGCTTCCTGTCTGCCAGGCCATGAGCTCTTCCTCTGGCACCATGTGCTTCCACGATTGCCAGCCACCCATGAATGAATTGAGACATTCTGAAACTGTGAGCTAAAATAAATCTTTCCTCCCTGAAGTTAGGGATGACAGATCTTCTGTCCTAGCACCAAAAAGTAACTACGACAGATGGTATGTCATATTTGTGGTATATACCATGTGCAGTATGCATGCGTAGTATGTTATGGTGTATGTACTATGTATGGGATGTGGTGTGGTACAATATTGTAGTATGTGTGGATATGTGGTGTATTATATATGTGGTACATGTATGTAGAAAGACACATGTGGTGTACATGGGCAAAATGAGGGGCCTCAGAGTATGGTACCAGTGGTGTGTGGAGCACATATATTGGGGGTGTGGTGTATGTGGCAGTGTAGAGATATATCTATAGTATGTAGTGCAGTGTGTGTCTACCTGGTGCATGGATGTGGATGTGTGGTATATATACCAGGGTGTGATATCTATGGTGTGTGGTGGGGTGCGGTGTAGTTGTAGGATGTGTTCAGTGAGCGGCATCTGCGTGGTGTGGGAGGCATGTGATGCAGACTTGAAGCTAAGTTCTCTATTCTGCTCACTTGAGATTTTAAAGACAGAGGACTCAATAGACTTTGTACAGTAAGAGTGTTAATTTAAAAAAAAAAAAAACAGGACAGTGTTTGTAGTTTCCGCCATAGCGAGAAATAGGAGGAGCTCCATTTTTCAGGATACAGAGATACGGTCATCACTAGATGAGAAGTATAGTGGTCGGCTCAGGCTGCCAAAACAATGCACCACAAAGTAGGTGGCTTACAAAACACAAACTTGGGCTTCAGGAATAGCTTAGTGGCTAAAGCACTTGCCTAGCAAGCACAAGGACCTGGGTTCAATTCCTCAGCACCATAAGAGCTGAACATGGTTGGCAGCAGGTTTGCCGTGAGTTCAACACCAGCCTGGGCTACACAGTCAGCTCAGGACCACCCCGGAATACAGAGCAAGGCACTGCCCTTTCCCCTGCCCACCCCCATCCAAGCCATCATTTCCCACAGTCTGGGGCTGGAAGTCCAGGTCAAAACACTGTAGGGACTGTTTCAGGTGAGGGCACTCTAAGGGTGTCCAGCGGCCACTTTGGCGCTGGGTCCTCACGAGGCCTTTCCTCCAGGCACACAGGGAAGGAAAGTTCTCTGGTGTCTCGTCCTCTTCTTACGTCAGCCCCAGGGCCCCGCCTTCGCAACTTCACGCAACTGCCTTCATTACTCCTCAGAGTTCCCTTCTTCATTCCAAATCCAGTCACATTGGAGGTCAGGACTTTGCCGTACCAATCTGCACCTGAAGAGGCACTCCTGCAGCAGCCCACCTCTGGGGGCCCCAGCCCCTGGGCCTGTGCTCATCAGGGCAGACATGCGCTCTGCTTCTCCAAGCTTCTGCTCAAAGAAGGTGGTGACGGGCTGGCTGGCCGCACGTGGAGCAGGTTTATTTGCTGCTGGGATTTCCCATTCACTTAGAGCTAAAATAATTGCATCCACATGGTATATGTTTATAGAGAATTTTACTCTGTTTCATTGAGTGCCTTCCTTTTAACTGAGTGACCGGACCACCACCCACCAGGTTCCTCTTCTTCAGTGACTGCTGTTTCCTGATCCCTGGGCAGTTTGGATTCCATTACATGGTGTCAGGTACAGTGCAGGGAGAATTTAGTACTGTGTAAGAGTTAAGAAGATGATCTGTCATGAATCAGCCATGTGAATTCTGCCAACCCCTCACCGCCTTTGAGACTCAGCAACCCATCTATAAAATGAAGACAATAACTTAGCTAAATACCTCACAGGCTATTATGATAATCAAATTGTGAAATCATCCAATAATGCTCTGTAAAAAGCAAATCTCTACTGAAACAAGTGGTCTGGAATTGCTATATTAGTCTGCTTCTGGCCTGACAGAATAGGTCATATCAGATCAAATTTCCTGACAGAACTAAGGAACACTGACAAAATACAAAGATCCCAGAGAGAAGGGAACTGAGCTGGGGTGAACCTGGCATGTGCAGCTCCCGAACAGCATGAGAAAGTGGCTGCTGTGAGGGACAGAAGCTAAACAGCTCCATCAATCTCGGGGCAAAGGAAAAAAGCAGAGTCCAAGGCTGTATAAAGTCAACCAAGAATTAAAAACCTTAAGAGACAAGAGGAATGCGTGAAACTAAGCCTAACACTCCACGCCATGTCGCTCTTCAAGGTGATGGCTGACTGGCAAACAGCAGCCCAGCAGCTGGCAGGCACAGCCGGGAGCAAAATGAAGCATCTGAAAAGCCAAGTAGAGCTCTGGCACACTCATCTGCTGTGGAGAAAGCAGGGTTGCAGCTGTGCCACAAGGCATCTTGTGTGCATGAGGATGCTTCAGAAAAAGACACGGCCTTGGGAAGCCTGAAAAATCACCTTGAGTCAGCTCACTAGCTGCTCTGGATTGAAATGATCTGCCCTTATTATAACTGCCTTGTTGTAAGAAAAGCAATGTTCTCTAGTGTAAAGAAAGATGACGTTATTCAGAGCTGCAAGAATTTAGAATCACGCTGTCCAGCATTCTATCAAACCTTGCCATACATACTGGACACAACACCAAAAGAAAAGTCACAGCAGAAAACTACTGCAGAAACCATTTAAATGTGAGCCACAGTGGAATTAATAAGTAAGATGAAATACTTTCATATTAAGTTGAGTTACACAGCAGTAAAGAACTGCAGTGGGGAACAGCATGAGCCAATATCAGTGTTGAGTAAACAAAGTGAGACATAAAAGATTATACACAATGGTGTCTACTTACAGGAAACTCAAATACAAATAAAACTAATCCATGAGGATATTTTTAAAAATTAGTTGTCAAGTATGAGAGACATGAGTGATACTTCGGAGCACTAAGAACTTAAACATCTTGATCTGAGTTGTAATTATTTGGATGGAGATAAATAGTAATAGAAAAAGAGAGAAGATGACAATTCACCAGGCTAAAAAAAAAAAAAACACCTCAGGATTTGTGTACTTTACTGAGGGTAAGTTATACTTCACGGAAAAAGAAAAGAGAACTTATTCTAACTACTGATAAATACAGACATCTTAGTAAATGTCTTGCAAAACAGATGACTTGATAAAGAAAACGTGGTATGTGTACACAATGGAGTACTACTCAGCCATAAAGAAGATGAAGTCATTTGTAGGAAAATAGAGCACCTTGAGACCATAATGCTAGGTGAAATCAGACACAGAATATTAAATACCATATGGTTTCCCTTACCTGATAAACACCAAACATAAATAACTTAGAGAACAGAAAGAGATGATAGGAAACAGGGAAGCAGCTTTTGTGGTCATAGCAAGGGAATTTGAGGAAGGGGGAGAAGGGAGGGTAGGGAAAGGAAGGGCAAGAAAAAATAATTAAAATGTGGTATGCTTATGTACCAGTCCCCCAAGATGAGCCAATGGTCATGTATCAAAAACATATACTAATAAAAAATTTCAAGTGAATTAGACACACCTCAAGAGAGAATTAGAGTAAAAGAAGTCAGTAGAAAACTACCTACACAAAGAAAAGTAAAAATGAAAAATACAGAATATCATTTTCAGAAAGATTTGAGACAAGAAACATTTAACATGTAAGCAAAAAATAAGATGGTAAGCAGATTTAAACCCAAATATATGAGTAACTACAATAAATGTAAATTTGCTAAATACATCAATTAAAAGACAAATTTCCAGACAAGATTAAATATAAAGTCCAGTTCTGTGGTAATAACAAGAAACACGCCTTAAACATAAGGATACAGAGAAAAATAGAAGAATGAAAAATAAAATACCATGCAAACACTAAGAACCAGTAAAGCCATAATATCAAAATTAAATTAAAAGCAACAAGTAGTAGTGGGTAAAGATAAATACTTTCTATAATAAAAGGGTCACTATACCTGGAAGACACGACTATTTAAAATTTATATGCATACCACAGAGACAGCCCCAACTGACAATTGTCCAGTTATGGCTTTTTTAACTGTACAGTGAGGTAGCAGCACTACTCATTCAGTAGAAACCATTCTTTGATTTTGAATTTTGATCTTTTCCTTGGCTGATAATTAAAATACAACACATTTTTATGATGATGTACAGCGTCAGCAAGCCGCTGCCCTCAGCCAGCCCATGAAATCAGCCAATACTTTATTAGAGTTCTGTGAACACAAGTATTCAATAAACTACATGCTATTCAACACTTTATTATTAAAAAATAGGTTTTGTGTTTGATAATTTTGTCCAACCATATGGTAGTGAGTGTTCTGAGTGTGTTTAAGAAAGGCTACCTATGATGTTCAGTCAGTGAGGTGTATTAAGTGCTTTTTGGACTTACAATGGGAATTTGAAAACATCGAGACAGTCCAACCATAGACTGAGAAGTAACTGTAATGCAGGCTCCACATACGTTTTTTAAACTATACAAATAAAAGCAAAGATAAATAAGTCTACAACCAAAATGGGATATTTTAACAGATATCTTTCCAAAATAAATAGATAGAAACATCAACAAATGTATAACTGATCTGAGGAACATGTTTATATCTCAACAATTTCAAAGAAATGAAAACATATGTATCATATCCTTTGTTTTCTGACTGTAGTGAAAGTAAGCTACAACTACGGGTAAGTTTAAATTTCAAATAACTTTTTTTTTTGAGACACGGTCTCACTCTGTAGCCCAGGGTGGCCTTGGACTCAAGGCTATCCTCCTGCCTCAGCCGCCTGAGTGCTGGGATTAAAGGCGTGTGCCACCATGCCCAGCTTTATATGGTGCTGGAAAATAGAACTCAAGGCCTTGAGCTTGCAAGGCAAATGCTTTAACCACTGTCCCATTCCTCCAACTTTCCAAATACTTTTTCTAAAAACCTACTGATATACGTCAAAAATTAAAAACTGTTAGAAATATTTTGAATAAGTAAGAATAAAATATATCAAAACTTACACTAGTAGAGAGCCATATTCACAGAGAATATATAAATTTAAGTGTACATAAGAGAAAAGAAAGGCAAAATTAATTATCAAAGTCTCCATTCCAAGAAATTAAAACAGCAAACCAAACCCAAAGAAGGAAATACAAATATAAAGTGTTCTTTAGAAGACATTTGTGAACACAGCCTGTCTAATGAGTTATACTCTCAGTGAGATTGACCCACAAAAATTTTAAGAAAATTATTTGAGCAAAGCCACTGCTAGGTTAAAGTGAAAGTAGTAGACCTATCTATGTGTGCAGCCTGGGCCCACCTTATTTTTGTCCTTGTATTTTTCAGTGAAGAACTTCTAATAAAATATACAATATACAGTAGTTCACACACACACACACACACACACACACACACACACACACACACACACGTAGTAAAGCTTCCTTTATAAAAAATTTTTATAGCATTTTTAAAAATTCAAGGGCAAAAAGGAAAATGACAGGCAACAGGTTGGACACATCTGAAGGAAAGAGGCTGTATGAGCCCCACAGTTCTGCTAGAGGGAGGAAGGTTATGAGAATACTTCACTACAGACACTCACCACTTCTCACAAAAAAAGGAGGATGGCGCGGGGTGAGATCAGGATCTCAGAAGGCAGGGCAAACCCCCCTCAGAGGAACTTTACCTAGGCCTTGAGACCTAATCAAGGAGGTTCTCACATTTTCTCAGCTGGATTTCAGAATTGCTACGGACCAGGACTCTTCACGCTTCCCATTGAGTCCTTACACTCTTGTCTGCCCTGCATAGGAGGCACAGGGCGGATAACTGATCTCTTTAGTTTCGTAGGCGTAAAGATGGAGAGGAGCTGTACTTTGAAAACTGTTCTAAATCTGGGGCCTCTGTTCTTGGCGGCAATCCTACAGAAGCCTGGACGATGGGTGGCAGAGAAGGGGTAAGGTGAAAACAGCTATAGGGGCGTTTTCGTCTCTTCATGCTACTACAAAATCCCATGGAGCAGGTAGACGACAATGTGAGGCTGGAAGTTAAAGATGAAGGTGCGGGTGATCTGGGGACTGCTGAGGGCTCATTTCTAGGCTCACAGCCAATGCCTTCTTGTGTCCTCACCTGGGAAGAGATGTGCCAGCTCCCTGTTCCTCCTATTTAATCCTATTTGCAAGTGCTCCTACCTTATGACCTAATCTTTCCCCAGAGGCTCCACAACCTACTGCAATTATTCTGGAGGTTAAGATTTCAACATATGAATTTGGAAGAGAAGAGACACCAACATTCAAACCCTAGCAAGAGGTGTGTGGGCCCAAGAAGTTGTTTTTTCTTTTTTTAATTTTTTACATAAATTGAACCTTCAGGTAAAGATCAATAGAAGCCACTCTGCCTCTCAAGGAGAAACCAGAAAGCCACGTGGCCATGAGTCATGGATATGGATCCAACAAAGGGGGGCAAAGCAGGGCCAGGTCCCACCTCTGATATCCAAAATTACGCCCACTAATCTATTTATTTCTTTCACTGCCTGTCTCAAACTTGACATTCCCATGACTGGGCCAGTCTGTGAATAGAAAAATGCCCTACCCAGCTACACATGGCAGAAACCTCTGCTCATCCTGACTCTGTCTTTTCCTCACTGCCCATGATCTGACCAGTCCCAGGCCCAGAAGACACTGCTTTGTCAACTATCCTCATGTCAGCCCCTCTCTCAACCCCTTCCACTGTCTGCTCACCACCAGTCGCCAGCAGCAAAGCTGGACTCCAGCCAAAGTGCTAGCCTCTACCGGACACCACGCCTGAAGTCAATTACTCCCCAGAATATAAGTCTCCCTGTGACCACCGTGACCTTCCCTGCTTCAGCTCTCAAGTGGCTTCTCCAAGGTCTTCAAAATGCCAACCCGACCTAACAGATGCTCTGTGGCCTCTGCTTGCCAGCCGCCCTAGTCTCTCCTAGCCCCTCTGCCTCCAGCCTCCCTGACCTCCATGGTTTTGCCCCTTGGGATGCCAATGCCCTTTCCACAGTCCTTTGCACGCACTAACGGCCCTTCTGACCTGCCCTTTCTCCTAATAAATGCCTCTCAGATTTTAGTCACATGCATCCTCCCTGCTTTGGTGTGAGGCTCACTACGCCTAGTGAACATCCTTCGCTTGGGTCACCCCTAATAAATCCCGAGTACCAGGCTGTACGTGCAGGCACTTAAGAATTGCTTGTTGAATAAGTGTATGAATCTCATCAAATGCTAGAGATTGGCCCAAGCAACGGACATACTCAGCCTCTCTCTGCAGAAGAGGTAGAGGCCCACAGGAGTGGGAAAATGGCCAAAGTCACAGAGCCGGGGGCAGATACCTCTCTCTGAAAAGGAATAGGAGGCTCAACTCACATCTGATTAATGTACAGGAAAAAAATCTCCTGGGAAAGTGCGTTATATGATATTTTTTTAAAAAAAAGGAATGAAGAAATAAAGTGCTGGGGTTGGGTAGGCATTCTCACTATTCTTCCCTACGGTTTTCTCCCGTTGCTCTCCCTTGGTCTCTCTTTCCCCGCATTCAGTAGCTGACTTGCATCCCTTTAAATACTTCCCAAGGAAGCAGCCTGAACAGTCTTTCCCACAGATTCCAAAATTCCTTGCAATAAAAATGTCAAGGGTGAAATAAGACAATGCATTTTCTCAGCCCTACATCAGGCCAAATTGCATTTTTAGAGCCAACATCTGAACAATAAAATGCAGAATGAGGGTCACCTTTAACTTCTTGGAACCCTGGTTAAGGCTGTGGGTTGGCACAAAAGTTGTCATTCTCTAAGGCTTTTCAGACACATGGCACAAATGTGCTTGAGCCTCTTCCCAACCTTCTTCCCCCTGGGCCCCTGCTCCCACCCCTGCCAGAGTCCACATGGAACCTGAGAGATTCTGATGGACTCTCCTTCAGAGTGACAACTAAGAATGCCAGAATTAAAAAGCCTGCCTTATAGCTGGACCTGTTGTCATACGCCCATCATCGCAGCTACTTAGGAAGCTGAGGCAGAAAAATTGCAAGTTCAAGGCCAGCAAGGCAACTTAACAAGAACTTGTCTCGAAACAACATTTTAAATAAAGGGTTATGATGTAATTCAGCATTTCCTGGGTTCAATCTCCACACGCCCACACATATACAGCCTTATACCTGCTCCGAGCTCTTCCATCAGGGGACAGGGCCCCAAGGGCTCCAGGTCCCTCATACTGAAGACACCATTCCTTCCCCAGCTCTGCAGAGTTCCGTGTATCTGTTTAACTAAACAAAGAGTTGTAATCACACATGCTATAGAATTGGGCCAGTTGTGGTAACACAAAGCCTACAGGTCCATACATGTCACACCCAGGAACCAGGTACATGTTCAAGGCTTTTTTCATTAATATCTTGTCTTTTCAGGGTTGTACAGACTCAGGCTTCCTACTGATGACTTGTTTTTTTTTTTTTTCCAGTACTAGAAATTAAATCTAGGGTCTCAACATGACAGGAAAGCAAAGTACTACTGAGCTATATCTCAGGCTGCTAGTTTTCTTACTTACATAAAGGGACTGCTGCGTTTGTCCTCCTGTTGAATGGAATATGGTATTCCATCCTTTCATTTGCAGTTTGTGTTTTCTCTGTGGATAAGGTTGGCCTCTTGCAAGCTTGGTTGGATTATGTTTTCTTTAGTGCAGTTTGCTGATCTGTCTCTTTTGATTGGTGAGTTGAGACTTCACATTAGAGTTATAATTTCTTCTAAATATTGAATCATAACATCATCTTAAACTTCAAGTGTTGATTTTCTCCTGATTGCCTTTTTGGTTAGATGCCATCTCTGTCACATGTACACCTGCCTTAAGTTTCTTTGCTGTACTGATCCTCCCTATTGCTACTGAGCAGACATTTAAGTTTTTAAAGAGAATACAAATTGGAAGGGGAGAAGTTAAGACATTACTATTTGCAGATGATGTGATTCTCTACACTGAAGACCCAAAAAAACTCCATCAGAAGTCTCACAGAAGTAATAATCAAACTCAGCAAAGTAACAGTTTTTCTCGTAAGTCAGTAGCACTCCTATACACCAAGAACAAATTCAATGTGAAGGAAATCAAGAAATCAACTCCATTCACAGTAGCAACAACAACAAAAGAAAACTATTTAGGAATAAAACTCACCAGAGAAATAAAGGATCTCTACAGGAAAGACTACAGAACCTTGAAGGAAGAGATTGAAGAGGACTTTAGAAAATGGAAAAATATTTCATGTTCCTGGATAGAAAGACCTAATATTGTTAAAATGACCACACTTCCAAAATTGTTCTACAGATTCCATGCAGTACCAATGAAAATACCAATAACATTTTTCACAGAACTGGAAAAAACAACTCTAAAATTTATATGGAACAAGAGAAGACCCAGAATTCACAAAGAAATACTCAGTGGCAAGGGTAAAGCTGAAAGAATCACAATTCCAGACTTCAAAGTATACTACAAAGTTATAATGATTAAATTTACATAGTATTTGGCACAAAAAAAAAGATAGGAAGATCAATGAAGCAGAGCTGAGGATACAGAGACCAACCCAAGCACCCTTAGCATCTTATTCTCAACAAAGGGACCAAAACCACTCACTGGAGAAGAGATAGAATCTTCAATAAATGGTGTTAGGAAAAAAATATCCATATGTAGAAGAATCAAGCTAGACCTATATCTTTTTCTCTACATTAAAATCAAATCAAAATGGATGAAACACCTAGATATCAAAACAGAAACACTTACTGCTGGGAGACAAAGTAGGTAAAATGCTGGAAGACATGGGGACAGGAAAGGATTTCATGAATAAAACATCAATTGTATAAGAAATAGCAGCAAGAAGCTGGCCATCATGGCACACATCTGTAATCTCAGCACTCGAGAGGCTGAGGCAGGAGGATTGCTGTGAGTTCGAGTCCAGCCTGCGCTACATAGGACAAGCCTAAACTATAGAATGAGACCCTACCTCAAAAAAATAGTAGCAAGAATCAACAAATGGGACTATTTAAATCTAAAAAGCTTTTGTCCAGCAAAGGAAATAACCAACAGGGTGAGGAGAGAGCCCCCAGGATGGGAGAAGTTTTTTTCCAGTTATGCCTCATACAGAAGATTGTTATGTAGAATATAAAGAAGTAAGAAAATAATAAAATCCCTCCAGAATAAGTGACCCCATTAAAATGGACAAATAAAAGGAAAAAAACACTTCTCAGCAAAGAAAGTACAAGAGGACAACAAGCACATGAAAAAGTGTTCAACATCTTTGGTCATCAGAGATAGGGAAATAGAAACAACTTCAAGATTCTCACTTCCGTGAAAATAGCTTAAATAAAAACTTCTAAAAATAACAACTGTTGATGAGGTTTTGGGGGAAAGGGAACATCTGTACACTACTGGTAGGATCACAATCTGATTCAACTACCATGCAAAGCAGTTTGGACATTCCTTTGAAAGCTAAGGACAGAAATCCCATTTGACCCAGCGACAACTATTTTGAGAATTGTCTTAGCTCCTTTTTCACTGCTGGGACAGCATATCCAACATCCACAACTTAATGGAGGAAAGATTTATTTTGGCTCACAGTTTCAGAAGGTGACAGTCTATTTATGGGCAGCTGGCAAGGGTAGAAGTACATGGCTTGAGAAAGAGCAGGAGACAGGCTCTTAAGGGCATGGCAGACAGCAATCAAGTCTGAGGGAAGGCAGGATTAGCATATACTCTTCCAGGTCCAGTTCCAGTGACCCACCCCTTCTGGGTATCCTACCATATGCAAACAAATGAGGCTTTGGGGGATATTCCAGAGTCAAACCTCAACAGGCATTTTTCAAAAAAACTTAAGTCATCACAGTATAGAAACATAAGCATATAACATATATATATATATATATATATATATATATATATATATATATGTTGTGCAACCATAAAGAAAGACAGATGTGAAACAAATGCAAGAAAATGAAGTCACCTTGAGTCAATATTGCTCAAGGACAGACATAATGGACCAGAAATAAAAGATTAAGGATCACTTAAGATTGCCATAAACACATACATTAAAAGACCTTAATGCAAGAGAGAATGTAGGAAGAAGGAAGTGGACTTTTAGGAAAGCAGAGCCATTCTGAGACGGAAGCAGAAGGGAGGAAAAGGATAAGGAGAAGCAAAATTGGCCATAAGTGATATATACAAGCACAAACTTCCCCAGTTGTATGTAACTAACATGTTAATGAATCTGTAGTATATTCATATTCAAATTTTTTTTAAAAAAATAGAGTTAAGCCAAACAAGAACAGGGACCCCATGAAGTGCTGCTCCCAAGACTTCATTCTGCTCCCTTACTTAACAACTAATTTCAAATTTCCCACTGACTTCCAGACAAGATGGCAGCTCTCAGTAGGATTCCTGCTTAGTGTCTCCTCATAGACTCATCCAAAACGCTGAGTTACAGTTTAAAAACCATCTGCTCAACCTAGCTGGGAGAGGGAGGAAAGATCCAAGATCAACTCCCCATACAAATGTGCAGGGTAAATCTCATTTCCTTATCGGCATGTACTTCCCTAACTAATCTCACCACAAACACCACAGTCTCTACTCCTCTACCTTGCCCATCAACTTCTATAAATCAATTCCTTTTGTTTTTCATCTCATTATCTATGGAAACTAACATAATATTTGGCAGCTAATGTCATTTTGAGCATTGACTATAAGGCAAAATTGAGTACAAATCTTCCTCTGAAGCAGCTTCTTCTAAGTTAAGGTATGAGAGAAAGAGAGATGGAAAGAGAGGGGAAGAAGGCAGTTCCTCCTATCCTGCAACTCTGTAGTGTGAGAAAAGTCATATGGGTAATCTGAACCCTCCCTCCCCCTCACTGCCACCACACTAGGTAGTGATAAGGCACATTCCCCAAGCATGGTGGAGCTAAGAATAAGCTAAGAAGGGAATCTGGATTTCCACTTCTCTAGAAATTTATTCTCAAGTCATGAAGTATCAGAGGAAGTCTGCTAAAACAGAAGAGTCAAAAAGGATTCAGAATGTCCAGGATGTAGCTGAAAATCACTTATCCGCCCAAAAACCAGAAACATCTCAGGTTGAATGAGAAGAGATAATCAACAAACACCAACAGTGAGATGACACACACAATTGAGTTGTGTGATGAGGATGTTGAGGCAGCTATCACCAAAATGCTTCAACAAGGAACTAGAAACACACAGGGGGAAATACGAGAAAATAGAAAGCCTCAGCGAAGGAATAGAAAAAATGAGAAGGAAACATTGCAACTGAAAAATACAATAACTAAAATAAAGGTGGAAACTCACTAGATGGGCTCCATGACAAAACAGGAAAGTCAGAGGAAAGAATAAGTGAGCTAGAAGAGAAAATTACATATATAATCCAATTTGAGCAACAGAGGGAAAACAGACTGGAAAACTAATGGAGAGAGTCCCAGAGCATATGAGCTCCAATTATAACAGAAGGTGCAATAATTGTGTCATTGGAGTTCAGGGGGAGCAGAGGAGGAGGTAGGAACTCAAAAAAGTAGTCAAATAAAAATGGCTGAAATTTCCAAACTTGGGCCAAAAAAATAAATAAATAAATAAATCCCAAACCTATATATTTAGGAAACTGAGTAAAAGAACAAACACAGCAACACTAAACAAATATGCTCCAAGACATATTTTAATGAAACTCTTAAGGACTAAGAACAAAGGAAAAAAAAAAAAGTCTAGAAAGCATCAAGCCAGAGATGATACCTGAGCTATGAGAAAACCATTTGATGACAGCAGACCTCTTATCGGAAACCAACAAGGCCAGAGCTAAGTGACAAAATAGTTTCCACGTGCTGAAAGAAATGTATTGACTGTAAAAGAAATGCGCTAAAATTGCAAGAAAGCTAAACATGCTCAGAGAAAGAAAACTACAAGAATGCTCAAAAGAATGGCTGAAGGAAGAAATCTTGGAAAGTTAAGAAAGAAAACAGAGTTGCAGAAAGTAAAAAGAAAAAAGCAAATATAACAAACAGGTTTTAGGAAACTGTTTTACTAAGCATTCACGTTTTCCAAGCCATTACTAAGAGTCTGGGGTCGGGGGGAGGAAAGTGTGGGAGTGGGCTTTATTTTAGCTTGTTTTTACATACTGGGGCACTCAATCAGTGAGCTACATTCTCAGCTTTGTATTTATTTATTTAGATAGGACCTTGCTAAGTTACCCAAGCTGGACTCAAATTTGTGATCATCCTGCCTCAGCTTCCTGAGTAACTTAGATTATAGGTGGACACTCAATATAAGTTGTGTGTGTGTATGTGCGTGCGTGTGTGTGTGTGTGTGTGTGTGTGTGTGTGTGTGTGTGTGTTGTTAGAGACTGAATTTAAGAGTTCCCACAAGCCTTATGTCCTCAACTCTTTTTTATTTTTATGATGAGGCAGGTTTCACTAAGTTGCCCAAGCTGGTCTTGAACTTGGCGTTATCCAGCCTCAGCTTCCCTAGTATGTTCCAATGTGCCCAGCGCACTGCAAGGTTTTTATCTGCAGATATATGAATGATGAATAACTGGGGGGAAATGGCTGATTCTCTTTAGATTGTTTGAAAATGCTAATTTAGAAGAAGTTTATTCAAGTTTCATTAAGAAACAGTATCTCTCTCTGATCACTTTGCTTGCTTTTCAAAATATTCACTGTAGTCATTTATCAGTCAAATTTCTCACAGAAAGTATTTATATACTCATACCAACTTTAATTTTATTCCTAAAACTATTCCAAACAGAACTGTCAGATTTAATAAACAAAAATACAGCCAGGCTCAATGATGCAAGCCTGTAGTTACAGGACTCTGGGAAGCAGAGATAAGAGGATCACAAGTTTAAGCCTAGATTGGGCAAGACTTTGTCTCAAAACAAGTAAATTAAATAGGTTGGAGGTGTAGCTCAGATTAAAGGCCTTAGGTTCAATCCCCAGTGACACAAAAATATCCTGCGTGTAGGCTGGCAACCCTACAGGATTAAATTACCAGTATCTGTGAAGTGATTGGAATGCACGCATTCCCCCAGAGATTCACAGGTTGGAACCTAAGACCTAGTGTGATGATAGGAAGAGGTGGAGTGTTTAGGAGGAGATCAAGTCATGAGGGCTCTGTCCTCATAGATGGACTCATACTTTGTACAAGGGCTCAGGGAGACCTAGCCAGGCCCTTTTACCATTTTGTCCCTTTAATATTTAAAGGACATAGCATTCAGGGCACCATCCTAGAAGCAGAGGCCAGGCACTCAACAGACACCAAATTTTCTAGCACTCTGACCTTGGACTTGCCAGCCTCCAGAACTATGAGAAATAAACTTTTATAATTTTTGACTGCCTGGTGTCAGGCATTTTGTTACAGCAGCAGAAACAGACTAAATCACATGGATTGGGTCACTGTGTGTGTGTGTGTGTGTGTGTGTGTGTGTGTGTGTGTGTGCATGCGCTCGTGAGCGCAGGCACGGGAGCGCATATGTGTGTCTAAAGTTTAAACTCATAAAAATAAAATGTACCTAAACCTAGGGGACTTACAAAATGCAAGGCTTTAAAGCTGCTATCAGGAATAGACAATTGGAGGAGCTATCCATGCAAGGCAGATGCCAGCACATCATGGTAAACAGTTTGTTGGTCTGTTCCAAACTTTGGAGGCAGAATAATGATACAGCTGCACTCAGATGCTTATAGCACATGTTCAGGATGGGGCATGCTCAGTATCACAGGTCACAGAGAACTTAACAGGAGATACCACTGATCATGAGAGAAGGGAAGTGTGGCTGGCTGTGAGTGCTAAGCTTTATCGTCAACTTGGCTGATTTGGGAACCACCTAAAGAATTAGCAAAGCACACTCTGGGTCATGTGGGAGTGGCCCATGGAGGCCTGACTTTGGAACTCTCTACAATTCTTGACACTTCCGCCCTGGCACTCTTCCCTTGTTCTGTTTCCTGGCCACTGTCAACTACGCGTGTTTGCTCCATGATGCCCTCCTGTCTTAATGCTCCTGCCTTGGAGCCAGAGACCATGGACTGAATCCTCTGAAACCCTGAGTCATATCAAACCTCTCCTCCTTTTAAATTGTGTGCATCAGGGACTGTGTCTCAGGAATGGGGAAACTAATTCATACACAGCAGAAGTGGCTTCTGAAAGGAGGCAGTCCTGCGATAGGATTAACAGCTATAGCTCTGGGAAGGAGCAAGCATGTGGCTGGGGCAGGAAGGGTACCTGCTGCCTCCCAGGCACAAGGCAGAGCATCATTCCAAGTTTCCACAGCAATGAACTAAGGAGAGAAGAACAAGCTGGACTTGGCAGCACTTGTCCAGGAAGTTTTCCAAGTTCTTGCACAGGGAATGCAGTTTTTTCTTGCACACCTGGAATTCCAATTGGGTTTTACAAGCCATGAAATGTGAGCTCTCCAAAGGAATAGGTCCCCTCCCAGCTCAGCTCCAATGTCCCCAGAGCAGCCTGGAGCCCACAACTCACCACAGCTTGGCTCAGGGCCGCAGCCACTCCTTTAAACACAACATGGACAGCCCATTTGGGACTTCAAAATCATACATGCACATTTTCCAAAAACCTCTTCCCAGGGTTGCTGGATGTGAAGCCAGACATCTCACATCCAAGACCTGGGAGGAGAAGAAAGTGCTTCCAGGAGCCACAGTTGACCCCGAGCAGGGAGGGGCACACGGGGAATCTACAGTAGGCTCTCCGGGGATAGTTTAAGTCTACAACACAAACTCACTCCTTCAAAACATAGCATCCACTCATTTACACATAATTCATTCATTCAACCTGCATTTAAGATGCACCTACTATAAGCCAGGCTCTGCAGAAGGGACAAGATGATAGGAAAGAAATGGAAAGGAGCAGTTTCTTCCCAGGCCATGAGCTCCTAGGGGCAACAGCAGCTGCCATTCTTATGCCCTTCTTATCCTAATTTCTCCAGGGGAACTACCTTCTCTTCCACCAAAAGTCACTGTGACATCTGGACATGGGAGGACAGCATGAAGGCAGAGATATTCTGGACTTATCCAATTCCACTGTGCCAGTGGATGGACCACAGCCAGCAGCATCTCTTTACCCCCATGAGCCTCCACTCTGCATCCATAGGGAATGCCAGGACTGAGCTGGACTCCATGGGCCACTCAGGGTCTTCTCCCAAAAAAAGCTCACGTGGGTTCTTGGCTGTTCTGTTATTTGCTCTCCAGCAGCACTCACACTGTGAGGTAGGCAGTGTGGCTCTCCACGTCCTGGCCTCCCCATGGCGGATTTTCTGGCATGTAAGATGTCAACAAGCCAGTGGCCTGGCTGTATGGGAACCAGCCTGTGAGGAACAGAGACTGAGAGTGCCAGGAGCAGGAGGGTGATAAATAAATCACTTCCTTTCTTCTAGAAGCAGGAGGCTAATGTGACTTACCTCCTACAGATATAGTGTCCTTTACCCAAAGAGCTTGAGATCAGCAACATTTTGGATTTCGGGGCTTTTCTTCTGATTTTGGAATATTTGCATACATATAATGAAACAGATTTCAAGTCCAAATGTGAAGCTCCTTTATGTTTCATATGTATATAGCTTATACACATGGTCTTAAGTTTAGACAATACTTTTAATGACTTTGCACAAAACACAAGTTTTATGGTGCAAAATTTTCCACTCATCGCATCATGTAAGTGCTCAAAAAGTTGTCAGATTTTGGAGCATTTTGGATGTTAGGTATTCAGATTAAAGATGCTCTGTTGGTACCTGCATAAGGAGAGGCGAATGAACAGAAACCTCAGACCTCATATCAAACACGAAGACCAGGAGATCCCAATCAACAGCAACAGAATTCCCAGAGATCCAACTACAGGGATACAGGAGAACTCAGTTTCTGGTTTATATTTAGTGCTTAGGGGGCCCACTTCATGGTAAACAGTTTCCTGTGAGAACCCAACAGTCTAAAAACCTGAGACTTTGATTCTGTCAGGCGTATTTATGTCACCTGACTCACCAGCAAAAGTCAGAGTGCTTCAAAACCACATGGTCTTCAAAAGTACTATATGAAGGCAAGTCATAACTCCAGACCACTACTATAATTATGGAAAAGGCAACTGAATAATAGAAATGCTGTGCTTCTTTAATCCAAGAGACGTTGGTGTCCACATCCTGCCACCTCCGAGGCCCTGGAGCACTGCACAATGAATGGAAGTGTCCAAGCGAGGGTTCTTGTCAACACGAACATCTTGGAGGCATGAAGCACGGGCTATACATTGTGCTGAATATTCCTAACCTTCACAGCACCCCATGAAATACAGCTGACCACCCATATCCATGGCGTCTACATCCATGGATTCAACTAACTGTGGATCACAAATATTCACCAAAAAAAAGTTGTGTCTTCCCTGAACATGTGCACTTTTTCTCGTCATTGTTCCTTAATATAACTACTTACATAACGTTTGCATTACATTAAGTGTTATAATTAACATGTAGATGACTTAAAAGTTTACAGAAGGATACATACAATTGACATACAAATATTGCACACACATATCATGAACTTGAAAACCTATACAGCTTGGTAACAACAGGGGATGGGGATCTTGCCCCTCACAGACCTTAAGGGGTGAGTGTACATCATCTGAGTAGTCCCACTTTGCAGATAAGGAAAGTGAAGTTCAAGCAGTTACGTGGATTCACACCCCATCCCCATCCTCGGAGTATAGCCCTGCCTCCAAAACTTCCAGTTCTGCACCATCCTGAGAGCTGGGAATGGTTTCTCCTCCCAGGTGACAGGTACCTGCAAAGTTCCTTGCCTGGTTGGCGAGACTTTATCTGACCGTACTATTTTGTTCTCCATCTTGCGGATGAAAACAACTATCACACTATGTAGATGAAAAACTATAGTGAGCAGTCTACAATATGAGGAAGGGGCACAAACTTTGGTGGAGAGATAGCTTTGATAGAGACTCCCTGTAGTTCTAATGCACTGTATTTCATGGACTGCTAAATCCAGTTAGCTGCATTTTCTTTAGGATTTGCATTTGTGCTGGTGAGAGGCAGACCAATACTATTTGTTCCTCCTATTTTTGTCATTAAGGCTCTACTAACTTCACAAAATGAGTTTCATTATTCTTGGTGTTCGTGTGCCACGTCTCAGCCTTTACTTCATTGAACTGACCTACTGGCATCCTGGATCCTTTCTCCTTTGCCAGCTGAAAAACACAAAGTCAAACTCTGCCAGCAGGGGTCACCAGAGGGTCTCTACAGAGGGAAGCAGCTCCCGTGTCTGGCTCTGATGTGCTCCATTTCTCCTTCCTCCTGGGGTGCTTAACTGGAGTGCTACACACCAGCAGGGGTCATCTCCCAGTGAATGGAAGGGCACCCAGGCTGGCTTCCCCATATCGTCAGAGTTCAGTGGCCCCCTGTAAGAGCTCCCAAAGAATGCTGCAGATACCACAGCCAGAGGTCACAGCACTCTGGTTGTCCACAGCTGGCAAGGCCCCAGAAGATTTTTCAGCAAGTTTGACAGCATCTTTTAGGTGACCTGTATGGAGATCCCACCGGGTATATTAGAGGAGGAGCCTTCTTTCAGTTCCTTGCCCACCCACCATGGCCTAAAAATCATGGACCACCTCTAGTCCACATCAACTCAACAAATTTCTCTGCCATCTGTTGGGCTGAAACCATGCCTTTCCACCACCGCCTGAACCCAGTCTTAGGAAAGGCTCCTTCCCTTCCAATTCCTTCCTGTGCCGTGGCTACTCTCCCTCAGGCTACTTTTTACAGCTCTCTCAGCTCTACAGTAAAATCCCTTTACATCACACCTTCCTTACTCACGTTATCATGCAGTTATTGTGTGGCCCTGGATGGGACCTGGGTTGACATGCAACTAGCACTGGGAGTGCCCTCAAGACATAGATCTGCAAAGAGGCAGGAAGTGATTTGCTCTTGGCCTTGAGCAGTGTTCAGCTCACTGCCAATGGCAAGCAGGATGCTAGTACGGAACTAACTGCCAGCATCAGAATTCATCAGTTTGTTACCTTTGATGGACTATGAGGTGCCAGATGAAGCCAATGCCATGGCATCCAGTCCTGGTTTATAAAGCAGAAATGGCTACAGGGACTACAGTGTGAGACACAGCCTTCTGAGTACGCTGAATGAAGACAGACAATGACAAGCTCAGGCCTGTCAAGCTTTCGCTGTGAGTCACAGTGGCAGGAGGACTTCAGTGGCAATCCTAAAGGAAGTAGTTGAACACAGTGTGTCACAGAAGCTAGTGTTTGTTTTGACTGAAAATCCTGGGATAACCTCTTCAGTGCAGACGTCTTGGAATGCACACCCTCCATTCCCACCACCACCACTTGTAATTAGGGCCACAGTGCAGCAGGCTTTCTAGGATAACTGTACAGGCCGAAGAATAGCTTATTCAAAATTAGCAAGACTTAGCTAATATGTATCAACAGAAATACGAAAAACATGGTAAAAGTGGGCTTTACGGGTATCAGACCAAAGAAAGCACAAGACAACTTTTTGAAGCAGGCCAAATTTATTGATAGAGGTGACGTTGCTAGAGAGCCTAGATACAATGTTCTCACTTGAGAAGACCGAAGCAGCTTTAGGGTGAGGTGAAATCTCCACATTGTTTTTATTTGCATTTCTCTGATGGCCAGCCATGAAGTACAATTTTTCATGTGCTTGTTGGCCATCTGTCCTTCTTCTGAGAAGCTTCTTTGCACTTCAGCTGCCCACTTCTTGATGGGATCATTTATTTTAGGGGGATTTATATGTTTCAGTTCTTTGTATATTCTACATATCAATCCTTTCTCTGAAGGGTTACTGGTGAATATCTTTTTCCCACTCTGTGGGTTGTCTCTTCACCTTGTTGATTGTTTCTTTTGCTATGCACCATTTGTTAAAGATGTTATCTTTTCTCCAGTGGATTATTTTGTTCCCTTTGTCAAAGATCAGGGGACTAACGGTGTTCGGTGTTCGGTGTTCGGGTTTGTTTCAGTATCCCTAATTCTATTCCACCGGTCCTCCTGTCTGTTCTTGTACCAGTACCACATAGATTTAATCACTGTTATTTTCTATTTTTTAAAATCTGAGATTGCGATCCTCCAGCTTTGCCATTGTTATTTAGAATTGCTCTACAGATTCTGGCTTCCATACAAGCTTTATAATTACTTTTTCTAATTCAGTGAAGAATATAGTTGGTATTTTGATTGGTATTGCATTGAATCCAT